>BSDF01000007.1:1200000-1647516 GCA_027925045.1 Hypotaenidia okinawae | reverse complement strand
CCCAAGGATCACAGAGCTCCAACCCCCTGCCACATGATCTGTTGCCGATGACATAAAGCTGGGAGGAGTGGCTGACATACAGGACACTGTGCTGCCATCCAGAGAGACCTGGACAGGCAGCCAGGCAGCCAGAAAGAGCCGGGCAGGGAGAAACCAGATGAGGTTCAAGAAAAGCAAGTGTAAAGTCTTGCACCTGGTAAGGAACAAGTGTTCATTTTAGTACAGGCTGGGTGATGACCTGCTGGAGAAGAGCTCAGTGGAGAAGGACCTGGGGGTCCTGGTTGATGACAGGTTGGCCATGAGCCAGCAGTGTGCCCTGGGGGCTAAGAGAGCCAATGGGATCCTGGGGTGCATCAGGAGGAGTGTGGCCAGCAGGTCAAAGGAGGTGATCCTCCCCCTCTACTCTGCCCTGGTCAGGCCACACCTGGAGTATTATGTCCAGTTCTGGGCTCCCTGGTATAAAAAAGACAGGGTTCTCCTGGAGAGAGTCCAGCAAAGGGCTACAAAGGTGATTAAAGGCCTGGAGCATCTCCCCTATGAGGAAAAGCTGAGTGAGCTGGGACTGTTCAGCCTTGAGAAAAGAAGGCTGAGAGGGGATCTGATCAATGTTTATCAATATCTGAAGTGACACAGGGGGAAGTGGCCAGCCCCTTTTCAGTGTCTGTGGGGACAGGACAAGGGGCAATGGCCTCAAGCTGCAGCAAAGGGAGTTCTGTACCAATATGGGGAAGAACTTTTTCATGGTGAGGGGACAGGCTGCTGAGGGGGCTGTGGAGTCTCTTTCTCTGGAGATGCCGACCTGTGTGACCTGTCCTAGGGACCCTGCTTTGGCAGGGGGATTGGACCCGATAATCTCTTGAGGTCCCTTCCAACACTTCTGATTCTGCCAGTAAACCCAGCATTGCTCAACAGCCAGGGCTGTTTAGCAATCAAGACCTCTGGCACTGAAAGAGACTCAACCCAAAATCTCTCCAGCCAGCAATAAAAGGTAAGGAGCGTCATGCTGGAGATCAGGGGGTCACGTAGCTTGTTGAGGCAGGAGGCTGGAGGCTGCTTTGTGCAATCGCAGCAAGCGATGTCATCCCGTGACACGCTCACTGTCACAGACAACTGATTCAAACAGATTATAAAGAAGAAAAACAAACTAAGAAATGAAACCTAATCCTACAAAGGCAGCTCTGTAGCCATGGTAAGGTAACTCTTGTGCATGCGACGGGTAACAGGAGGCCTTTTTGGAGCTGGGGTTTGGTTGCCTAAATAATAACACAAGAGATGCTTGTTATCCATCCCAAAAAGGAGAAAGAAACAAAATACAAAGGCTGAAAGCCAATGCACACAGCAGGGTCTCACCTGGAAGTCCCCAACTTCCAATCTAGGGGAAAGGATGGAGGAAGTGCAGAGTAAAGAGAAGGCTCCTTACCCCCACAAGCTTTCCTGAGATCTGAATGATTAAAACAGTTCTGTCTAACATCTAAAGCTTGACTTCAGGGTTGTATTGCATGTCCAGCATGCCAGGTGCCTCCCTGCCATCAAGAAGAGGTCCCACAGGACCCTGCCAGGACATCATCATGAGCTTTTCTTCCCATGTGCAGGTAGCTGTTCCATGTTAACCTTGTCTATGGAGTTAAGCACCTGTATAAATGATTGTATGAGTGTGGCTTTGGGATATTTAAGGGCTATAAATTTTAAGGTGGTTTCTTCTGGGGATTTTGCAGGCAGATGTGAGTTTGCCCTGTGAATACTCCAGGGAAAACCTCAGCTGTGGAAACATGCCTGTAGTTAGCTGATAATGCTGTGCCTCTCACCATGGCTGCATTTATGCTGTTCCTGCTCGGCTCAGAGCCGATGGAGAGGTGACATCTGTGTTACGGATCATGGCTGAACTGCCCACACTGTGGTGGCAAGCCCCAGCTTGGATCCTTCTTCAGCAGCAGGGAGGAGGGTGATGAAAGAGTGACTCAGTGTGCCTAAGGGGCTGTGTGCAGGGAAATGAGCTGCAGAGCGCTCTGCCACCAGAAAGCACTGCTGAAACCACCACCTGTGCTCTCACCCCGGGGCTCGTGTGTATGGGATTACTCCATCTTTTCTCATGCATGAGAGGTTTTTGTCAAAATTGATGTCCCTTCACAAAAGCATTATTTAACCAATTTTTGATAAGTTGATCAGGTTGTCCAGGGAGGCCCCATCCCTGGAGACATTCAAGGTCAGGCTTGATGGGGCTCTGAGTGATCTGATCTAGTGAAAATGTCCCTGCTCACTGCAGGGGTGTTTGACTAGATGGCCTTTAAAGGTCCCTTCCAGCCTAATGCCTTCTATGAGTCTACAATTCCTTATTTTTAAATAAGGTTTTCCTCAACTTTTTCATGAAATTTAAGACACTTCACTGTCAAAACCCATCCTTTTGGACCACTTGTAAGAAATTGCATGACAGTGTGTTAATACATGGGACTGAGTGAGTCTGTGGGAATACCAGTGGTGTAGGAACGTGGAGCTTTATGTTAATGGAGCACCGTGGCTTTTCCCTGTCTCAAACCGATGCCTTCTCTGGCAGCTGCTGTGCCCAAAGCCATGTGAAGACAGCCAAGCAGCTCCAAATTGCTCGTGGTATTTTGTTCCATTGGCTTTTTTCCCAAATCAGCCCGTGCTTACCTCACTTCCTGTAAATGCAGGAGACAAAACACTGTTTCTGCAATTGCCAGAGTAGCATTCAAGCCACGGTCTTGATATCACAGGCTCCTCAACATTGCTGTTCTCTTACTGAGAGGAGAAACGTTTCCTATGGGGGATGGCTGATCCATTGGTTGATGATATCTGCTATAACATGCTGTATTAGATGTGTGCTCTAGGTTTCTTCATCCAAAGCCTGCACCAGTGAGAAAGTTAAGGCCCTGCTATAACATCTGACTGGCACTGGATATTATCTCTATATTATCCATATTATCTCTTGTTGCAGTTTTGCATAGTTGGCTACTGAGAGAGAGGGCCAGGGCCTGCAGAAAATGGCTGCTGGAATCTTCTGCAAGCCTGCTTATAGCGCCTCTGAGAATCACATCCAGGAGACAAAGACTCCACCAGAACACGGAGTGCCAGGAAGGCTGCAATTTTGGCCCATTAAGGGCATTGGGATGTGTATTGGTATATAAGTGTAAGCAGTTGACAGACACGGGAAGGCCGGGGGAGGAGGCGCCCAGGTACCCGGGCCAGAGATGCCCCTGCAGCCCGAGCTGAAGCACGGGGAGGAGCCGGAGGAAAGGAGCCATGGAGGAGGCAGAGACCCGACCTGCCCAGTGGAGAGGCTCCACGCTGGATGGAGCCGGTGGAGACATAGAGAAGATGCCGTGACTGACGTTGGGATGAGCCCCTGCCAGCACAAGCGACCTACAGAGATGAGCCAAACAGGTTTGCTGGGGGAGGCATCATAGCCCCGTGGAGGACTGGGACTGGGAGACACTGGGATTTGTTGCTGCCTGCCAGAGCAGAGATGAAGCCCGGTGGGAAGAGATTTGCCTTGGAGACAGTTCGTGGAGGACTGGCTCTTGTGGGTGAGATCCTAGGGTGCAGCAGGGGGAGGGGGTGTGGAATGGATGCCCCCATCCCGGCCGAGAAGGAAACCATCTTGCAAGGGACTGACTGAAGCCCCCATCTCCTAGTCCCTGCCCCCCGTCCTGTGCTGCGAGCAGGAGAGGGGATGGAGGGAGCAAAATCATGGCTAAAGGGCAGTCTGCTTTAGAATGGAGGGGTGGGGGGAAGGTGTTACCCAGACCCCCATTTCCCCAGTCCCTGCCCCTCCTGGGCTGCAACTGGGAGGGAAGAAGGGAGCAAACTTCTAACTCAAGCCTGCTAAGGAGGGAGTGGGGGGAAAGTGTTTGCCTGGTTGCATTTATTTCAAGATTGTTGGTTGCACTCCTGACTCTGGTTCCTTTTCCCTGTTTCTCTTTAGTGTAGTGTAATAAATTAGATAACTTTCCCTTCAGCACTCAGTGTTGAGTCTGTTTTGCCCGCCTCATTAACGAGTTTGTCTCTTGAGCCGCCCAATTATGTTATTTCTCCCTTGTCCAACTAAGAAGGGGAGTAATGGACTGATTTTGGTGGGTGTCTGGCCTTTGGCCGTGGCTCAACCACCACATCTCTATATTATCAATATTACCTCTATATATATCTCTCTATATCTCTCAGGTATTTATGCTCTGGTTTAACTTCTAGGGAGGAGTTACATCCCAGATAAATATCACAGTCCCATTTCCCCTCAGAAGTCCTTCCCACTGTCTTTGCATTGTCAGAATGGCACAAACTGCGTCTCGTTCACCCATTTCTAATGCAATGCATGCTTATACATGTGTATATTGTAGTCTGTCTGGAAAAGGTCGCATCAGCTAGTACCTTTCAAGGGGTTGTGGGGATTAGTGCCCACAGAGAGCACACTCTTTCATGGTGTCTTTCCCTCAAGCAGACATCTGGTACTTCTGTTTTCTTGGAGGCAATGAATGTTGCTCCCAGTGCATCATCAAACATCTCGTTATTAAGTAATTAGAGAATGTTTTTTATAAGCATTTTGACAGCAAAAAGCCCCAGTTGCTGTTATTACTGCTACCTTCTGGCAACGGGGAGTAACACGCTGGTGAATCCTCCTCTGATGTCTGTTGAAACAAGCTGAAGAAAAAGGGCAGACCTTAGGACTCTACATAATGATACTACCCATAAATAATAAAGCTCTCTGGGGCCCTTTGTAGACAGACAGGAACTTCCTGCTGAAAGGTATTCCTCCTTGTGCACCAGTGCAGACTTTATCCTGTGCTCCTCTCTTACCACTGCTCCAGCTGCACTTCATGGCTAGAAGTTTCTTACCAAACATATTTCTTACCATGGTAGCTGTAATGGCATCCAAAAGAACACATGGCTAGGGGTGTTTTCTCTTTTTTTGGGGGAAAAAAACAACAAGAAGCAAGGAACAAGGTATTTATTTGAGATTTCCAGACGTCCAGACTGAAGGTGACTAGAATTCTGGTCATTTTGGCAAGTTGGTAGCTGCAAACCCAGCCAGTCATCTGAGGTGCCTTGGACTTTGAACCAATGAGCCCAGAACATAGTCACCAGACAACCTTGCTAAGAGTCATGGGGGGTGGGGGTGGGGGTGGGGGTGGGGGTGGGAGAGGGGGTTCTGCCAGGCCTGAAAGACATCCAAAGGTCACACACTGATGGCTCTAGACAGCTTGCTTTTCAGCTTTGTAGTGCACAGGTAGTAGGACTGGTTCAACCGAGACCAGTCTGACCTGCTGAGGAGGTCCTGTATGGTGGATCTCTATATGCCCACCACACATGGCTTGTTTTGGGTGTGACAGTCTGTGGCTACCCAGAAGGTGCTGGGCTTGCTGTGCCCTCAGTGCAAGTCTGTCCAACAGGACTTGCATTTCACTTCTCTACTTTCTCCGTTCCACACCCAAGAAAGCTTCCATGTGATGGCAGAGTCACAACATCAACACTAGACTTTGTCTTGCTGTCATTTCTGCTTGAAAAATAGAACGGCAGCATGCTCTTAGGCAAGTCCAGCAGTGACAACTCTCTGTGGTGTAAATCTAGAGTGTGGTCTCACCCATTTGGTGATCCAGGGATGGGGATAGAGTAGCTAAAGAGCTCTGCATGTATTGAGGGGAACTCTCAAAATAAGAGCACATTGTGGAGTGTGGCCAGCAGATCAAAGGAGGTGATCCTCCCCCTCTACTCTGCCCTGTTCAGGCCCCACATGGAGTATTGTGTCCAGTTCTGGACTCCCTGGTATAAAAAAGACAGGGATCTCCTGGGAAGAGTCTAGTAGAGGCTACAAAGGTGATTAAAGGCCTGGAGCATCTCCTCTATGAGGAAAGGATGAGTGAGCTGGGGCTGTTCAGCCTTGAGAGAAGAAGACTGAGAGATGATCTGATCAATGTTTATAAATATCTGAAGTGTGGAACACAGGGGGAAATGGCCAGCCTCTTCTCAGTGACTGTGGGGACAGGACAAGGGGCAAAGGCCTCAAGCTGGAGCACAGGAAGTTCCGCACCAATGTGCAGATGAACTTGTAAACAGGGTGAGGGAGCCCTGGGACAGGCTGCCCAGGGGGGTGTGGAATCTCCTTCTCTGGAGATATTCCAGACCTGTCTGGACACCGACCTGTGCAACCTGTCCTAGGGACCCTGCTTTGGCAGGGGGTTGGACCTGATGATCTCTGTAGGTCCCTTCCAACCCTTACAGTTCTGTGATCCTGTGCTTCTGTGCAGCCACTAGCGAGGGTGTACTGCTGGCAGGCAGCTGGGTTATTGCAAGCTCTTGGTCTGCGGTGGAAGCTCAGGTACATGGCAGCACATCGTACAGCAACTGCCAGGGAGCCGCTGTCTTCTCCAGCACGTGTACCACACCTGCTCCCCAGCTCTCTGAGGTACATGCTGGGTGCACAGAGTCAGATTTTGAAATACAGGCCATGAACTCAGAGCATGCCTTACCATAAGCCCTTCCCATGCACGCTGTGCTGTCTTCAGCTTGGTGAATCAGCTCAGAAGCCTTCATGAAGGACCAGACCTTTCTCTTGGGAAGGGTGCCGGGGTGCTAGTCATTAGGGAAAGGAGAGGTGAGCACTCTCTTCCAGGCTGATTACCTAGCTCCAGGTTGAGCCACCCTCCCTCACCCATTCGATGAAGACTGCCCATCTCCGCTCTATGAGTTGGAGAATCAAAGTCTCTTTTGGGACATCAGTTTCTTATCAGTGACCTGAAGAGGGGAAAAGACCCTTTAACCTTTCCTTTGCTACGAATCAAGGAGCTTTCAAAACCACCTTGTAGGTGAGCGAGCCCTCCCCTGCTTCTGTCTGTGCTCCTCCGTCACCTGTAGTGCTTGTATGAGATTGTTGCAACAGATATTTTTCTTCTCCAGCAAGTTCCCAGGTATAGGAGGCTGACAGGCCTTGTGTAACTCCTCATTACTCACCAGAACTCCCCATGCTCGTTTAGATCTCAGGGTGGGGTTTTTTTAATTAGCTGATTTTGTAATAACACCCAGGTGACTTGGTGGTGGATCGACACCTTAGAAACCTATTAAATAGGAGTGTAGTGACTCTATGTCCTTAGAGTGTTCTATCAGTTTGTTGTTTGCTTCTAGAAATTGAGCCTGTGGGGTTGTTTGTCCATCCTTCCTTATAGCTTTCAAACCTGTTGGTTAAATTCAGGCTGTTTATGCTGGTGGGTAAATCACCTGGAGATTAGTAGATGTTTTGTACATCAAGGTGGAAGAGGAAGGATGTGTTAAGTGCCTGGATGGAGAGTCCTGTGCCTGGCTAGGCAACAGAAAATCCATGTGGGAAGGAGCTTGTGTGAATGCCCTGGCTATGGGTAGCCAAAAACCCTGTTGCTCACAACTTAGTTGCTAAACAAGCAAAGTGGGCTTTAAGCAAGTGGTTTATAATCCTATAATAACCTTATCTGATGTTTTTTCCCTGCTGCTACTTTTAAGCTGTCTTACCTCAGCAGTTTAGTGGTGTCCTCCATTTTGCTAGGCTTCTATGGTCTTCAGAATGCATCAGCCAGGTCCCATGGGCTTTTACTGAAGCTGCTTGAAGCTGTGAAATGGTCTGCCATCAAGGTATGTCCTTGGCCAGGGTCTTTTTAGTATTTCAGATCAGCCAAAGAGACTATATTGTTTGGACCTAAACAAAGCTTTGCTCTGGTTTTCTTTAAACACTGGGCAGGTTTTTGGTCTACCCGGTTGCCTTTCAAATAGCTCACTGAAATGGAGTGGTACCCTCTGTACAAGTTGAACTTTTGCTTTACCTCTGTTTTGGTGGGGTTTCAGCAGACTGACTTTTCAGTGGTGTCCTTAGATCTGAAAAAAACAAGCTCTTTTTTAACCCTATGTGGTCAAGACTGCTAAATAACTTCCTAACAAGTCCTTGTCCTGTGTTCTGCAAGTTACAGCTGTTTGGTCATCTGCACTCATCTATGCTTGACCCAAATGTGTACTTGGGTCTTTCAGCCCTCCGTTTCTGGCTCAGTGGAAGGGTGTGTGTCCCTACATAAACATACCTGCCAGCTGGTCCTGGTTCTGTACAGGAGATGCCAGATGAGCGTTCCTTTTCCAGTACTGGTGGTCACCGCTCCGTTGATACTGGCTTTGTGTTCTGTGTTGCTGTATCCATGAGGGTAGAAGCTCTTGGTGTTATTTTTTTCTACTTTCCCAAGTCAACCAGCTGTGAGGCCAATCTTATTCCATGTAATGGAACACAGGAAGAAAAAACCCCACCTTATTTCCTAACTCCCTGTGACTGAGGGCTTACCTTCCCAGATGACTACAGTTAATTTTGAACTTAGCACAATTTTAATCTTCCAGGAAACACATGTTTCCATTGCATACAGAGCAGCATGCTCATGACACGACTGTTAGCACAGGGACATCTTGCCTCTGCTGTTCCCTTACCCATACAGTCTGTCTCTGGGCCTTTTAATTTGGGAGCTGGTTTATTGGAGTGTTTTTGGCAGCTTTGCTGATGCTTTCATTTGGAAAGCACTGTTCTCCTCAGCCTTGGAAATACCTGTTGTTCTTTGCAAAGTCAGATCTGGTTTTCACACTGACCTTGATTTGACCTTGTTATCAGTCTTACAAATAATATAATGTGATCTTTAATTAGTCAATCTGTCAGCTGTCCAGGTTCATGCAACGGGATGTGAGTGGTGCCCCACAGATTGGAAACTAGCTGAATGGGCAAGGAATTTAGAAGGGCAACCAGGCTGGGGAAGGGGCTGGAGGGAAAATCCTATGAGGAGCAGCTGGGGGTGTTCAGCCTGGAGAAGAGGAGGCTGAGGAGAGACCTTATCACTGCCTACAGTTACCTGACAGGAGGGTGCAGAGAGGTGGGTGATGGTCTCTTCAGCCAGATGACAGGAGATGGGACAAGGGGAAATGGTCTCAAGCTGCGCCAGGGCAGGGTCAGATCAGATGTTGGGAAAAAGTTCTTCCCTGAAAGAGTTGTCAGGGCCTGGAACAGGCTGCCCAGGGAGGGGGCTGAGTCCCTGCCCCTGGGTGTGTTTAACAGAGGGTAGATGAGGTGCTCAGGGATACGGTTTAGCACAGGACAGGAATGGTTGAACTTGATCTTAAAGGTCTTTCCCAACCTAGTGATTCGATGAGGAATGTTGGAGGATTTGGATGCTGGTAGCAGCCTTATGTCTTGCTGCAAGCCTGGGCATTAGACCTGGTCTTAACATTGTTAATAGTTTGGAAGGAAGGGTTAAAGGACATCCTAATGAAAGTTGTGGTGATACCATCTGCTTGCTCTTTCGAAGCCAGGCTCTTGGGCATAGCTTGCACTGAAACAGGCACGCCAGTCGTTGTGTCAGGTAGTGCCTGCTTACAAGCCTTGGGATTCAGTGGACTTGTGTGGATCCAAAGTTAGACCCCAGCCCTGAGAATAAGGAAGAGGAGAAAGGGATTTAAATAATGAGGTACCATGTGTAACTGGGTACAGCAGACCCAAGGTTGGGGGGCTTGAATGTGCAGTCTGAAGAGCTATATATTGCTGGGCTTATTTGATGAGCAGGAGGGCAGACTGGGAGGTGTGCATGGTTCTGGTGAGCTTATACTGTACTGGGAAGAGATTAAACTGGGGTTACTAGTAATTTCTGGGATCTCCCAGGAGTAGCTGCCTTTCACTGTCTGTCACTTGTGCCCACAACTCCTGCCTGACAAACTTCTAATCCCAATTAAGTGCCAGGTGTGAATGCTGTTGCAGGAGTTTGTAGCTGATGGATGGCAGTGGGAAGCCTGCAAGCATCCTGTAGCAAGGTAGGGGTGTGTGTGGGAGCCTCACAAATAAAGCCCTCAGCTCCTGGGCGTGGTGGGAAGTGATTCATGGACCTGTAGGCTTGCTAGGACCACATGTGGATGAAGGTGACCTGAGGAGTAAATGAGTAGGGTAGAGGGCTGGCTGGTAACACTGTGCTTCTGAACAGAGGCACCATGGATTTCAAGCTAGAGGTTGTATTTCCCTTCCCTAAATCTGGTCCTGCAGAAATCTGCTGATGTAAGAGGAAAAAGCCCAATTATGTGCTCTTCTGAAAATCCTATCCCAAAAGGTTTCATCCTCTGGTGCCTCCAGTTCACTGGCAGGAAGCTCTGACATTGTGACTTTGGTGCTTGACTGCTTGCTATCAGAGTATCCCAAGACTTGTGCTTGATTTGAGAGCTTGCTCCTGGGAATTTGGCTGCTCTTGAGAAGGAACCAGTGAACATCCAAGGGTTTTCAGCCAAAAATCTGCAGCACAGTTGTCCCAGAACTCCTTGAAGTGGGTCCTGTCGGTCAGCATCCTTGTGTTTCCAAAGTAATTGATGACTGTGGACCACTGGAGGGGAAGCTGCTTCTAAGAGGAGCTGCTTTTGCAAATGTATTTTAATAAGGGGGGAGGAATCACCGATAAATTGTGGAAATGTTTGTGCTGGTTGCACAGTGGTACTCTGGTGATGCCACATCACCCACAGTTTCCACAGAGGCTAGGAGTATTGCTTGGTTTTGAGGGCCCTGATGGGTTTTTTGTTGGTTGGTTTGGGGGTTTTATTCCAAAAAAGCAGAGTGAGCATGTCTCCTAAACCTGTGCCTTGTTCTGGTACCTGAAATAAGGCACCCAGGAAATGTGCAGGAGTGTACATCTCTGGGTTCCTGCCATGCCTTTGGAAGGAATTGGAAGGAATTAAGAGGGTATGTGCTGTCTCCCACTGGGGGATGTCGTGGGCTGCTCAGCAAAAGCCTTTTTTTATGATTTAACAAATAATGGTCCAGTTCATGGAAGCGTTTTATGCTTATTTCTGCATCATCAAATGTTGTGTTTCATAGTGCCTGTCAAGTCCTTGGGCATTGGCCTCTCTACCTGAGAGGAAGGCAGTGCTTTAAATTGGCCACAGCCTTTTAACTTCTCCCTTCCTCTGCTGCAAGGGCCTGGGATGCTCTTTGATTCCCACTTACTTCAGAGCATCCTGAAGTTTGGACATGGTTTGAAGGCCTGCCCTTTGATAGAGGGCTGCTCCATGAAAACAACCACCCAAGGGCTTTGAGCCAAAAATTAATTGCACCCACCACAGGAAGTCTTCTCTTGCTCTGTTTGGGTAGGAATGGGGACACCTGTATTTTGTAGCACCTTGCTAACTCACATGACCTTAGCAAAGTGTCACCTGTAAGGACATCTAAGCGTGTGCTTGCCCCTAAGCAGGCAGGTCAGCTCAGGGCTGGTCTGTGAGTGTCCTGCAGACCTGAGAGTGGGGCTGAAGGCTGCTCCCTCAGCAGTCCTCAGCGTGGCTGGGCTTGGGGGTGAGAGAACATGGCTCAAGTCTGTGTGTGGCATCTCTGAGAATTCCATGGAGAGCGTGTCAAATGCTTGGTCAATATTAGCTTACACAAGCCATGAGGAAAGCCCATCTGTCACCCAGCCTGGGCTTGTTCCTCTGCTAAGTTCAGTAATTAAAGATACTGCAAACTCTAAGAGGACAGGACTGAACTCTGCCTCTTCACAAGTCCCATCACCCCACTGCTCCCCTTGCAAATCCAATCCAGTCTGTTCCTCTGTGCGTGCCTTTCCCTGGCACAGTAGCTAATCTGGTGGTGCTGCTTTGCTTGCTGCTGGTGTGATTGATATCTGCTCCTGTGGACCTGGTCTGGGTCAGGGGTAGCTCACCTACATGCTGTTCTGAGTCCCTGGTGTGGGCTAGCTGTGGGTCCAGGGAGAGGATTGTCTCACTCTGTGCTGTGTTGGGGCAGCCTCACCTTGAGCACTGGGGGCAGTTTTGGGCACCACAGGACAAGAGGGACACAAACTATTGGAAAGTATCCAGAAGAGAGCAGTGAGGATGGGGAAGGGTCTGGAGGGGAAGGCTTATGGGGAGAGGCGGAAGTCCCTGGGGTTGTTCAGCATGGAAAAGAGGAGGCTGAGGGGGACCTCATTGCGGCTTCCTGGTGAGGGGGAGCAAAGGGCCAGGCACCCTGTACCTGGAAGAACATCCCAAGGGAAGGGCTAGGTCCTGGCCCACAGGGTGAGTCCTTTTGCCCTGGAGGCTGCAGTCCTTGTGTGGCCTTGCATGCTATAGCCATCACTGTGGTATGTGTGATGAGTTGTGTCCCATGAAGATCTGCATTGGATGAAATCAGGCTTCAGAGTTCCCCTGAAGGTTTCCTCACTCAGCTTCATGGTCGCAGAAGTGGATTCTGCCCCTCAGCTTAGAAGAGCCCCAGCTCTTCAACCAGAGGAATAAACAAAAAAAGGATTTCTTGGGAAAAGAAATTGGCCTTTCCCTCCTCTCCATCTGCTTACATGCATGTCTGCACTGTCACTGGGGCACCTCTGAGCTCTGGTCACTTTGGCTGGGAGAGCGGCTGCGTAGGTGTACATCCTCCTGTGCCTTCTGCAGGAGCCATGGAGTAAAGGGATTAAAAAGCAAGAAGGCATTGTGGCTTACTGGAGTCCTGGCCTTGTGTCCCTGAGCTGGGACAGTGCAGTGGCTGGGGAGTTGAGTGCAGGTGCTCTGAGAGCTGCCTGTCAGTGAGTTATTCTGGTTTTACAGCAGTGAACTCAAGCAAATTACCCTTTGGGTACTTCCCAAGAGGAATGTTTGTTGACTCTGCCCACACAGGAGGTAAGGATGTGCATTTGCTTGGGAAAATTATTATCCAAATCGTAGTGGGCTTTTCAAACAGTTGTTTGACTGAATACCAAGAAGACACAATCAGACACTTGCCTTAAAAGACCTTTGGCAAAGCACTGAGTGGTGAAATGATAAATTCCTTCTCTCTTGTCCCCTCAGAGCGGAATTATCTATATTTGGATTTCTTTTTTTGGCCCCAAAGAGGAAGTTAAATCAAGTTTGCAAATGATGTTTGGATGAAATGCAACAGGCACGGCTGCGTGCTTTGTGTGTAGCTCAACTAGAACGGCATCCTGAGGAGCAGTGTTGGTTTCTCTACTGAGACCCAAGCGAGATACCTCTCTCTCCTATGGACATCTGGTAGGAAAAAACCCACCCCATGACTGTAGGTTAGACCTTAGGGTTTCTTCCCATTGCTATTGAAACTATACCAGGAAAGCCTTTTAGGCTCCTTTTTAGCTCCAGCTCCACTCCCAGCATTGGAATGTTCAATCTATTTAGACTGAAGGTATGTGGAGCAGCGATGCTCCATCTCTGTTGCTCTTCCCACCTTTGAAGTGTTTCCTAACCAGTCCAGAGAAGGTGTTTCTCTTCCCTGAGTACCACAACTCATTTCCCCTTTCCCTTACTCTCACTTAGCGTTTTTGCAATCCTCAGATCAAAGCTCTGAGATTATTCCAGGGCTGCTGCCTCCACTTTTGTCCCTGGGTGAAGTTTGGCAAGGACTTGTCCAACATGGTTTTTCAATTCTGAGGCAACAAGTTAGTTTGTGGCTAGAAGAAATGCCATGTAGGAGGAACTTTTTATGATCTATCATGAAATACGCTTAGAGGAGCGAAGTTTTCCTTGGACTATTTGGGTGCTTTGAGGATGATCTCAGTGCTAGCAGCTGGGATACTTGAGGATGCATGCTTCTCTCCTGAGGGGGACCAAATCTCATCAAACAGGTCCATATCTGTTTTCAAAACTTGGATTTGTTAGAGTCCTTGGTGCAGTGAGCAGTCTCCCTGCTGTCACTGCTTCCCTCTATAGCTCCTGTTTATTATTTCATCTCTAGCTGGTTTTGGGTTTTTTTTTTAAGATATCTTGCCACTAGTTTGAAAAATTCAATGACCAGTTGAATATCAACAGCGTTGAAGCCACACTAGTGCTCTGAAGTCTTTGTGGGGTCTGGTCCTGCAATTCTTTTCCCAGTGGGCTTGGTGTGATGTGTGGAATCAATGAGAACTCCCAGGACTGATATCCCAGAGGAAAGGGAAGATGCAGGAAGCTGAGCCATGAGATGATTGTGTGTGTGTATATATATGTAACTCTTTCATTTTGTGTCCCTGGATGGTAGGTTTGAGACACCCAGAAGTATTTAAAAAGAAAAACCCAACCCTAATTCCAAGTCAGCCATGCCAAGAAGTCCCATGCTGCGGGTACTTTCTTCTTCTCCGCTGTTCCCGGCGGACTCTGGGAAGTCAGACTGGGCTGGCAGGCAGCCGAACTCCTCGCTGCTGCTGACACCTCTCCAGCAGAAGCGGTGTGTGGGCAGGCAGGTAGTTTCATCATCAGGAGGAGAGGTGGAGGCATGCATCACCTTTTGTTTAAGGAGAAGCATCTTTTTGGAATGCTATCCGTTTTATCGGTCAGGGCTTGAACGCCGAGCAGCCAGGAGAGGCTGGATATTGTAATTAGCGCAAGTGGAGGCAGGCTGCTGGCTCTGCCCACCTGCCTGGAGAAGAAGAACCTGTTGAATTTGCTAGGAGCTATTGCTGTGAGGACAAGAGCTACAGATACTGGGAGTACAGCAGCCACAAGCGGATGAAGTAGCTGCTTCAGAGCTATGCTGTGGCAAAGGGGCAGGGGCTTGGATATTGGACACTGGATGCCCCTCTGGGTTAGAGCCTCTGCTTTCGCCTCCTAAGCCTGGGGAGGAAGAACCTGCAGCCCGTTCACTCTTGGTTGGGCCAGCTGAGGATGGCTGCTCTCTCTCAGCACTTGAGGATCCTGCTGTGGAAGAACTGGCTGAGTGTCAAGAGGCAGCTGGTGAGTGTGGAAACGAAGTAGTGGAGAGGGACCTGGAAGTAGCAGGAGCTGAGGAGTGAGGGAGGTACAGCAGGAGAGGAAGGTCGTGGTATTAAAATAGAAATATTTTGGAAGGCTGGTGATGGAGGCAGAGGGAAGGAAGGTAATGGTGTGGAAGTGAGGTAGGTCGTGCTTTGGAGCTCATGTGTAAGGGCTTAGCAGTCTGGTCTGAGGTCCACAGATGCCACTGTTGTTTCCTTGGGGCAGGGGTCTGTTCAGACAGTTGTGCACAAACTTGTGGGAAGACCTGAATTAAAGCAGCAGTTCTGCACCTCCTCCTATGTGAGCAGACCCCACAGCCTGTGTGCAGCCTCCACAGAGCCCCTGGGATTTGGGAGGGAGCAGTGGGAGATCCTCTTACTGAGCCATTTATAAACGATGGACAAAGAAGCTCTGATGACAAAAGTAGCTCTGAGATGTAGGTAGGACAGATTTCCAGTGCAACAGAGTGCCTTGCAACCCTATCACCCTAATATAGTCTTTCTTAGTGAAGGATCAAGCTTCTCCAGCAATGCCCAAATAGCAATCTGAACTGCAGAAGCATCAGGGAGGCAGAGGTTCCTTTTGAGGGGAGGGGGGCATAGTCCCAGGCTGGCTTCAGTACTGGAATTCAGCAGAAGCATGCTGCAGCTCATGGACTTGCCCTCTTGCTAGTAATCCGAATGTGATGGTCTGAAAATGTTTTGGCTGAGTGGAAGCTTTGGCAGGTACAGAAAACGCTGACCTGTGGAGGGTGTGATAGGAGGATGAAGCAAAAGGCCTTGTATCACCACACGCTTCAGCAAGGTCTGTTCTCACCTGCCCTGTCCTGCCCCTCGGTTTTGGAGCCTGATTTGGGGGAGGTGGTGAGCTCATTTGGCTCCTTGTGATCCTCTTCAGGAACTGTGGGCATGCAGTGCACCTTGCTGTAACGACCCTTTGCTGGTGCTGAGGATGGAGGAGACTTTGAGGTGCAGAGGAATCCCAATAAATCCCTGCTAATTGGCCTGGGGAGTCTCTTTGAGCCCTTGTGTACCCTGACTAAATGTTGACTTGTACTTCTGACCAGACAGCCTGGCTGGCTTTAATTCTGGTCTCTAGTGGAGCTGAAATATCAATTCCAGAGAATTGAAATTTCAATTAAAATAAAGATCTGTCCCCCACTGATTATTCTATGTCAGGCATCCCCTCCAGCCCTCCTCCTTTTCCCATGCTTGCTCAGGCTGCAAAGGGTGTGAGGAAGTAATCCTAGATCTCTGCTCTGAAATGCATCCTGATTTCTCTGCCCTCCTGTTCGTCTTTAACCCCTGTAATCTGACCTTGCTCACAGACCAGGCTTTTAGAAAGCTTCTTTTCTTCATTAGTGTGCTTGTTTTGCCCAGGATGTGTTCTGCTGTGCCTCTCAGTTTCTGATAACCTGTGAAAGCAGTTCCTGCTGCTGGGATGGGCATGGGCTGGCCTCCCTGGGAACGGTCTGAGGCCAGGCAGCCCCTTGTCCTTCCCCCTTGCAGACCTGAGAGCTTTCCTGCTCAGGTTATCAGCCTCCCCAGGGCAGGCAAACAGATTCACAGAATCATAAGGGTTGGAAGGGACCTCAAGAGATCGTCAAGTCCAACCCCCTGCCAAAGCAGGTTCCCTAGGACAGGTTGCACAGGTAGGCAATCAGATGGGTCTTGAGTATCTCCAGAGAAGGAGACTCCACATTTGCTTTTGTCTCTTGCTGTACACTTTATTCCCTCTGAGCTCTCTGCAGAGCTCCTGGAGAGGCTGCCTCCACCTGTGTGGCACAGGGAGAGCTATGGCTTGGCTGAGGGGAAACTTGTTGAAATTGGCTCAAGCTCTGCATCTCAGTACAGGCTGCTCCTGCCAGGAAAGGAGTGGTCATGACTTTAGGTGGCTGCCTTCTCAGGACCAAGGCTTGGCCTGCAGACCGAGGGGAACTGGAGGAATCTGTGCCTCTTGCCCTTCTGTTGCTTCCCATCTATCACATCTAGGCAGCTTGGCTGTTTGAGCAGAGGCAGGAGGGAGTGAGAATGTGCCTGCATCCGGAGATGCCAACTAAGCCCTGAGTAATTACATCTACTTTTAGCAGTAAAATAATCCAGCAACCAAAGGGTTGTGCAACCTACCTTGCAGGGCTTCATGTCCCAAGAGCCAAACTGAGGTTGGTTTTGGCTCCCTTCAAGTCAACATGTTCCACCTGCAATCAGGTTGGCTGGGGTGGTTGTCTTGTTTTTGTTAACTAGAAATTCCTGGGACAGCGGGAATGCTGCTATGTTGCAACTGATGTACCCAGCTACCATTAAACCCAATTAAGCCAAAGGACAAAGGTACTTAGAGAAGAGCTCTCTGGGAAGGGATGGGGGAGTAGAAGCACCATTTTAAAGCCAAAAAGCTACAAAAATTTCCCTGAGACAATCAGTATCCCTTTCCTCCCTTGGGAATATGAGATCTCATGCCCTTCCTTCAGGCAGGTCCTGACTAATCCCAGTTTCAGCGCTGTTACCCCGTCATTTTACTCCAGCCTCTGTGGTGCTAAACAAGGAGGATACGTTAATAATACTGTTTGCATGGGAATTAATGGGAGTTAAACAGCATGTTTGGAGGCTGATTATAGGGAAAGCAGGTGATGTTTAAAAAAAAAAAGACCAAAAGGTGTTTGCTTCATTGATGGATCTTCTTGCAAGCTGGCAGTGTGTATATAAAGACATGAGGAGTACTGCCTGTAAAAGCTAAAATGCCAAAGTTACAGGAGTACCCCCTCTGAAGGGGGTGCCTTGTGGCTTGATGTCTGTCAGTTGCCTATTCTGGGGCATGAATCTTGGTCCAGCTTTCATGGCTGTGTCATCTCATCAGGGATGATAGGGACGGTGCTGCTGCAAAACAACTGTCTTTAAGCTGAATTGCTCTCTGGGATTTGTTTGTCTGTCTCTCTGGTTGGTTTTATGTTCCAGTAAGTGTTAGAGGAAATGAAAACACAGTTATGGGCTTGGAATTACTTTGGAAGAAACAGTTTTGGGTAATATGTGCTGATCTGAAAAAAGAAAGAGCAACACCATGATGAAGAATGGGATGAGTCTGAAGCAAGACATCTTTGTGGTTTCAAAAATTGGCATGAAGGTAGCACAGCAATCTTGAAGGATGGAGTAGTTTGAGCTTAACTACTGATGGATGGCAAACTCTAATCTAAAGTGCAGTAGCAAACTGGCCAGCTAGCATGAAAGTGGTTGAATATTAGAATAATTGTATTTTCCTTGCTTACAGAACTCCAAGGCTTGTAGTTTTAAGACTGACTTTGGGCACCCTTCCTAGATTGGTTTACTACACTTGATTAGCAGACTGTTTTCTTCATCCTTGTCCACTGAAACGGTCAACTCTCATGTGGGGGTTGGACTTGATGATCTCTTGAGGTCCCTTCCAACCCCTATGATTCTGTGATATGTCAGGGACAAGTGCTCCATAAATATTCATGTTTCTTCCACTCTGCTGGGCCAACTCTACATCATCTCTTCTCCACCTCAGTTCATCTGTATGGACCACTGCAGCCTGTTAGTGGAAAGGTGCTGGCAAGTTCAGTTGCTGGAGTCAGAAGCTCCTAGGAGGGATCCTGGTGACTGGTGTTTAGATGTGTCTTTTCCAGCTGCCTGGTTTCACAAGTCCATAAACCCTTTCCTTCCACCATGCTTGAGCTCTGTGCCTTGTAAATGATGACTTCTTTCAGCTCTGAGAAGAGCAGTGAAACATTTATGGGAAAGAGAAGTGCCATAGACTTGTCAATTCACTTATCAAACACTTTAACCTTGGGGTACAACTAGAAGTCATCTTTACCCATCATTTGGGTGGTGCTGTTCACTGAAAAGTGAAACCAACCTCTCATTTTTGTCTTGCTGTCAGTGTGTCCTAAAGTCTTGTGCTTCTACTATCATATAGCACTGTCTGAAAGCTGTGTCAACTGTCCCCCATAATTACCAGCCAAACTGAAACACAGGGAGGCTTGTGTTATTTCCTGGCTTGTTATTTGCTCTTAAAATCGTGTGTAGTAGTTTGTTCTTCCTGCATAGATAATACTCTGGGTTTAACAGCATCCATACCAAGGCAGGTGTGATTTACAATGCGTCTTGGAACTCATTTAGGGCAGCACTTGTACATTCCAGACAAGCTCTGGGACACATCAATACGACAAACGTAACCGATATATTTTCATTGCTCTTTTATAGGTATGGTCGTTCATTTTAATTTCCTGGCCTGTGGTTGTTTTCATAATCCTGGCCATTATCCGTCTCAAATTCCCTCCAGAACCTCAGCCAAACTGTAAGTAACTGGTTTGTTTTCATGTCTTTGGGGTTTAGTTCTCATTTTGGTGACTGATGTGCTAATTCAATGTGTTTTGCTGCTTTTACAAATTTGGTCCTTTGTAGCTTCCAGTGGAGATTTCCTGGGTTGCAGCTTGCTGTAAATAAAATGTCTGCTTTCCTCTGAGCTTGTTTCTGCTTCTGTGGTGTTTGTTTTGCTTTGTTTCAAATTAGTTTTATAATTAGAAAACAACTTTGAAGAGGTGTCTCATCAAGGTGCACTCAGAGACTGGTGTCGTAGGCAGCAGTGTGAAGGTACTTGGTAAACTGAGGGATAGGAGGGCAGCTGAGGGAGACCTTGCTTGGTAAAGTGAGTAAGGGCATTGTGAGGTGAGGGAAGAGCCATGAGATGGGGAAGTGTGGAAGATTTTCCTATGTGTGTGCTACAGTGGGGGAAAAAAACCCCAAACACCTATTTTGGCAGCTACCACTGTGCCTCAGCTGAAGAGCAGTAGCTTCCAGTGGAGGGCTACAAGGATGATTAAGGGCCTGGAGCATCTCCCCTGCATGGAAAGGCTGAGTGACCTGGGGCTGTTCAGCCTTGAGAAAAAAGACTGAGAGGGGATCTGATCAATGTTTATCAAAATCTGAAGTGTGGGACACAGGGGGAAGTGGCCAGCCTCTTCTCAGTGGTCTGTGGGGACAGGACAAGGGGTGATGGCCTCAAGTCGGAGCACAGGAAGTTTCTCACCAATATGGGGAAGAACTTCGTCTTCCCAGGGGAGTGACAGAGCCCTGGGATAGGCTGCCCAGGGGGTGTGGAGTCTCCTTCTCTGGAGATATTCCAACCCCATCTGGATGCCTCCTTGTGCACCCTGTCCTAGGAACCCTGCTTTGGCAGGGGGTTGGACCCAATGAGCTCTGGAGGTCCCTTCCAACCCCTACAGATTCTATGAATCTGTGAACTTCTTTGGCTCCTGTGGCTCGGTGGTGAGTGTGAGCTCTTCCTAGCAAGTCAGAGAGCAGCTCTGTGGGTGGGTGAATGTTTGGTGATGGTTAAAAGGGTTGAAAGGTTTGCACAAAGCTTTCACTTGCAAGCTTTGGTTCCTGGGTCAGCAGAACGTGCCTGCATCTCAGAGCATGGGTGCACTTGTACCTGCTCTGGAAAACTTACACTGATTTAATGAGTCTGTATTGCCATCAGAAGTGTGCTCCAACCCTGAGTTCGTTTGTGCTTGAAGTTAAATGGTAAAAAAGAGTGGGAAATTTCTCCAGTTGGAAGCCTTTTTCCCTTCCATGTGGTTGAGTTGGGTAACATCCCTGATTCTGCTCTCTCTGGCCTCATGAGTGCAGTCCCAAGGGTGGGTGAAAGGACTGGGCCCCTCTTCTCCGGGATAGCCTCCCTTCAAGTTGGGTGAAATCAACCATGGAGCTGCACTCCTTGTTATCCCCTCATTTAGTGGGGTTCCTCAGCCTTAGTGCAAGGACCCTGAAAGTTTATGCAAGGTTCTTGCTTCACGTTGCACACGTCGCCTGCTGAATCACATCCATGTGCTGCAGCACGAAGCTCTGCAGAGGGCTGTTACCAAGGGCACAGGGTAGGAACACGGGGCCTCAGAAATTACCTAACAAAGATTTGCAACATCCCATTCATAGGAGGGACACCACTGTGGGTGATGACCTGCATCAGGCTGTCATCGACTCACAAAATTCCATCGTTGACATCTGGGGCAGGGAGACTGATGCAGGGGGAAAGGAGACCGACTCTGGCACCAGTGAGGAGAACCAGTTGGCTTCCAGTGTTTGTAGCTGTTGGGTGGGTAAACTGTGGCTGTGGGGGATCTGTACCTGGTAATGTGTGTACTGGAAATGTTCAACCCAGCTAGAGGCACATGTGGTTCTCTGGCCATGTTGTGACAGGTATTAGATAGACAATTAGAAAAGTTCTTCTCCCAGAAAGCTTGCAGCCTGTCGTGGTTTCCTCCCGGCTGTGGGCCGAGATCCACGCAGCTCCTGCTCCTTAAAGTAAAAGAGCAGGGGAAGAGGGGAAAAAGGGGAAACAAGGGAAGGGAAAAGGAAGGGGCAAATAACTCCAAACCCAAGAAACTAAGAGGCCCGTGGGTTGGGGTAAGGAGAGTTTACTAAGAGAACAGAAAGATCAAATATACCAATGCTAACAGGACTTCAGAGCAAAAGAAGATGAAACTCTTGATCCCCAATGCAGTTTCTCCCCGACCCACACAACTCAGGCCGGACCACCCAGAGCTGTCCCGCAACCCGACCGTCCCCCCAAGCAGCATGGTTGGTTGCAGCTCTGAATTAATGGATTGGAAGGATAGTCCTTAGGAACAGCAAGTAGCTCCATCAGTGGTGCTTTGCAGGAGAGGGGAAGATAGGGCTGTGTCGTTGGAGCAGCTCCCTTTCGTCCCCGGGTGAAATCTATTTTGGGACAAGCCTCAGTAAGTGTGAGAGTAGGTGATCTGTCTCTCTTAAGTGGATGATAGGAACTCTCTATTGCAAGGCAGGTTTTATGCTGGAAAATCACGATTGTGGAATATTCTTGTGTTCCAGCTGTTCAGAGGCCACCTCATAATCCCAAGGGGATGGGGAAGAATATCAGCCACAGCATCAAACAACTGGTTTCTGCTGCTTTTCTAGTTAAATAAAGGATAGCCACTTGATAATTGTCCTAATTGTCCTCTTTTTTTTTTTTAACAACTGGAAAAATGTATTAACATTTTGCCTGAAAAGCAAGAGAAATCATTTGGGAACTTTCTTTTCCAATAGGAAAATGAATAATGTTGGTGGACACATCTGGGAAAATTACTACAGGAGGGTTTCTTGAGCAGGAATAAAGTCCACTCTAGGCTGAGTTCAGTGTCTGCTGTAAAAGACACAGTAGTTAAGTGGTGAAAAGAAGCTGTTTCTAGATCTGTCAGGAGATTGTTGCAGGTAGACAAGTCAGGTGGCACAGGGTCGATGGCCCAGAGATGGAATAGACCACTTGGGTGCTGAGTTTTGATACCTTAGAATTAACCCCACAGAAGATCTCGGTCTGTAAGCTCCCCTCATGTATTTGGCACCACAGAAATACCATGAAACCTGTTATTTGCTCAATTAGACCAGCTCAAACTTGAGATAGTAATTTTTTTTTTCTGAAGGATGTGTAATACACACCTCCTAGATTGAGGATTGGATAGAGAAATGTCCTAGTGAATACCAGCTGGGAAATGGAGTGGCAAGAGCAAGTCGCTTGCTCTGCCTTATGCTGTGTATCACCTGATGCTTGTGCCAGACTGAGCTCCAGAGGGGAATGGCATGCCAGGTAACTGTTGCTAAATAATGTTGAGAGGGCTATGAAGATGATGAAGGGCCTGGAGCATCTCCCCTATGAAGAGAGGCTGAATAAGCTGGGACTGCTCAGCCTTGAGAAGAGAAGACTAAGGGGGGAACCTAATTAATGTTTATAATTATCTTAAGCAGGGGATGCAGGGGGAATCAGCCAGCCCCTTTTCAGTGTCTGTGGAGACAGGACAAGGGGCAATGGCTGCAAGTTGGAGCACAGGAAGTTCCCCACCAACATGGGGAAGAACTTTTCCCCAGTGAAGGTGAGGGAGCCCTGGGACAGGCTGCCCAGGGAGGTGGTGGAGTCTCCTTCTCTGGAGAGATTCCAGACCTGTCTGGACACCAACCTGTGCAATATGAGCTGGGGAGCTGCTTTGGCAGGGGGTTGGACCCGATGATCTCTCAAGGTCCCTTCCAACCCCTACAATTCTGTGAATGCTTGTAGGAAAACTAAGAAAAGGAAGCATCTGGAATTCACCTGATATTTTTCTTCACAACTAAAGCATCTAGTATCTAAGAGGCAAAAACCCCAAACAACCACTGCCACAGAACCCCACCTCCCTCCTTCCTTCCAGGCGTCTGTTTGATGCTGTATTTCCAGGTCAGCAGAGATTATTGTCAGGAGAAATGAGCAAGAGATTTCTCTTTCTCTGCATTCCCGGTTCCTGTGATGATCTGAGAGAAATAACCAGATGCCAAATCCCAGTTCCACTTGCTATGCACGTTGCACCTGTGGCTTTTGACCTTCTCATTACAGCTCTTGTATTTGCTAGAATGGTTTGGGATGTGTTCTGTGGCACAGGTGTGGAATGGGAAGCTCTGGATTGGAAACCTACAGCATGAAAGCCAGTCAACTGGGTTTGCTGGTATCTCTTTTTTTTTTTTTTTGCCTATATCACCTATTTTCTTTAGTAGGGACAAAAGTCCTCTCCCATCACTGCAGGTTTTTGCAAGGTATGGGAACTGTGTACAAGATACAATCTGTCCCTCCGGGCTCAACCCACTTAGTCCAGAGCAGCCCAATTACCCTCCTTGCTTTAACCAGCACTGTCACACCCCGTCACACCCTCCCCACCTGCTTTCTTCCTCTTAGGTTCTCCTTCCCTCCTGTCAGTCTGGCCTCATCATTATTCTCTGGAGAAGCTCTCCTGAGTGTGGTCAGTCTTCTCCTCATTCAGAAACCCTGCTCCTTAGTGCTGTGGAGAAGATGTGGTAGAAACTTTGCTCTTCTGTTAGACTCATGGCTCTGCTCACCACCTGGCTTCCTGAGGGGCAGTCAGTGGGTTGCAAAGCCATGCCTCATTCACAGGTATTTCTCCTCCTTTGTGGAAAGAAGCAGTGCTCTTGGGTCTGGTCCTAAAATCCACCACATCCCTCCTGCCAGGAAACTTATTGCCAGAGCCCTTCTCAGCACAGTGCAGCTCTGCTTGGAATTTCCACCCAGATCTCATTGACCCCGTGGAGGTGCCTGCAGAGTGTATTGCCTTCACCCACAGAGATCAATGATAGACTCTGGAGCAGAGCTTTTTGAGGGGGAGTATCCTAAGAGCTGAGCACTGGACTGTCTGCCAGCTGTTTAGGTCTAGTTTAGAGCTGTAGGAGAAGATGCTTGTACTCTGCTCTTGTTCTTGGCTCCTGTGCTCCTGGGAGAGGGCTTGGGACAGGAGGATCCCTGACATAGACTCTGTTCATTCTTACTGTGGTGGGTAGCTAGGATTGGAACAGGTCCAGAAATGGGTGGGAATCGCAGAGCATGGATTGGAGATGCTGTCAGAGAGGCTGTGGCTGCTTGTATCTGCTGAGGAAGATTTCCTGGGACATATCCGTGCTGTTGCCATGTTAGAGGTAACTGAGGCCAAGTTATCCTGGTCAGGGCGGTCCCAGAAAGAGAGGCAGGATGCTCTATATAGCTCAGAAAAAAAGGATAAGGGCAGCTGGTTGTGAAGGGTGCAAGGCAGATGGTGCCTATCGCTGTCCATCTGTCCCTCTGGCTGCTGCAGCAGTGTGCTGGCACGTGAATTCAGGGGGCTTCTGCCCTGTGGGTCTACCTAATGAAGGACCTCAAACCACTTTTACCTCTGACAGTTCCCTGCATCGATGCTCGGACTCTGAAACCCTTAAACTTTGTCCCATGGTTACCAGAGAGAAACCTTGAGCCAGGTTAATTATCAATGGGAGTGATGGCTGTGGCTGCCAGGACCCGTAGATGGCATGGAGCAAGGTGGGCCTCCATCCTGGAGGTGAGAAAGCCCTGGAAAGATGATGCTTGCACTTTAAAGGTATTTGCTTCACAGTTGGAGCAACCTGAACTAATCTCTCTTTTTTTTTTTAATCCCTCTCCCCAGTGGAAAAATTACTAGGTTCCCATGCTAATTACAGGGAGTTGAGATGGTGGCTCAGCTACGCAGGCCATAAGTCATGGGTATTTATGCAATGCATAATCCACCCCAAGGGTTCAACCTACTCTGTGTACAGACAAGTGCATGTCAGACTTCCAGCTCTCCTTCACCATTTGCCTGGGGGTGGAGCAGCCCTACTCCTCCTCCTTTTCTTCCACACTGACTCATTTTCCTCCCCTTTTCTGTCAGTTTTCTCCTCTCTTTTTTGTCTAGCCAGCCCAGCGCCGGGTTCTTGCCTGTACACAACCAGGGTTTGATTAGCAAAACAACCTCATTGGGTCCCCTGTGGCTTTGGTATGAACTTCACATTGCTGTGTTGCTGTTGTGCCAGGGAACTTGCTGCCCTGTACTGTTCCAGGTCACTGAAATTGTGCTGACAGGGGCACAGGTTGGGTTAATTATCCCCATGTGTCCTGGAGCAGACATACACGTTGGTCTCCATACACAAGTAAGCCATGCAGTTCCCTACGAGTTGCCCAAGCTCCCATGTATCTGAGACCTAAGCAGAGTGCTGGAATGCCTCCCTGGTCATAAATCTTCACACCTCTATTTCCTTATAGACAGTTCCACCTTGTGAGGTGTGACCAAAGGATGGTTTAGAGCTGGAGATGGGGAATTCCTGAGTTACCAGTCTGTTTTTCCTCCCCACTGGATTACAACAGGGCCTTGGGGCAATCAATTCTAATTGACTTCCTGAAGCATCTGAACATGGATGCTGGGACCTAGCAGTGCCAGAAGGATTTTTCCAAAGGTGCTGAGCAGTTTGGCTTGGACCAAAGTCAGCAGTGGTGGATATCTGTTTCTGGAAAAGGAGGCCACTTTTGTTTAAAGACTCAAAACCTGGATGCTGGAGACTACCTGGAGGCACTCAGTGTGGAATGATACTGGTTTAGTAAGCACAGCTTTTGTGGGGGTTTGGTTTATGGTACCCCCCTCCAAAGTCTAGATATGGATTTAGGCTTTCAGGTTCCAGCTTCTAGCTGGGAAATGTTCCGACTCTCTTCTTAGATCCTGTTTGTGCAGTGCCCTGCTGCTCAGAAAGACAAGAGCAAGTTGGCTGTGTTACAAGCCCAAGTTAACCTTGTCTGCATTAAACATTGCTTAAAAAAGCCCTGTAGGAAAAGGGCTAGTGCAGAGTTTCCACCTGTCCTGATGTGTTTGTGCTTCAGGCAGCAGAGCATCCCTCCCCAACACAGTCAGCCTCCAGTGTGATCCTTCCCCATCAGCTCTGCCCTGTGGTGCAGGCATCAGCTCTGTCATTTCCCCATCTTGACCTGAATTTGCAACACCTCTTAGAAGGTTTCCATCTGCCCTTCTTTGTGTTCAGCTTGGGGGTTCCTTCTCCTCCTCCCTTTACAACTGCTTTTTCTCCTACTCCATTGCTGGTTTTATACTCTCTGGTCTTTACAATCTCTCTCCCTGCTCAGTACATGAACCCAACATGTTCAAATCCAAGTGCTGATTTTTGATTTATTAAATAAGGGGGTGGAAGGCAGAGGTCCGTGGGCGAGCAAAACTAGCTTGCCTAGTCTTAATGAGCATGGATGTAGATGCTGTCTGCTCTGGGCTGGTTGTCTTATTTGCAGAGCCAGAAATGCTTGAGGGCAGAATTAAGCAATGAAATGCTTCCTCCATTGAGGCCACCAACACAGGGAGGAGTCTTGTAGCGAGTTGTCTGCTGCTTCGATCTCGCTGTCGTAGGCAGAGAGCTGAGGACATCGTGTTATTGGGAGACTTGAGAAAACAAGGATGCTGTTGCTGTAAGGATGAAAAATGCAAGCTCTCAAATCTCCCCCAGCCACGCTGGGAGCTTGGATGGGGGGATGGTTGAGTGGTGCTACATGGGGTCACAGAATCACAGAATTGTAGGGGTTGGAAGGGACCTTGAGAAATCACTGGGGTCTTGCTGAGCTTCCAGTTAGAAAAATAGGGAGCTGGACCATGGGTGCATGGCTTCCAAGTCAGGGTGGGCTGTGTGGTATGCAGGTGAACGGATCTAAGTGTAAGAGCTACTCACAGCATCTGCTACCCAGTGATTTGTGGGGGGAAAGTTAGAAAGAAGCAAAATCAAGTTAGAGTTGAATGTCACAGCGATACAAATGCCATGGCATGAAATATTCTTCCCCCCACCCCGCCAAGGGGTAGATTAGCTGGCTGCTTGGACCGTTCTCCATGTGTGTATCAAATGCCCAGCTTTGGGATTAACCTCATCCCATTGAGTTGATGACTGGGTTTGGTGCTTGGAGGGAGAGACCGAAAGCCCCAGCACCTAGTGTAAAGCTTTCTCCAAAGACATGTAAAATAAATAGGCAGCATAAGGCATTACTCATAAGTGAACATAGCTGGAAAATCAGATTGACAGAATCATAGGGGTTGGAAGGAACCTCCAGAGATTGAGTCCTGCCAAAGCAGGGTCCCTAGGACAAGTCGCACAGGTAGGTGTCCAGATGGGTCTTGACTATCTCCAGAGAAGGAGACTCCACACACCCTGGGCAGCCTGTCCCAGGGCTCCCTCACCCTCACTGTGAAAAGTTCTTCCCCATGTTGGTGCAGAACTTCCTGTGCTCCAACTTGAGGCCATTGCCCCTTGTCCTGTCCCCAAAAATGAGAAGCTGCATGTGATTGAGGAGAAACAACGCTGTCGTGTCACAAAGCAGGCCTGCCTGCCTGTCTGTCTGTCTGAGTGCTTCACAGAGCGAAGGAATAAAGCTTAAAGCAATGCCATGTACCTGAAGGAAAGACCAGAAAGGAAGCAGCAAGGCTGTGTGTACACACAGTCTGCTTCAACATTTTTGCTTTGGAAGTTGGGAGGAGATCACCACGGCCATGAATATTTTTGCAGTATGTCCTGTAGCTTCTTTATAGCAATACAAATCCCAGCAGAAATCCTAAATTGCCACTCTGGGCTTGGAGGGCCAAGAGGCACAGACTGCTCCCTCCACTTCAAAAACCTTCTAAGGTTTTAGGGTGGTTTGCTGCCAGAGGCTGCAGGAGTTGAATCTGAGGGATTGTGTCTGATAGCTGAATCTGTTCTTGTGAATTCACCCCGTTCTAGTTTTTTAAACAAACATCAGCTTTTCAGCATGCACTGCCCTGTGGCAGTGAGTTCCACAGCATTTTGTTTGCTAAAGAAAAGGATGCTTTCTGTCCTTTCTGCTTGCCACAGTGGGATGTCATTGTGTTGCTTTGTCCCTGTGGTGCAAGGGATGATCGTTTACTTACCCCTTTTCACCATGACTTCATTTATTTCTCTATCAAACCACTTCTTGGCCACCTTTTTTCCTTTCCAGATTTATTTTTTCCCCTGAAGAGTCCCAGCTATTAAGCCTCTCTATGATTTAGCAATGATTGAACGTGTTTTCAATTAAACACAATACTTCCTAATGAAGTAATTTGCTCATTAATGCCTTTAATTCACTGGTGGTGGTGGTGAGATTTGCATGGGTTATTTTTTTCCATGAACTATGGAAGGAATGTGGCAGAACTTCATGCGCATAAGGTATCTGGAGTTGGTGAAATCTGAAGCCAAGAGAGTGTTTTCATGCCCGAGGAGTGGTGGTAGGTGGATGGAAAAGAGGAAAAACTCCTCATGCCTCTTTAAATTAATGGCAAAAGAGGAAGAAAACACACTTAGTGTGGGTAATGTACTGAAGTAGCCATTCATAATGGAAATCCCCTACCAGAACGTTGCCTGGTTTTACAGGATGGACGGTGGGGTGAGGTAGGAAGCTCTGGAACCAGAGATATGGTGTGGGCAGGAAAGGGAGGAGGAGAGCGTGGGGAGCAAGAGTGTGGGTCTGTGTGGCTCTCTTGTGTTGAAGGGGATTTGCACGGCCACAGCAGTGGGGCTGCTATATGCTTGGTGTCTCTGAGTAGGAGAGCTGAGGCTGGGGAAGGGAAGGGAAGGTACTTACAGGCTGTTGAGCACTGGAACAGGCTGCCCAGGGAGGTGGCTGAGTCACTGACCATGGATGTGTTTAAAAGACAGGTAGATGAGGTGCTCAGGGATATGGTTTAGTAGAGAATGGATATGGTTGGCCTCAATCTTAAAGGTCTTTTCCAACCTAGTCATTCTGTGATTAGCAGCCCACTGAGTGAACTGGTTGTGAATTTACATGAGATGACACTGGCTGACGTAAACCAGAGTGTAACCTGTACCTCATGCAGACACAGTCCTGTCTTTATACCCCTGTTTCACGCACAGAAGTGATAATAAAGCCAAGCACTAACCTGAAAATACTATGTATTTACTTCCCTTGGCTCTGGTGTGGATGATAATTGTGGCTATCCTCCTAGTATTTGCTGCCTTTGGAGGTGTGTTCACCTTGGGGGTGTCTTCATGGCACTGGGCCTGTGGGCTGCTGAGACAGGGAGGGTTTCCTTGAGATGGGGGGTTCCTTGAGACAGGGGATTTCCTTAAGGTGGAGGGTTTGCTAATACAAATACCCAAAACCACAGTGAGAGGAAAGCAGCAAAATCAATGCAGCAGCATAAAGCAGGCTCTGCTTAGATTTAAACATTTCAGTCAATTTCAATTAATCTTATAGATTGCAGCCAAACAGCGATTTCATTGTCTTGTACGACATGTGTTATTACCCTGACCTTTTTTGTCATCATTATAACCAAGCACCTTTACCTGAAGAAAACACCATGCTTTGCTTGTGTTGAAGGGAAACATGTTGGAATTTACAACAGGGCATGGGAGGAAAGTAAGGGAAATCAATTTTCTTTGCTTTATTCTGAAAGAAAGCAAATGGGGCAACACCAGAATTTCCAGTGGCATGTGTGTATTTATTTTATGTATCTTGGGTTTATTGTAACCACTGTGTGTGCCTGATTCTGTTCTGGCTCTTGGAGATGTGGCTGAGCAGGGAGGACCAGCCAGCCCATGCGGTGTTGTGCTCTTGGCCTCCTCTGCCCTTTGGGATGCCAGTCTCCTTTTCCTTGGATCTGCTGCCTGGCTTTCAGTGGCGACAGAAAATCAAAACTCTGGTTGAGAGGGGACAGCAAGAACTCCCCTGTGCTTGGGATTCTACTGCTGGTGAGCCCAGAAGTCCGTCTTTACTAATGGGCTCAGGTTTTGGTTGTGGGCAAGTCCATTTGACAAGAAATGTGCTAGTGGGCTCTCAGCCCAGGCGTGGAGCAGCTGTGGGTGCTGTGTTCTCTTCCTCTTGGCTCGTAGGCAGCATAGCCAGACCCTCCAAAGTAGTTTTGAGGAAATTAAGACACCGGAGGCTAAAGGCAACGAAGAAGGTGAAGAAACATGTCGTGTGTGGTGGATCTGCTGTGTTGTGTGATGTGGGGGATTACAGGGCTATAGTGAAGTCCATGTTCCTTGGATATGGTACTGCCATAGTGGTGATAAGCATTGCATTTCAGATTGCAAAGCTATCCCCTCCGAAAGATGGTCCTTTAAAATCTGCTGAGGGTCTACATGTGCCCTTCAGTGACGTTTCATAGCTGGTGCTTTCTGTTCCGTACCAATGAGGTTGCCGTGTGCCCGAAGCCTCAGCTGAGGGAGGGACCGGTGGTTCTCCTGAAGCAAGGAGTCAGGATCCGGCTTCCTTCCCCTCCATCCTTGCAGAGGCGTACGGGGCCGGCACAGGCGATGGGTGTGTGCGTGTGGGCAGAGCAGCCTGCGTGGCTCCCTGGAGTCACGGCTCCCTGCCACCTGCGAGTGGATGGAGGGCGGGAGGATGGAGCAGGGAGCACCTTAATCCCTTGGTTCATCAATTAATTCCTTCCTTTGCAGGGTGAGAGGGAGTTACAAAGAAACCTCTTTGGGGCTTGGGCTCCTGAATCACAGAATCACAGAATTGTAGGGATTGGAAGGGACCTCGAGAGATCATCGGGTCCAACCCCCCTGCCAAAGCAGCTCCCTAGGACATATGACTCAGATAGGCGTCCAGACAGGTCTTGAATATCTCCAGAGAAGGAGACTCCACACCCCCCTGGGCAGCCTGTCCCAGGGCTCCCTCACCCTCACTGGGGAAAAGTTCTTCCCCATGTTGGTGTGGAACTTCCTGTGCTCCAACTTGCAGCCATTGCCCCTTGTCCTGTCCCCACAGACACTGAAAAGGGGCTGGCTGATTCTCCCTGCATCCCCTGCTTAAGATAATGATAAGATAATCAGGCACGCTTCCTGCACAGTGCCTTATGCTCTGGTCTTAAGTGCAACAGCCAGAGGTAGCATGCTCAGAAGCTGAGCTTCCTGTGCTCAGTTTGGATTAAACCAAGCTGTTGGCCACTGTGGCCCTCCAAGGATGTGGTTTTCCAGGTAGTATGAACAGGGGGATAAGTTCTTGGTGGTTCTGATGGTGGTGAGGTTGACTGCTTGTTGTCTGTGAGTGACAGACCTGTCACACCAGCCTAACCACCACATGCTTGGCTCAGTGGGGTGGTTGCAAAGGGGAGGCAGTGTGTATGGTGTGGTTCCTTCAGAGCCATCAGGTTGCCAAGTGAAAAGGCGAGGGTGGGATTCATTTCCCAGCAAGAAATGTCTGTGGAAGGGATGTCTGTATCTGAACCAGGTCTTCAAAATTTCTTTAGATTTTGTGGAGACCTCATGAGTGCAGGCAGCAGAGCCAACCTAACAATTAATTTCATCCTGATGGATGGGGTGCAGTGTTATTGATGCTCTTGGGACACAGCATGGTTGTGCTTGTGCTACGAGCTTGGGGTTAAGAGCCAGTGTAGGTCTAACTTCCACCAAATGGGTATTTGGCCCAGACATTTTGGGCTTTTCTGCATTGTGGTCTTTCTTGAAAAACTTCCTTAATTCTCTAACCGTGGTCAGAGTCCAGGCCTCCTCCAGAAAAGCCCTCTCTGGCATCTCCGCTGCCCTTGTGTGATGGATGTTGTGAGGTTACACCAGATCACAGCTGTGGTGGCTCAGGGATGGATCAGGCCCCACGGCTGTAACCACCAAACTGCTTGCCACCTGGTGCAAGTTAGTAGAGCTTCACTGAATATCTAGATACCATGTTGAGGTTCAACAAAAGCAAGTGTAGAGTCTTGCACCTGGGAAGGAACAACCGTTTCTATCAGTACAGGCTGGGGGATGACCTGCTGGAGAGGAGCTCAGTGGAGAAGGACCTGGGGGTCCTGGTGGATGACAGGGTGGCCATGAGCCAGCAGTGTGCCCTGGGGGCTAAGAGAGCCAATGGGATCCTGGGGGGCATCAGGAGGAGTGTGGGCAGCAGGTCAAAGGAGGTGATCCTCCCCCTCTGCTCTGCCCTGGTCAGGCCTCACCTGGAGTATTGTGTCCAGTTCTGGGCTCCCTGGTATAAAAAGGACAGGGATCTCCTGGAGAGAGTCCAGAGAAGGGCTACGAAGATGATAAAGGGCCTGGAGCATCTCCCCTGTGAGGAGAGGCTGAGTGAGCTGGGACTGTTCAGCCTTGAGAAGAGAAGACTAAGGGGGGACCTAATTAATGTTTATAATTATCTTAAGCAGGGGATGCAGGGGGAATCAGCCAGCCCCTTTTCAGTGTCTGTGGGGACAGGACAAGGGGCAATGGCTGCAAGTTGGAGCACAGGAAGTTCCGCACCAACATGGGGAAGAACTTTTCCCCAGTGAGGGTGAGGGAGCCCTGGGACAGGCTGCCCAGGGAGGTGGTGGAGTCTCCTTCTCTGGAGATACTCAAGACCTGTCTGGACACCTATCTGAGTGGGATGTCCTAGGGAGCTGCTTTGGCAGGGGGGTTGGACCCGATGAGCTCTCCAGGTCCTTTCCAACCCCTACAATTCTATGATTCTATGATCTCAATCGCACTGGGGCCGGCAATGTCTTCACAGGCCTTCTGCCACCAGCGTGAGTAGCAGTGCTTGCAAACTCCAGGTCATGAATTCCCACCTCGCTCTTTTTCAGGCTGCTGTTTCAAAAGAAAGAGCTGCTATCGTCACCTCGTTCTTGCACTGCATGTGTGCAACTGATTGTTTAATTGCCCACTTCCTTCAAAGTGGGCCACCTTTGAGTCCAGTGTAAAATCTGTTATTGCTACTTCATCACAAGGAAGTGTCTTCCCTGCTCTGGAATCATACAATCTCAAGGTTGGGAAAGACCTTTAAGATCATAAAGTCCAACCATTCCTGTCCTATGCTAAGCCATATCCCTGAGCACCTCATCTACCCATCTGTTAAACACACCCAGGGGCAGGGACTCAGCCCCCTCCCTGGGCAGCCTGTTCCAGGCCCTGACAACTCTTTCAGGGAGAATTTTTTCCTCACATCTGATCTGACCCTGCCCTGGCACAGTTTGAGGCCATTTCCCCTTGTCCCATCTCCTGTCACCTGGCTGAAGAGACCATCCCCCACCTCTCTACACCCTCCTGTCAGGTAACTGTAGGCAGGGATAAGGTCTCCCCTCAGCCTCCTCTTCTCCAGGCTGAACACCCCCAGCTCCCTCAGCTGCTCCTCATATAATTTTCCCTCCAGCCCCTTCCCCAGCCTGGTTTCCCTTCTCTGGACATGCTCCAGGACCTCAATGTCTTTCTTATGGTGAGGAGCCCGGACCTGGACACAGTACTCAAGGTGTAGCCTCATTCAGCAGAGTCTCTTGAGTAATTGTCTCTGTAAGCACCTCGTATCTCTCCAGAGAAGAGCTCTGCCCTTCAGCAGTGTTCCCCAAGCTCCCAGCCCCATCCTTGTGTTCCCCACTCTCCCATCCAGTTAGTAGCTACACAGTTTTAGCTGCTTCAGGTCTCTGAGGAGACACTAACTTAGTTCCTGGTCCTGGTTGCTGGTAGATGTGGATGGCTGTGGAGGGCGTAGCCGTTTCCCTCCCAGCTCCTACCTGTCTCGCAGCACTGCGGTGACGCTCTCCATCCCTGAACATCGTGGCTTCCCATGCCTTTGAAGCTGTGTTGTGGTAGAGACACTGATAAAGTGAGGTGTGCATTTTGGGCTTGGGGCTGGGAGCAGCTTTCCTGCGTGGGGATGAGGGTGAGGGAGATCAGAAGGAAGATGAGAAGAAAATGCCAGTGTGCGCCAACAGCTGCTGCACAGGGCTGTAATTGGTGATCTCAAAGGGCAAACATCCCAGACGTGGCAAGGACATTTGCACAAGGGTGCTTCCAGGTTGAAGTGCCCTACTCTAGAGTTTCCCTCATGGGCAGCTGGCTTAATTACATTCCAAAACCTTTGGAGCAGGAGATGTTTGGTCCTTTGGCCCCAAGACCAGAAGGGCTGCCTGTAGGGACAGGAGATCCTTTAGTCTCCTCGGTGCTCTGTGATTATGTAGCAGGCTGAGCCAGCTCCCGGTAACTTCTGGTGGCCCAGGGGATGCTGAGAGCATTAGGGGAGCTTCCCACAGCAGGTAGGGAGGAGGTGGGCCCTCTCCTCTGGCAGAGTATCTCCTTTAATTTTCAAGGGCAGCTCTGCTGAATAAGGAAGTAGCAGCAGCACTCGAAACAGGTGATCTTGACTCTGCAGCCTGCTGTCCTAGCTGCTGTCTGTCCCATAGCTGTGGCAATCCCTGCTCTTTCATTTTTGACCTAAAAAATGCCGTGTGCACTCATGGGCTGTGACCAATCCCACTAAGGAAAGCCAGGCATCCTTCAAGGAGACCAGCAGCCATGTACTCCTCGTGCTGCCACCCCTTTGGGGAACATCTGTCTCTTGACCACTACTGCAACTAATAAACACAGTACAAATGTAGCATGGTGTCCTTGTTGGAGTGATCAGAGATAAAGCCGAGCTTGGGCAGGAGTCCCGGGTCCTCTTTGAAGACCAAAGAGCAAGGTAATCAATTACTGCAAGCCTGCCTGCGGGCCTCTTATAAAACTGGCTCCTTTCCACAGCAGGAATAACAGCCATCTCCTCTGCCAGGGAGTTTTCCAAATGGTTATTTTAAATAATACGTTGCTGTGATCCAGCAAAAAGACTTCTGAGATTTATTAGAGCGTTTGTCACTGGGAGGGGAACAGCAGCTGGTGGACTCTGTGGGCCACTTGGGTAAGCAGCACGGGGCAAGTGGCACGTTGAAATACCAACATCTCTAATCGCTCAGGTCTGCTTTGTGTTTGTAGAAAGGGGAGACAGGGACATACATCTCACCCCCTCAGTGCTGGCTGCCAGCGTCGCAGGTCGCCAACCAGATGGTGCGGGAGCTGCACAGAAGTGGCAGGAGACAGAGAAGAGGTGGTGGTGGTTGGTGTGATAGATTGCTCCTCTCCCTTCCCCAGGCAGGTCTGCACAAACAGGAAAGGAGGTTGCTTGGTCCTGGCTCCATCACCTGTTCCTGCAGTAAAAGCTGAGGCGGAGCTCTGTGTGAACATCCTGGCTTGAAACTGATGGTCGTTTTCAGCTTTGCATAGAAACTGATCCATCCAAGCCTTGGAGAACGTGCTCTTATGGGTGTTTCAGGATGCTCTGGCCATGCTCCTGCTTTTATTGTACTTTTAAAGGCAGAGTGAGGACAACATCAACCTAGGGTGTTCTTCCCCGTTTTGGAGCGTAGGGCAAAAACTGTAGGTCCTCCAGGACTGATGGGTATCTTATAGACACAGTAGCTTGACTGTCTTTCCTATTAAATAGCTTTTCATGGCTTTGTTGGTGTTGAGGAGGCTCTTCTGGGATTTGGCAGACGGTGCCGCAAGGGTTGAGTACGAGAGCCTCAGTGAAACTGGGAATCAAACCCTATGGTTTGGGAAGAGAAAACAGCACATACTGATAGAAACACAGGGTGAAAAAGTGTGTGTCTGCATTGTAATGATGTTTTGGGGTTGTGGTTTTTTTTTTCTTTTCCTTCCTCCAGGTTACCTGGCCCCCGAAACCTTCCTAGCGCCGGCTTCTTCCCGTTCCTGCAAACTGTGCTGTGTGATTCAGATGCCAGGTGTAAAGGCACACCATACGCACCAGAAAATCTGCTGCCAAGGCTTGATGACATCTCACCCCTCAGACCGTAAGGGAATCTGAACGTTACTGGGTGGTACAAGCCCTGAGACAAAACTCGCGTTGGGGTGTGTCGTGGTTTCCCCCCGGCTGTGGGCTGAGATCCACGCAGCTCCTGCTCCTTAAAGTAAAAGAGCAGGGGAAGAGGGAAAAAGGGGGGAAACAAGGGAAGGGAAAAGGAAGGGGCAAATAACTCCAAACCCAAGAAACTAAGAGGCCCGTGGGTTGGGATAAGGAGAGTTTACTAAGAGAACAGAAAGATCAAATATCCCAATGCTAACAGGACTTTAGAGCAAAAGAAGATGAAACTCTTGATCCCCAATGCAGTTTCTCCCCGACCCACACAACTCAGGCCGGACCACCCAGAGCTGTCCCGCAACCCGACCGTCCCCCCAAGCAGCACGCGTCCCGCCACCGCCCCTCTTCTTCCTCCCCTCAGCCCCCCGTTCTCCTGGGCAGGACGGCATTGGCATGGAATACTCCCTTTGGCCCATCTGGGTCACCTGTCCTGGCTTCGCCCCTCCTTTCTCATGGATAGAGAAATAGGAAGAAGCTGAGAAAGTCCTTGACTGTCTGACTGCAACTAAGAACATCAGGGTGTTCTCAGCACTGCTTTCATTTTAACTCCCAAACACAACTTCACTTGTAGCAGCTGATGGCATGCTAACTCTATCCTGACTGAAACCAGGACAGGGTGGAGGGAGCTGCCACACATTTGTGCAAGCGTGCCCTCAATAGGTGTTATTTATTATAACAGATCAGGTATCTGAAGACCCTGAGATGAGAGTATGGGCTGCAACATGGGATGCTTTAAAAATGTTCATATTAGGGACAGCTGTTAGTAATGGTCCGGTTGATCCAGGCTTGGTAGTAGAAGAGAACTTCAATCCCGGAGAAAAAATGCTTCTGCTCATGCAGGTCAGAGCAAAGACATTATGGGTCAAGTCCTGCAGGGTGTCAGTAAGACTTGCACTAAGAGCAGCTTGGTGAGCACACCTTCCACTGTGGTGATCAGTTCAGGATGCTTTGGATGGCTCTAGTTTGAGGTATGCTTGTCCTGAAGCAACTGCCCTTTCAGTAAATCCTCCAGGTGCTGGCCAGAATGGATGACCTTTTTGCAAGTATCAGGAAACAGGTGAAAAGAAACATTTTTTTGTCCACAGAAGCATGTAGGCTTGCAGCATGGAGCTGTCTGGGCATGTTTTGTTGGTTTGTTGAAATGGAAATGTTCAGTGGAGGCATTTCAATTTCATTGATGTTCCAGCTGAAGCCAAGTAGCGTTTGCTTTGAGACATGTTGGCCAAGGTTGTTTCTACATCTTGGCTGCCTGGTTCTGCCGTGCCCCTGAGGAACATGCCACTCTGAGGCCTGGCTTGGTTCATGGAGAGCTGAAACTCTGGGCATTTCACATGCAAGGTCCCTGGCTGCTCATCTACTCCAGAGAGAGGCTGATCCATATGTCAGAGCCTTGAAATCCCCCTTGGCCAGAGCTTGAGAGTCTGAAGAGCAAAGGTGGGTTCCATGCTTTCCACTGGCGAGCCCAGCAGGCAGGATGGGGGGTGTCCTGAGGGTGATGGCTCCTCAAGGGTCCTCCTTAGTACAGAGGGACTGGCATTTCCCAGGCTAAGTCAATGGTCAGCATTTCTCCATTGGTTAGAGGAGTCTGGGTGACCGAATATGTGAATGATTGAAGTTACCCAAGGTGAATGTTAATCAAATTTAAGGTCACACAGCAGAAGAGGGCAGAGCTGTGCAGAGACTGGATGCCTGGATTCACAGCTTTTTGCTTGTTTCTTCAGTGTCATTGTTTATCCCTGAACGTGTTAAACAATGGTTAATTTGGGGCATTGAAGTTAAGAAATGGGAACTTCTCATGCCAAAGCTGGGTTTCAATAGCTATGAATCCTCCCTCCTTTCTGTTTTTGGTTTCTGTACAGCTGTTTAGGAAATAACTGGGGTTTTTCCTGCCAACTGAAAATCAAAGGATTTGGCCAAACTGTAGCTCAAGTCACATGAGTGGTTAATAAGCACCTTGACCTCAATCGATGTCAGAAGTTGGCTGTGTGAAGTACCATACAACTCTGTGGTTATACCTATCAGAGTGTGGGCAATGTCAGCCTTAAAAATATCTTGTATTCTACAAGGACACCGACTTGTCATGACAGCACAGTATTTGAGCTGTGACCCTTTGCTGTCTGGATATGTTATTGGGTAATATTTTCAAGGTTGTAGTGTTCAGCTAATCCAGGCTGTTTTTCCCCCCTCCCATTGTGCAATTTGCTGAAGCTCTTATTAAAGTGGTTTATAACTTGCTCTAAAACTGTGTTTTACCAGTAGCCAGCAGAGAAAAATGGGTAGGATTCTCACCTTTGACTCTGGTCTGTGGAAGCACTTAGGTGTGCAAGATGTGGTCACTTGAGACTTCCCTTAATAAAAAGGAGCTAAGTACAAAGACTGAGTTCAACATCTTCCACCCTTTCTTTTCCCTAGTAGTGAAATGTTTGGGATGGATGAAGTAAGGTTCTGATGTCCTGGAAGGATTTCTTGGTTGGGGCATGCAACCTACTGTTAGAGCTCAGAGCTGTTCCAGCTTACATTGAGGCCCCTCTGTTCAGTCTGAGGGCTGTCAGTGGTGCCAAGAAGTTCTGTGCTGTTTTTTCTCCTGAGCATATGTTGGTGGAGGACAGAGTAGGACTTGGTACAACAAGGCCTTCTTTCCAGAGTAGGGAATTTGTTTAAGATTAGACCAAACACAGATGTCAAGCCTTGGTGTCGTTTCAGAGCAGGCATGGATGCTGTCCCCTCCATCTGTCTCGTGTCTGAGTAAGCTGCAGGGAGCATCCCCAGAATACGTGCTGGGTCTCCAGAAGGAACCAGAACCTTGCACAACTGTCATTTCAACACACCTGCCATGAAATCCAACTGTAGACCTATTCTGAGTCACATAGTAGTTGACCATAAGCTTAATCATAAGAAACTCCTGAGTTAATATAGATGTCTTTTTTTTTTCTTTCCTTCCCCCAGTAAGCGGAGAAGCTCATCCAGTGTGGCCAAGGACACCCAACCATCACCATGGAGCACAGAGGTTCCCAAAAGCAGGAACACTTCGCTGGGTAGGTTATTCACTGCTATGCAAAGTTCAGGTCTTTGGAGGCTGAACTTTCAAAGCTCTCCAGACAGAGATGCAATTCTTAGAGCACCACTAAAATGATTTATATGTTCCATACGGGCACGTGACCATGGCCATGACATTAGTGTAAATTCTTGGGAATAATTACAAGGAACAGTCTGTAGAAAAGACTTTTGGAATTTGGCCAAGGAACCAGGATTAAACTGTTGCAGTTCACAGGAGCAGTGTGAGATCACGGGCTGTTTGGACATTAATTGAAGACTTGGAATATTGCCCTTTTACTGCCCACAAATTGTCTGTGAACAGCTTGTGACTTATTATCAAATGTATTTCTTATTCACAGTTATCAGGCAAATAAGTCATCTTCTGCACCACAGTGGGTGTTTGCTGGTGGTGATGTGCTCCTCAGATATGATTCCCTTTCCTTGAAGGAACTTTCAGACTTATATTTGCCATAAAACCATTGCAATTATTGTTTTATTGATGGTAATGGCTGGTACTATCCACAGGCTATCATGATGGATAGCCCTTTCTCCAGGGAGCCCCGGATCAAATGAATGATTACAGATTTGCATTCTGTGACTGTTCTGCTCCAGCCATTCGCAGTCCCGATTAGCATTCCTGCCAACGCACTCACTCCTCGCTGTACGGGCAGGAAAAGGCAGCACAGGAAAAGGACTGAATGCAGAGGCACAGGGGCAATGGGAAACAGTCAAGGAGCACTTGTGGGAATTATCAGCTCATGTTGATGGCCGTGGATGGTCAGGGAGGAGCTTAGTTCTACAGCTTATTTAAGAAATAAAGTAAGAAGAGGTCATAGCTTCGCCTGGTGTAAACTGGCGTAGCTCCTTTGGTTTCAGTGAGCTGTGTTGTTTTGGGAGCATGGCTCGGTGTGAGCGTTGGCTTTGGTGTGTGTCAGCTGGGGACTTGGCGGTGTTCCACCGTGTATGGCAGGCAGCAGTGCTCCAAAATCTGTGTTGGAGCTGTTTCTGAATAACAAGAACCATCCACTGGTCCCGGAGACACATGGAGAGTTCTCCTTTACGGGGCTGTAGGCTTGAGCTGAGGTGGGCTTGCTTCCTTGTGAGGCTACCCTCTGTCTTTTTGCATGGGGGAGCTTACAGGATAGAGAAGTGGAAATTAATGCTGAGCTGCCAGCATTGTTAAATGCATTTAATTTTAAAGACAAAGTTACAGGAGGAAACAGTGTTATCCAGGGTTTAATTACATCAGGACAAACCTTAAGCAATTCCAAGATGCCATTGGCTGTACCTTTGGAAACAGATTAATAATGATGGCGTGCCCAAAGCTGTAGTTGCCTGGCCTGTATCGTGGTTTGATGTTGCAAAGAGGTTGACAGACATCTGGTAAAATCACAGCATTTCAAACTGTTGTTGCAGCATTTGGGGATTTGGGATCTCATGGAGAGAAAACCCTTTGGAATATTTCATCATCACCCGACTTGACTTCCAGCATTGACATGTTCAATAAAATCCTCACTTTTGGGAAGGTAAGTTTGTATTTGTGTAATAGCTGAGTGTTTCTGTACAGTCATATTTAAAGAGTTGGAAGCTCAAAGCACCAACACAGAGCTTTTATTGCTTTCGGATCTTCCCTGTTATGTGAATGTGCTTTATTTGGGGAAGGGGAAGACAGTTGCTGCAGGTGGACTTGTAAACTCAGTGGTAAATTCATTGCCTTCCAAGCAGAAAACAGATAAACCAGACACCTTGGGATATAATACCGTGGATTACCAACTGCAGGCACACACACACAGAGTACCCTGAGATCTTTTCCTCAAAACCTGTGTGAATTAAGGAGTGTAGAGTGTTTTGTTTTTCATTAAATGTCAGCAGGACAAGGGGGATGGATTGAAGCTGAAGGAGGGAAGATTAAGATAAGATAGTAGGGGGAAGTTCTTTACAGAGAGAGTGGTGAGGTGCTGGAAGGGGCTGCCCAGAGAGGTGGTGGCTGCCCCATCCCTGGGGGTCTTCAAGGCCAGGTTGGCTGGGGCCCTGGGCAACCTTGTGTAGATCCAGGCCTGGAGGTTGGTGTCCCTGCCTGTGGCAGGGGGTTGGAACTGTGTGATCCTTGGGGTCCCTTCCAACCCAGACCATTCTATGATTCTATGAAATTGAAGATACGACGTTACAGGCCTTGCTGTTGAATTCAATATTTGCCCACGATATTCCTGCAGCGGCATCAGAGGCACCGTGTGTCTGATGTAGGTGCTGACTGAGGGTCTGTAATGGCAGTGCTTGTCAGGTGGCAACTACTGTGCCTTAAAAGAAGTCTCATCACCATGTTTGAATCCACCCTGCATGGAGTATTGCTTTAAACCTCCTTCTAATGCTGTGTCTTGCTTCTAGAGCCAGACCCAACATTCAACTGCAGCAAATCTCAAGCTCCTTCTGTGCGAGGCCTTGTTGCGATACGTAGAACCTCGCGCTCTCGCCGAAGAGAAGATGGCAGCCAACATCCACCGGACATTCTGCTTTACCAACTCATCGCTGTTAGACTCGCTAACCCAAGAGTTCAGAAGTCAAGTCTCTCAGGTGAGTGCCCGGGGCCCTTCCTAATGCCTGCACCTGGTAGCTGTGTTAGTTCCCATCTGTTAGTGCAGTATTTTGGAGGCAAAAGATGTCCCCACCTGGCTAGGAGTTGCTCGTCTCTACCAAAGTGTCTATCTTGATGAGGCTGAGCTAATTCTGGTGAATGGATTAGCCCAAAGACCTCAGAGTTGAGTACATGACTTGGAAAGGCAAGGACATCTAGCTGTCAGCCAGCAGCTACTACTATGGGTTCTCACCGTGCCTGGGTCTTGTTTCACTGATGTTAATTTTTCTTGTATTCCTGGTCTTTGGACTGTTTGGGACGTGGTGAGTCTCAGGGCTTGTCTGAAGAGAGAATTTGTTGTGCAGTCTGAGGTGTGAAGGCAAAGCACAGTCTTGCTCTCAGCCATGGCCTGACACTAGAGCCCTTTGAATGGGTTTGTAGAGTTGAGTATGGGTGCCATGCAAGCTGAAACACATAAAAAGGCCCACTGGGTGGTTCTTCTTAAATAACTTCTTGTGTTGTTATTTGTTAAGGTACAACACAACCCCCAGTACCAGGCGGCATTCGTCAAGGAAATGGTCTCCTTTCTAATGCTCGTCTCCCAAGTGCAGAATGACACCTCCCTGTGGCATCTCCTTTTGCTGGCTCCAGATCTGTTTCAGGGCAGCATGCGACTACAGGACATGATGGATTTCTTTCAGAATCCAAGCAGGTAAAAATGGAGAAAATGGCAGGAAAGGCACTGGAAGCTAGTGGGATTGTGGTTTGAACTTGAAGGACCTGTCACCTCTCATCTTGAAGAAAGGGTGTTAGCTTAAAAGTGTGATTTAATTGGGGGGGTGATGTGGCTCCATACTAACGCATCTCTGAAGGTTGCCCTGGCTGGTGAGCAGTGCTTTGGTGTTCAATGCCTCTTGTGTCACTGTTTAAATTGGAGCTTGATATGAGCTCTTAGTTTTCTTCCAGCCTGCCCCCAAGCACTTCCTTCCAATGCTGTCAGTTCCATGTGCAGGTAGAAGAGGTGGTAACAGCTCTGCCTTTGGTTGAAAAAAGCCCTCCTGACTGTGTAGTTGTTCTGCCAAAGACAGCAGCTGCTTGATTTACTGCTGCTTTGATCTTTCGAGGTTGGTCCCAAGAAAACAGAGAGAGAGAGAAGCCTGGTTCCTGGCATATCAGGCTTTGAGTACTTTCAGAAGAAAGTATTGGTTATGTTCTTGCTCACCAGTTAGACAAAAAGCAGAGCTGGCTTAACTGCATTAGCTGTACTGCAATATCTGATGTTGCCTGCAGCTAGTACCAAAAAAACCCCAAACCTCTTCTAAAATGGGATTAAGCCTTGAAATCCCTTTCCTGGTCCATAGGTTGGCTAAACTCAGTCTGATCTCTAGAAGACCCAAGTTACTCTGGTTATCTTGAACAGTCCACTTGTTACAGCAACGGAGGACAGCAAGAAAGTGTCTGCAGGCTTTTCCCCACCCTCACTCCCCCTTTTTTTTTTTTCTTCCCTTGGATGCATGAGCATTTGGGTAAAGATGCCAAAAGAGGTGCTAGAGTCTTTGCTACTGTGCTTACACCTGGGCTTAGAGGGACTCACTTTGCATCACCGGCATGTTGCCGAGGCACCTAAAAACCTCTACGCTTACTATCGAGGTAATTTGGCATCCCACATTGTGAGAACTATTCATAATGTCCTTATTCTTACAGGAGTCAGCAGTGGAGTGGCAAGGATCTTAATTTTATTCAGAGATGTTTTGCCCACACTGCTGCTTCGGCCACAGGCTTGCTGCACTCGTTTGCATTTCACAGAATCACAGGGTTGGAAAAGACCTTTTAAGATCATCAAGTCCAACCATTCCTGTCCTAAGCTAAACCATATCCCTAAGTACCTCATCTACCCTTTTTTTAAACACATTCAGGGAAGGTGACTCAACCATGTCCCTGGGCAGCCTGTTCCAGGCCCCAACAACTCTTTCAGTAAAAATTTGCTGGCTTGTGGTGTGAAGCCTGTGATCTGTCCCTGCACATATGCCTGGGAAGAAGGAATATTCACTGTGCTGCTCTGCAGCTGTGGAGCTGGGTGATGTTATGGTGTGTACAGCAAAGGTGCTCCAAGAGTTTCATTGCCAGAGCTTTTAATGCCTGGCATCTGGCAGTGTGAGTGAGTAAAGGGTTCTTGTGTAGAGATTGCACAAGTAGTATTGTTAACGGCACTTCCAAAAGCCATGCTGTCCTCCTTGGGCAGCACTGACCTCCTGTATGGAGGGAATCTTCTCATAGTGTAAGTATGAAGATACAGAAGAAAGTGTAGGGTCTTGTATCTGAGGAAGAACAACCCCTGGTACCAGTATAGGTTGGGTACTGACCTGTTGGAGAAGCAGCATAGGTGAGAGGGACCCAGGGGTCCTGGTTGACAGCATTGGTGACCATGAGCCAGCAATGTGTCCTTGTGGGTAAGAACGCCGATGGCATCCTGGGGTGTATTAGAAGGGAGGTGGTTAGGAGGTCAAGAGAGGTCCTTCTCCCCTCTACTCTGCCCTGGGGAGACCACACCTGGAATAGTGTCCAGTTCTGGGCCCCTCAGTCAAAGAAGGACATAGAACTCCTTGAAAGAGCCCAGAGCAGGGCCACCAAGATGATGGAGTGGAACCCCTTCCTCATGAGGACAGGCTGAGGGAGCTGGGCCTCTTTAGCTTGGAGAAGAGGAGACTGAGGGGTGGCCTCATTAATGTTTATAAATATGTAAAGGGTGAGAGTCAGGAGGATGGAGCCAGGCTCTTCTCAGGGATGGCCAGCAACAGGACAAGGGGCAGTGGGTGCAAACTGGAGCAGAGGAAGTTCCATGTGAATGTGAGGAGAAACTTTTTCCCTGTGAGGGTGACAGAGTGCTGGGACAGGCTGCCCAGAGAGGCTGTGGAGTCTCCTTCTCTGGAGACATTCAAACCCTACCTGGATGTGTTCCTGTGTGATTTAGTCTGGGTGCTCCTGCTCTGACAGGGGGTGGAAGGGACCTCTAAAGGTCATCTAGTCCAACTACTAATGTACTGTGAAAAGAACTTCTGCACACTGTGGTGTCTGTATTAACCCCGTAGTAAACACCACTATGGTATTACCCATGTAGTGAACACCACTGCAGTAACTTCAGTGAAGAACGCCAGGAACAGTAACTTCAAAGCCATTTTTCTCTAGAAAGGTTCAGGAGAAAACTTTTGCCCATGCAAACCCAGCAAAGGGGCTGAATTCACACATGCTGGCTTGTTGCTTTAAGACAGTTGTTCAGCTTAGCATGCAAGCTGAGCTTTTGCTCTAAAGCACAAGTCTGCAGAAGCCCTGCAAGGCAGAAATAAAAGGGCAGCAACAACAAAACTCATTTACATGTTTCCTTCTGAGCTGGCTGATATGTCCACTTTTGGCAAGCCTGTTCCTCACCCCTCCTTGGCTCTGCCATTGCTTGACTAAATATGTCATTTATAACTGCAGATTCCTCCCCCTTTCCCCTCCCCCCAAGACTCTTGCTAACAAGCACCTCTGCAGAATGGCAACGATGAGCACCAAGTCCACGAAACCTGCATATGGAAACATCCTGTTAAATGAGGAGAAAAGATCCCTGGTGCTCTGCTCTCACTAGCAGGCTGTTCCCACAAATCACTATGTATTTATTCACGCCACTGAGATGAGCTCAGCTAGGCTCTTTGTGCATCACCTGCAGAACTTGAGGGAGGCGAGAGACTGCGTGTTTCACAGTGACCCTGCACCTACAGCGAAGAGCTGCTCTTTATCCAGGAGAAGCAAAAGGGACTAATAATCACCGTGAAGCTTTCAGTAACGTGCATGCATCGAACCAGGGTGCTTTCTCAGTGGCTTCCTCTGTGATACAATAAGCCTGATTATCAGCCTGTTCTTCCCCAAGCCTCAAAAGGCACCCCTTGTTTTCCCTCTCAGCCTGGTTCTTACCCAGTATAAAAGAGGAAAGAAGCAGACTTGGAAAATGCTGACAGTTCTTTCTGATTGCTTCTGCCATCTGCAGATGCATTTCCCAAGGGATCCCTGCTCTCCCTGGAGCCTTGTTCTGCTTGCTTCTGGGATTCCTTTAGGAGGAGGCTCACTGGGCTGGCTCATCACCTGTCTGCTTTCTGATCTAGTGATTATTTTTTTTGCATAACCCTTGAAATAAGTGCACCTAACGAGCCCAACACATGTTTGTGCTAATATACAGCCAGGGCTTTCCCATCAAAGCCCCGTTGTGTTCGCATGGTGTGCATGATCAAACAAATAATTAAAAGTAAGGGCTCCATCTTCTCTGTCAGACATTTTCAGATGGATAGGCTGTACTCCAGCTGGTTCATATTTGAACGCCTGTTTTATTTCCTCTCAACCCTGTAACCACAATTTATTCTCCTCCTTGCTTTTTCCCCTCTCCCCTTTAGTGTTGTGCTGGCAGCTCAGAACGTCTCCGCGTCGCTCGTGACTGATGATGGATTCCAAACTGTTCAGAATGAGGTTACAGATCCTCCATACTCCCTGAACTGCTTGGAGCAAGGTAAGACTCCTCCATAGAGCCATATCTCTGCTGAAAACCTGTGGTGCTGAGGAGAAGCGAACTGCAAGCTAATAAGTAACCATACGCATTGCATACCAGTCAGGGCTCGGCGTAATGAATTCTTTCAACTCTAGAAATGTGAATAAAATACCTCATTTCAAATGGAAAAGCAAAAAAAAGCTTGGCTTTGACAGTGGGTGATGAATTAACATGAGTTTGCAGCCTCAGTGGAAATGGGGAGTGGTGATTTTTTTACCTTGATATTTTTTGGGGGTCAAAATCTGCCCCTGGTTGTGGGCTCTGTCAAAGTCCCCTTGGTGTATCAAGACTGGGCTGCCCAACCAGCTGTATACATCAAGATGAGTCGGTCCTCTAAACCCTTGTCCTCTTACAGCAGAGTCCTCAAGACCCACCTCAGAGGTTACAGAGATGCAATGTGTCAGTGCTGCAAAGGAGGGATCGGTTAATGCCACCTATTCTCTACTTTGATGGAAAGTGTGGAAGTTGGGGTGGATGAGGAGGAAACAGATGGCTGTGGTGCAAGTGGGGAACATGTGGAGATCAGGTTAGGGAGAGGACTGGGCATGCAGGGATATCAATATGGGTGTAAAGTGGCTATGGGAGACACAAACCATGCTGCAATCAAAGCCTACATTTGAATTGTAAAAAAAGTTGCTGCATCACTGATGTTGAAGTGCTCCTAAAGCAGGAGGAGAACTCTGTTAGTGCCCAGACCACGGGGACACGGAGCTGTTCCTAAGATGGGAAGCCATATGTCTGACATCAGGTAGCATCCTGACTTCCTCTGGAAGAGCCGCACCCCCAAAAGAAGAGTCAAATTTGTAACCACAGTCTTGTGACATATTGTAGGAGCCTAACTCCATAAATGCATGTTGTCCTTGATGGGTGTGCCATGCAGGTCTTCTCAGTTTCCAAACTAATGTAATCTTCACATTTGTTGTAGATAAGGAAAAAAGCTTGTTGACCAGATACGTTTGCAATCACTTTAACTGGAAAGACAATCAGAGTTTAGCATCTGAACTGGAAGAAGTCCTGAGGTAAGACATTAGCTAAGGGGATATTACCAACAGTATAATTCAAATCTTTGCTCTAAATCACTTTATGCTTCCACTTGCATTGATTTCATATTCACTAAAATGCTCTTTTTTTTTTTTTCTTCCTACCCTCCCCCCAGAAAAATCAAGTCACCAGAGTTTGGTGGAAAAGACTCCAAGAGGTCCATAAATTCATATGATTTAGAAGCCTTACAAAAGTCCCTACATCGTTTAAAAGGCTTTGAGGAAAAAATGAATAGAAGTGAATTAAAAAGCTTAAATCTATTCAGAAATTTGACGAATGAAACATTACAGAAATTGTATGCAATTCTTGAGCTGGGAATGAATCCACATCGTGATTATAAATTAACAGAACCATATAATAAGGAAATAATTGATGAAATCTATAACTTCACATCACTGCAATTACAGAGTGACTTTAATGGGACTTCCATTTTCAATGTAATGACCCAGTGGAAAGAAATTCAGAGTGCTTTAAAATTAGCTGCAATGATTAGGAACCCAGTTCTGTTAAATAATTCTAATTTTAGTACAGCGCAAACTAAGGATGCTCTCAAAGCGTTGCTCTCCGCTAGCATGCCATCGTTGCTGGAAGACATAAGAGACCGTTTCAGTGGAATGCAAGACATACCCTCTTTGTTTTCTGATTCTCTGCTCAAGCCCATGTCTGAGAGAAACTTTCCAGACCAGCTCTTAGCTCTCCAGAAGATGCTGTTTATGATGACGGGCACCAACGTAGGTTACCGGTACCTATTGATGCCTGTGTTTGAACTGATGAGGAGAGTAGAAAGCTCCATGGGTGAGACCCGGTGGCGTGAGTTGAACGTCTACTGGCGCATTGGGGAAAAGCTGCGCTCCATGAAGTGGAACAGCCCGGGCATCAAGGCCTACGGGCAGTTTCTGGAGGTCTTAAACGACCATTTCCAAAAGCTGAATGATAACCACTCGAGCAGCGCCTTCAGCGAACGACTGGATCGGCTGTCAGAATTTATAACAGCCCTGTTTAAAGAGTTTGGGGAAAACTCAGAAGTAGCCAATATCTCACTAGTCACTCAAGCCATACAAAAGACCTTGTATATATTAAAAGACTTACAGCTGAATTATAATGTCAGTAAATTAAAATCTATAGATCTCCTCTTTAATTTTGACAATAAAACCTTTGAGAGCTTGTCGGAACTGCTGAGGACAGGAATGAAAATTCTTCGTTATACAAGTGCCAGGGAGGAAATAATTAACTCTGTCTATAACTTAACACATCTTCTACTGCAGGAAGATTTCAGCCAGACTTCCCTATGGCACAATACCTCGCTAGAGGCAAATATTTTGGAGTTTTTGCATGTAGCCTTGAGTCCTTTCCTTGAGAGCAGCGACAGTGGCCGTGGGACAGCCCACAACTGCTCCACACGGGCTCTGCTCCACGTAACACTTGAGATGCTGTTTGAAAACGCCACTCTAAGCCAGGCCTTAGAGGGCAGCCCCTGCAAGCCCTTCTTTGATTCTGTGGGCGCAGAGAACGGGACACTGCAGAACAACACCTATCCAAAAATGCTCCAGCTTGCCATAGCAAATCTGCAACTGTCCCCAGAGTTTGCTGCTGCCTACGAGAACAGCAGTGAGCGCTTTTCCAGGGAGCTGTCGTGCGTCGTCCAGTCTCTGCGACTGTCGTTGAGTTTCCTTTCCAAACTAAACCTTGTCTCCGAGCTGGAGAACTCCTGGGTGCAGGAGAAGGTGAGAGCTGTGACGGCTCTTGCAGAGGGGCTGCTGCAGAGTAACGCCTCCTGCCCCACCCCAGTCCAAGATATGGGTGATGCGCTCCCGTCTCAGCTTTTGAACGTGCTGATTCCTTTCATGCTGAATGAAACTATGCTGAGCTCCCTGAATTCCTCTGACAGCGCAGCAGGCTGGCACAGGCTGTCCATGCTTCCCTGTCTCCTACCAGGTGTTTCCATAGGGAACAGCACTTTATGTGAGCTGCTGCAGGTGGGCAGAAATACTTCCGACCAGTCCACGTGGGGGGATTTCTCACGGCTTTGGCACGCCGCTGGCAATGTGTTGACCACCAAATGGAACCTAACAGAAGTGGATGAATACATGAAACTCCTGGAAATTGTGAAGAAAGCTCTAATTCTTGTGGATCTTGGGGTAGCTCCTGGAAAAACGTTAGTTCATCAGATCTTTCACAATTCCAGCAGAGGAATGAAACCCTCAGATCTGAATGGTTTGTATGGTTCATTAAAACTGTTCTTCAATTCAACTTCTGGCACAAACAGCACGCTGGACTTGGAAAGAGTATTTCAAGAACGACTCCCACTCTATGAGGTTGGTGGAGGAGGATTGTTCTACTCTAATCCCTATGGAAAAGAAAATCAGGATGTTCTAAGTACAGCTGCAGTGATTTGGAATCAGATTGTATTGAACGGGACTCATTTGAACGCAGAGAAAGCATGGGAGGTTATCAAAACCATGGCACTCCGGGCAGTCTCGCTTGAAGATGTTGAAAATTATCTCAGTGAAAGTGAAAAAGCATCATCCTTATTTTCTGCCTTCTCGTTGACCCCTGTAACTCCCGAGGATTTGGCAGAACAGCTCTTGTCCCTTGAGCAGCTTCTTGCTGCCCTGGAAAAGGTAAATACCAGTGATCGTTACCCGCTGATCTCTTCTTTCTCTAAGCTGATGCAAACGCTCCAGAGTTCATCCAATCTATGGCAAGGAAATGAACTCCGTGCTTTCTGGTGGATCGCTGAAGCGCTCCAGTCTGTGAACTGGAACAGGACAGACAGTTTTGCTTCCCCCTTGCTCCTAGACATGCTGCAGAATCATCTGAGTGCCAGCAAAAATGACTCCGACCTTCCTTTCGGTAAGGAACTGAGGCAGCTGATAAACTTTGCATCCTCCCTGCTTGAGCTGTACGGTGAAGAAGACTCCAGCAGAACAAACATCTCTGTGTACTCACAAGTTATGCAAAGGAGTATCTTAATTTTGAAAAGTTTGCAGAGAAGTTATAATATCAGTGAGCTTGAAACTGTCAACCTATTGCTTGACTTTTCCAGTAGCTATACCCAGAGGCTGACTGAAATACGGAGAGCAGGGATGAAAGTCCTGCATGATACCAACTTAAACAAAACATTTGAAGAAAAAATGAACATTGTTTATAATTTTTCCCATGTGCTACTGCAGGAAGATTTCAGCCAGACTTCCCTATGGCACAATACCTCGCTAGAGGCAAATATTTTGGAGTTTTTGCATGTAGCCTTGAGTCCTTTCCTTGAGAGCAGCGACAGTGGCCATGGGACAGCCCACAACTGCTCCACACGGGCTCTGCTCCACATAACACTTGAGATGCTGTTTGAAAACGCCACTCTAAGCCAGGCCTTAGAGGGCAGCCCCTGCAAGCCCTTCTTTGATTCTGTGGGTGCAGAGAACGGAACGCTGCAGAACAACACCTATCCAAAAATGCTCCAGCTTGCCATAGCAAACCTGCAACTGTCCCCAGAGTTTGCTGCTGCCTATGAGAACAGCAGCGAGCGCTTTTCCAGGGAGCTGTCGTGCGTCGTCCAGTCTCTGCGACTGTCGTTGAGTTTCCTTTCCAAACTAAACCTTGTCTCCGAGCTGGAGAACTCCTGGGTGCAGGAGAAGGTGAGAGCTGTGACAGCTCTTGCAGAAGGGCTGCTGCAGAGTAACGCCTCCTGCCCCACCCCAGTCCAAGATACGGGTGATGCGCTCCCGTCTCAGCTTTTGAACGTGCTGATTCCTTTCATGCTGAATGAAACTGTGCTGAGCTCCCTAAATTCCTCTGAGAGTGCAGCAGGCTGGGAAAACTTGTCTGTGCTCTTCAGAATGGCACAGGATGAGCTCCGTGTGAACAACCTGCTGCGGAGACTCCAAGACGCCTTCAACCTCACCAAATGGAGTTACTACTCAAGCGCCTGGGATGTAGTTGACAGTTTCCTAAACACCCAAAGGAATCTAAGTGAAGCAGCTGCCTTCACAAAGTGGTTGGAAGCAGTGGCAAACAACTCTGCCAACGACGTGTCAGCTCTAGAAGTCATAGAAGCCAGTAGCTACATTCTCAAGAGGCTGAACTTCTCTGATCTGCTAAATGAATTCAATATAAATTCCAGTTTGGCTTTTCTCTCCAACAAAACTGGTTTTGACAGTGTGATCGACATTGTCGCTCATCGTTTCATTGTCACAGCAGAAACTCTGTACAACCAGACCCTGCCTTGGACTCACACTGACCAAACTCTGTCACCAACTAGTTTGATCACACGGTGAGCTTACTTTTTGGGTCTTGTGGTTGTATTTACGGGTGGGTAGTGACCATCGTTCTCATTCCAGCATGAGAAGTGTGTAACTATCTTCTAGTGGAGCAACCAGAGCCCAGTATCACCATAGTTTAGGACACTAGACTTAACGTGGGTTAAATTAAGAAGAGGAAATTTCTCCTTGAACTGAACATACAGCCAAAAGTGAGACTTTAAAGTGTTTTCTATGTTGGTGTGTGACAGTTCACAGTGGAAGCAGAATCCCATAGGAGGCTTGCCACCTCTTCATAAACCTCTTCTTTGTGGCATGATTCTCACTTAGGATTTTCAGGCTCCCCTAGGCATGCCTTTCTATCTATATGTTGTATCCAGAGTAAACCTTTCAAGTGTGTTTTCTAATCCATATGGCTTGAGAGTGAATGACAGCTTTGGGAGATAACAGCAAAAAGAATTGGTGAGATAAAACTGGGAGGGTACTCACTTAGGAGATGTCACAGCAGACACATGGCTTCATCTGGAATTCTTATTTGTGCTGCTGAGGAACAGCATCCCCACAGCTGACAGGTTGCTTACCTTGTTTCTGAAAGAAGCTGATCTGAAATCCTACCTTATTTTCCAGATTTCTGTTTTTAGAGTTTGAAAACACCATCTTACAGGCGACAGTGAATAGCAGCTACAGCCCTTACCTGATGTGTTTAATAAATGCCACTGAAGTTGAAGACAGCAAATTGACAGGTAATCATGGTTTCATTAATGCTGTGGGACCTCAGCTGCCACGTGTTGTGCCTTGTCTGTTCGAAACGTTTCCTCTAGTGGTGGGAAGGAATAGTGCTGCACGTTTTCATCATTAACTGGAGCCCTGAGACCTTGGGAAGCCAGACTCCTTTATTATTTTTGTTGTTGATGATGATGTTGTTCTAGCTGTGTCACATTGCAGAGAGAAGTTTTCCATCCAACTCCATCCCATAGGCATGTCTGCTCTTTGCTATGTGATGACAGGTTGCTGACACTCAGACTGAAAAAAACCCCATCTTACAAATAGAAACCTATATACCCTTCACAGCTTTATGTACCTCGAAGATGACAGTGCTTATTTTTGAGAGTTAACGTGGTATTTCACATTGCTATTCATCATATGAGCTTACTATAAAACATCAGAGAGGTTTATCTGTTCATGTACCCCAAAGGGCATTGTCAGAAGTCCTGTTCCCAGCGTGGATTTCTTTAGAACAAGAGAACCTACCCAGACTGGATCTGTTCCGGTCCAGGTCACAACCTAAGTCTTGGTCTGTGCTTTGAGAGGTCCTGAGCCATGGGAATTTAGTAGAAAACAGCAATGCTCTGTTGGCCTCAGAAGGAAGCTGTGAAGTTTCTGCAAGGCTGACAGTTTTTGTCTCAAGTAACTTTTGTTTTCTTCCTTGCACAGAAAACATCACGCTGCTTTTGAAGCAAACTCGTCTGAAAAAGAATGCCTTTATGCAAAATAATACCTCTGGGAAACATTCATCCATACCAGAGCTCCTGAAGCTAAAAGTGAGTCTGCTTAAAATGCTGACTTGAAGGACATCCCGCAGTGATAACATGAATGTGCAATGGAGGTTGGGAAAAGCAGCAGATGGAAAAAAAAAAATTAAAGTTTTTTTTTAAAAGGACAGCTGATAAAAAACCTAGGGCTGGAACCCTGTTTTCTGCCTGCTGCCTGTATCTACAGGTTGTCATTAAAGTGGGCTGAGGTCATTCTTCTGTGAATCCCTAACCCATTGTACACCAGTTATTTGGAGAAGGTAGAGGCGTTCCAAGTCTGTTGGATAGAGTGACTTCTGTTTTCCACCAGCCATCCTGAAAGGGATGAGCTTTGGGTAGTTAGCCAGACAGCACGTTCCTCACAAATCAGTGCACCAGTAGTTTTAAAGCTCAGTATGTTGAGTACTTAGCAGAGGCACCTCACAGAGCTGTGAGAGTTCTGCTGTGCCTCAGCTTCATTTGGAAAGCATGAAGGGAGATTACCAAGGCATGGAGAGCAGTTAGGAACCTTCACCCTCCTGAAAACCAGCGGAGTTGTGCATACCCACTGGGCAGTTCCAAGCACAATGCTGTAGGATTACTGGTAATTTAAATAAATGATGTCAGGCAAGAGGGAAGCTCATACTAGTGGACTAGGTGAAGGGCTATAATTTTACAGAGGTCGACAGATGTGGAACTCTTGATTTCTACCCAACTCTTTAGCATGCTGCAGTAGAGCTCAACAGGTGGTATCCTAAACCTGTTGTGCAGGTAGATGTGTTTGGTCTCTAGGTCAGTGAGGAAGTCCAAATGGAGTATTGCTGTGTACATGTGCTGGGCAGGGGAAGTGATATGCTAAGGCTTGTGGGGTTTACTCAGTCCTGGGCGATGCTGTGTAGCCAGGTCTGCTGCAAAGTCAGGAAGGAGTGATCGTTACCAACTGGTCTATTGGAGACCTTTTGAATGAACTAAAAATGGCTATCATAATTTTAATGCTAAAGAAAAATGAAAAGGGACAATTCCATCATCTAACTGGTGTTTGTGCCTTTGTCTTCATTTTCAAAATTTCCTTGGAAGATATCTCAGCTCCGGGACCTGACCACACTTCTTTGCGACTACGAGAGCTTTCAGACAATACAGAGCATTTGCCATCTCCCTGATGGGAGCTTTGGAGAACTGTGTGGACAAAGTCAGTCCCAGGAGCAGCTCCTCCACGCTCTTGAACTGAGCAACCGAGTTGTAACCAATATACTGAATCCCAGAAGAATCTCCCAAGAGTTTCAAAACATACTGATCGGGAATGCCGCGAACATCCAGGCACAAATGAAGTGGTGAGGCGCTCTCTCTGAGTTACGCTGCATTCCTTCACATTCTGGTTATGAAACGCTGAAAGGTCTTCTTGCTGCCTTTTCATATTCCCACTTTTGTTGGTTGTTTTGCTTTTCCAATTTAGGTTTCAAGAGAACGTACCAGAAATTGCTTTCTTGCAAGAGGTTCCTCAGTATGTGACTGCTTTGAATTCCCTACTGAACATCACTGAGAATGTAACGGATTCGGACAAGCAAGGTAGTTTTCTGTATTTATTGCACAATGCTGATAAATGCCACCACTCTTATCCCAGTTTCTGCTGGAGACCCCATGGTTTGCTTAGCTGCCAGGAAGAAGTGGGGTTAAGGAAATAATCCATATCCTTTGGATCCTCTTTTAAGGGCAATTTTAGAGCCTGTTCTAGACCACCCTTTTTTTCCACTGCTCAAAAAAGTACGTGCTGAAAGTCTCAAGTCTTTTCATTTGGGCATCTTTTGCTCTCATTTAGAGCTGTCAACTGCAGCCCACAAATGGGACTGTGAAACCTGGGAAATATGACTGTTTTGCAAGTTGGGGCTTTTCTTCTGGTGATATATTGCATTTCCATACTTTAGGTAGAGTCCTCTCCGATTGCTGTATGTCTGGAGAAAGCTGTTATATCAATTTTTCTTTGATCCTTCTTCCCAGAAAAATTAAGAGACTTGTTTAAAAATGTGGACCAGCTCAAAGAAGATCTCAAAAATACAACGGGAATGTCCGCAGCTAGTATTGACGCTCTTCTGGAAGCATCTCTCCCAGAAAACAGCAGTCAGGTAAGTGGTATTGTCATCCTGGTGGGAGATCCTGCTGGTTTCCACCTTTCAGACCATTAAAACCAGAATTTGTCAGCGAATGCAGCTAAGCAGATCACTGCACGCGTGACAGCACAGAGAGAGGTAGATGATCCCACGGGGATGGAGCAAAACAGCTGTTGGAAAGGCAGTCGGAGTGGTGGCTGACGTCAGTTCAACCATTGGAGACCAAGAGCCATATGTCTCTCTGGCTGTCACCGGGAGCTGGTAAGCAGCCACGTGCTGCCTGGTGAGCGTCTGCTCTGATCCATAGCAAAGGCACCAGTCCCGAACAGGTTAATGGGGACAAAGCGGGGTCCTTGGGAGGGTCCTCAGTGCCAAGGAGTTGCTGCAGTCCAGATGGGGCCAAAGATGAGGAATGAGCTTGCCTTCCTCAGCCTCCTGCACAAGCAGAGCTCCAGATGCTTTTCCCCTTCCCAACCATCCTGTCTGGACTGAGCCCCAAAGAGTACGCTCTCTTCCAAGCTGTATGTGCATCAGTCAAGGGGAAATTGACGCCACAAAAGCTTTTACTGCTGTGCAAGCTGGGCAGTAAAACCCAATCCTTAGGATTTGTCCCTTGGAGCAGGAGTAATGGGTAGGCATTTTCTGCTTCTTGGAGTTGAAATATGACATTGTGGAGGGGGAAAAAAACCCCACCCCAACCCAGCCAGGCAAGATTAATTCATGAATATTGGAGTGAGTGCTCTGTGCCCTAACAGATCCCTTCTTCCTTTGTGCAAATGCAGCTCTTTTCTCAGATCCTCCAGCTGGAGTCTTGTAGCATCCATCCCGCTGACCCAGAGCTGCAAACAGTAGCAGAGGAGTTCTGCAATCTCTCCCTTTCGGAGAGGACTCGCGAGACGTACATCCTGGGAGTCACTCTGTTACGCCACTTAGACATTTACCATTTCTTATACAAGGTTAGTGCTGGATTTGTGGAGCTCTTTCTATAGTCTCTGCTGCGTGTAGTGGCTGAAAGGTCATAAAATACCATTGCCGTGGCCAGAAGCTATCCTGATTTACACAAGCCAAAGATCAAGCTTTGCTCAGGCAGTCATTTTTATTGCGTAGCCGTGCTGCGACAGTGTGGATACAAATGAGGATCCCAGCTGGTGGAAACCACCAAACCTCATTTAAAGGCAGTGGACCTACTCTAAATGCCTCCCTGCTCCACTAGTAGCGTTTATGTGCTGTCACAACCTCTTGAATGTTCCCAGCTGAGTTCAGGTTTCCCAAAAATACAGCACTGAGCTAATTTTTTTTTAATTATTACTATTCCTTGAAAAGGGGAAGCTCTGGAAAAAGTCCTGCAAAATATATTTTCCCAATCTGGCTAGCAGTGCCAAGTTATTAAATGATTCAAATATTAGGGGGTTGGACCCAATGATCTCTTGAGGTCCTTTCCAACCCCTACGATTCTGTGATTCTGTGATTCCCTGCTAAATAAACAGCAAGTCAAAATCCCATTCATGGAGAAGTGTGTGTTGAATACGTTATCCACAAATGTTCCAGAAGCAATCCTGGGGGAAAGGAAGTTATTAAATGAGAATGTCAGTGGATTTGGCTCAGGTTAAAAGTCACCCATTGTGTTTGACATCAATGTTGTGCTGAGTGTTGCCTCTTAGAGACTCCGATTAAATTCCAGCTGGTATCTGATACACTTCTCCCAGTTGTAGGCAGTTGGAACACGTAATATTGAGGGGAGTGGTTTTCAAAACCACTTGGGGATTTAGGAGTCCAAGTATCATTTGTTTCCCATGGGGCATCCAGTCCTTAAGCCTCCCAACAGCTTGGAAAAATCCCACAATCTTCATCTTGGGATTAATGCACACATTCCTCCTAAACCACAACTGATTTCCTCCCTGCCTCTTGCAGATGTTTTTCCCAAAGGAACTTCAGAAACCCATGGACAAGATGTTAGGCCTCCTGACAAAAATGAAGTATTTCAGGCACCAGGTTGAATCTGACGTGGATCCCTTGCTACAAGCTATTCACTCACTGAAGAGCCTCCAGCAGTCTAGAAATGTGCCACTGACTAAGGTAGGTGTGGTCTGCGTGTGCTTCAGAGGCCAAGCACCACTGGGGTTTCTTACCCTAGAAGCCAAAGGTGAATTAAATCATATGCTACTGATTGCTTTTCAAACCAGCCCTGTCCTGAGAAACTGATACGTTGTCTTCCTGGGAATGCTTTGGTTTGGAGCAGCGGGACCATCATGAGCACATGATGGGGATGCAAGGAACAAAAAAGCCTGTCAGGAGGGGGTAGCCTTCTACCAAAACATACAGGAAAGGGTCAGCTTGAGGAAACAACTTGAAGTGCCCACTGAATGCTGGGTCAGCCCATGTGTCCAGATCTGGGGCTCCCAATACAAGAAAGATGTGGGACTGTTGGAGAGGGTTCAGAGGAGGCCACAAAGATGCTCAGAGGGCTGGAGCAGCTCCCCTACGAGGAGAGGCTGGGGGAGCTGGGCTTGTTCGGCCTAGAGAAGAGAAGGCTGTGGGGGACCTCATTGCAGCCTTCCAGTCCTGAAGGGAGCAGAGAAACAGGAAGGGAATCAGCTTGTTCAAAGGGCAGACACTGGCAGGATATGGGGGATGGATTGAGGCTAAAGGAGGGAAGGTTTAGATTGGATATTAGGGGGAAGTTCTTTACAGAGAGAGTGGTGAGGGGCTGGAACAGGCTGCCCTGAGAGGAGGTGGATACCCTTTTGACAGCGTAGATCTCAGGAATCATTTCTAGTGATCACATTACCCGTGCCCTGCAGAGCCATGTGTGGCCATGGGCTAGATGGGGTTAGGGAGTTGCACACCTTGGAACCCAGTGTGGATGTGTGCACTAGGCAGGCATCTTGTACCTGTAATTTCCCACCTCTGTCACAGCAGCAGAGGCTATAAAAGTATGATTTCCATGAAAAGCCTCTTTTTTTTTTTTTTTTTGAGGAGACAAATTTCTGGTTAGAAAGCAGCATAACAATGTTCAGTCCTTGCTGAAATTAAATTCTGCTATTTCATTTTTCTGTCAGGACAGGATGCTTTTAGTGTGCAGGACTTACTCGTATTTTCTCTTTTCCACAGGCATTATTTAAACCAAACAACCTGAGGATAACACACAGCAACTTTAAGTCCATGTCCAAAGTTCTCTGCAACCAGGAGATCACGCCCTTGTTTTTTGAGTCCTTGCTTCCAGATTTTGAAGACCCTTTAAGCAACAGCTCTTCCGTGCAGGAAGTCTACGTCCAAAAGATGATGAGGAAATATGGGATTCCTCATGACTCCAGTAAGTCTGGCTTTTCCTTAAGGCAAAAAACATTCTGGGGCCAAGCTATGCTGTTCCCAGAGAGATCCAGTGCTGAGCTGTTTCCCTGTGTATCTCTGGAGGGCTGTAAGCACTCATGTTATTCTGCCTGAAGATCTGTGCTGCCCTAATTATTGGTGGTATCTATCTGTGAACGTTAAAAGGGAAGGAGCCCTTGTAGCAGAGCAGTAGCTTGACATCACGCTGCATCCCATTTGTTGATGATCTGGTCTTAGGGCTTGACAGGTCACTGCCTTTTCTTGATGTGTAGTTTTTCTGACTCTCCTGACATTATTAGCTCCTCTGAGTTCACAAAGCTCCGTTTAACCTTCAAGCGGAAAATCATGGCTCGAAAACACTGAGACTCTTGTTGTCTGGAGCTCAGCAACAGGAGATCTTGGGGGTGGATTGCTTTTGTCAAGACCCATTAGATCAGTCGACGACGAAGGGCCCCTGAAGTCATTTGTTGGCCACAACAACAAACTGGACAGATGGGAGGGGTGGGGGGAAAGATACACTGGTGTAGCGCTCACGTCCTCTCAGTTTGTGCTCTAATTTGGTTGCTTTTCTCCCCTTGCAGCACCGTTTTGCTTATCTTTTTACCTGGACCTGGTCAAGACCCCAACTGGAGCTTTAATTTGGTCTTTCTTAAAACCAATGGTGCTTGGAAAGATCCTGTATACACCAGATACGGTAGAAACTCGAGCGATCATGGAGAAGGTTTGTGTCTGTTTACGGTACACCAGGGTGCACCCACTCAAAAGGACTGTAATTTGTCTAGCAGGGGCTTGTTTCTGCAAGGAGCAGACGTCTATTTTCTGACTCTTTGGAGTATTAGTGAAATCATCTGTTCCTAGTTGTATTCCTGGTCAGATGAGTCATCTTTTGTCTCTGAATGAATCTTACCTCCAAAATATTGCTGCTGCTCTAATGTTTATAATAGACTTGGGGTTTTTTTAAGGCTTTCTGTTTCTGAAGGTTCACCCCCACATCTTCAATCAATAATAGACACACGTCTCTCAGGACAAATGCTGTAACCAGTACTTGTTTGCAAGCAGACATGCTGGCATGCTCCAAGATACGCTCCACACATCACCTATGAGGCCATATTTTTAGGGATTTGCATCCAAATTAAGCATGTTAAGGGTCGAAGAGTGATGGACTGCTAAGAAAAATCCCAAGGAAACAACATTTGATCTTAGCAGTTTTATGGACTTATTTTTTAAAAAGCTTTAAGGTAATGACTATATGAATCTTTTTTTTTTTTTTTTTTAAATATAGTCTAATGAGACCCTGAAGCAGATGGCTGATCTAGCCCTCAAGTCCCAGGAGTGGTTGGACAAGTCTCCTGTCATCATGAATTCACTGACTGAGTTAAACCAGACAGTTCCAATGATCAAGGTATGAGACCCTACCTCTGCTCACTCTCTTGTGCTGGAGGGAATTGGGAGGATTGGTTTCCTTACTGAAATAAACTGGGCTTCCAGGGACCTCAGGGACATCTTAATTCAGCTGGGGAAACCCTTCTCCGGCTTCTGTCACAGACTTCCCAGTGTCTGTGCCTGCCTGTTCCCATAACAGAAATACCCCTGCTGCACCTTTCCGTGCAAACCCTCATCCTGCCATGCCCTGTTTGTAACGTGGTCCCTGCCACTGGCGGTGCTGAGGCCTGCTGGAGGCCTGAGATGGGCAGAGCACGCTCTTCAGTTTGTAAATTAACTTTCTGCTTGATGGAGTGATCCAGCCAGCCAAGACCAGGCAAGAAATGACTTTCTCCTGAAAATGAAACAGTATCTATAATAAGCATGTAGCTCTGGGGATACACCTAAGAGCTGGAAGATGCCTTTGTACCTCAATAAATGTAAATAAAATTTCTTTTTCCCCTCCTAAGGAGCCTGGCCTTGCTTGGAGACAGAAAGCAGCTGGCTCTAATGTTTCACACACTTGCTTCCTGTTCTCCCCAGGAAAAACTGCCTCCTTTTCTTACAAAACTCTGAAAACAAGATCTCTGGAACCCTAATTGGAAGTTAATTTGGGTGTTTGGAATTCATTGTCATTTCCATGGCACTGAGAGGAGAATCCAGAGTGGAGTATGCAAAAGCAAAATGAAGCATTCTCTGCTGACCGCCCTCGTTAGTGGGATAACGAACTATTCAGCCAAAGGGGAATCTGTCTGCTGCTCTCTCTGCTAAATTTTGGTTGCCTACCGCTGTCTTTGCAGGACTTAAACCATGCAAATGGAATTTACTCTGCTCTTAGAATAAAAAGAGTTTTCCATGGGACTCAGGGGCCTGGCACAGGCTCAGTAGGCATCCTCCCTGGGCTCCAAGAAGGACTAGCTTGGAGTCAGAGCTCCATATCATGATTTCAATGCTGGTGTTTCCCCATCCTGATACACAGAGTGAAATACTGGGAGGTCAGGAGTAGGAGGGGGTTGTACAAATGCTCAGTGAAGGGAGCTGGTGAGTTCTATTTTAGAAATAATGCTGAATAAGCTTCCGATCAAACTGAGTTTTTTTTTTTCTTTTTTCTTGTTGCTAGAACACCCTGCAGAATCCTTTTGTGCAGGTTTTTATCAAGCTGATGGTGGACTTGGATGCAGCTGAACTGCTGAATCAAATAAATGAACTGGGTAAGTTGTTCCACCACATTATTTGTACTTCAGGTCTGGGAGTTACAGTGTCACCAAACTGTAGCCATCCTCTGGTACTGCTCCTCTGCTTTAGTGCGAGGCAATCTGAGCAGGAGTCTCATGGTCCATGGGAAAAGACTCTTGGAAAGCAAAGGTTTGTATGAAGAGATGTTTCTCAGGAGTGTTGAAGGGATTATCAGGATGGGAAACTCTGCAGCTGACTGTGGCCACTTGAGGACACTGTTTAGCCATAATTATCACTTCAAATGAGCTTCCTAGGACTCTGCTGGGAAATGCTCTCTGATCTGAGGTGCTCGCTTGCATCACATCAGGGTTCAGCTGGAAAGTTTTCCAGAACAGAAAAGCAAAGGGATTGGATAGAGGTGCCCAGGCTGATGAGGCTGGAGGCACCCTCACAAGAGATGCTCTGCTGGGATTTGCTGTTCTCTGGTGGCCTTGCCTGGTCCTTCAAGGTGAGAGCTGCTGGTCTGCCCTGTGGGAATCATCAGCTAACAGCGATGATGGATACATCCCCCATTGGTGTAAGGTGACCACAGTCCTTTCCTAGCTGGCCCTTAGTGTTCCTCCCCACCCTTTCAATGAGTGACTCTGCCTATCAACGTAAATCTGGGTTATGCCAGCAAACCCCAGCAGAAACTGAGAGTGGTTGTAGTTGGCTACAGTCAGAAAGATACTTACACCCTGTTTATGGTGAGTACTTCCCGAGCAGCATCTCCTGTCTAAACTCCCCATAGAACAACCGTGCCTGCCCGCAACTGTTCCTTACTGGTTACGCTGCCTTGTACAGTTACCTCTGGAACCAGCCAGGCACTGGCAGTGCCTTTATTAAACTGCATTACTGGATTTAGCACCCATGTCAGCACAGCAGCCAGAACTTCTCCTTGATGCGCTTGGCTAAAGCACGCTCTCCCCTGAGACAGCAGCTCCACAGCCCAGTTGATTACATCAAAACCCCACAGGATGGGTGTCGTGGTTTCACCCCGGCTGTGGGCTGAGATCCATGCAGCTGCCTGCTCCTTAAAGTAAAAGAGCAGGGGAAGAGGGAAAAAGGGGGAAACAAGGGAAGGGAAAAGGAAGGGGCAAATAACTCCAAACCCAAGAAACTAAGAGGCCCGTGGGTTGGGATAAGGAGAGTTTACTAAGAGAACAGAAAGATCAAATATCCCAATGCTAACAGGACTTTAGAGCAAAAGAAGATGAAACTCTTGATCCCCAATGCAGTTTCTCCCCGACCCACACAACTCAGGCCGGACCACCCAGAGCTGTCCCGCAACCCGACCGTCCCCCCAAGCAGCACGCGTCCCGCCACCGCCCCTCTTCTTCCTCCCCTCAGCCCCCCGTTCTCCTGGGCAGGACGGCATTGGCATGGAATACTCTCTTTGGCCCATCTGGGTCACCTGTCCTGGCTTCGCCCCTCCTTTCTCCTGAAGAGAGAAATAGGAAGAAGCTGAGAAAGTCCTTGACTGTCTGACTGCAACTAAGAACATCAGGGTGTTCTCAGCACTGCTTTCATTGTAACTCCCAAACACAGCATCCCATCAGCTGCTACAAATGAACTTAACTCTATCCTGACTGAAACCAGGACAATGGGGAATGAACGGCAGAGCATCAGATGCAGCTCGGAAAGCTTAGCAGCTTGGTAGCAACTTCTGATTCAGGATGGCTGTCACATCCCGTTGCTGGCATCCTCCCAAAGGCCAACTCAGGAGCGTCTTACGAATGGCTAACATAGAAATTGGGTCAGCAGCATGCCTTGGGCGTACTGTGGGGGGGCTGAACGTACTTTGCACTTCACGTTTAGTCTGGTGGGGGGAGGTGGGTTTTTCCCCCTTTCTTTTTTGGTGTCGTGGTTAGCGTAAAGAGAACGGCGTGATGAACCTGTCCTGCTGCATGTAGTGATGTTACGGGGTTTGTTTGTATTTGGCTTGGCTTTTCTTTCCAGACGACATTCGGCTGGAACTGCAGAGCAACGCTGGCATCGTTGATCAGCTGAACACCCTGGCTACCCTGGCCGTAAACGTGTCCTCCTGCGTCTCGTTTCATCGCATACAGGCAGTCAGAGGCTTAGAGGAAATGGAGAAGGTGGCTAAAGAGCTCTTCCTGAAGAACGAGCTTTTTGCAAGTAGGTTCCAGAGGCTCGAGTCCCACCGCCCCCCACCCTCCCTGTAAGTTAAACGTAGCCTGCTATGGAGTGGGAGGCAGGCAGAAGAAGTTTTGCCTCCCCACCACCAACTCTTGTGGTCACAGCTCCCACCACGCAGCAGTTGATGTCCACATGGTGTGTGTGGGACCTGCACGCTCGGGCCTCCTTAGGGCAGCGTTTTGCACCCTCCTTGTTTACACCACCTCTCCTCTTACAGCTCCGCTGTCTGTACAGAAAGCCTTTGGGCAACCAGGGGTTTCTCTTGGTTTAAATTCTCAGTTTGCACAACGTTTCACTGCAGTTTGGAAGGCAGCTGTGATGAAGATCTCCTTTCAGGCTCCCCTGGGAAAAGACACTTTAATCAAGAAAGATATGAGACAGTTCAATTTATTAGAAGGTCATAAAGCTCCTGAGACATTCCAGCCGAAGCCTGCAATATAATATTGGGTCTTTGGTCATGCTTTTCACGTTTGTGGGGTTGGATTGCAGCTTTGGATCAGACCACAGAGGGGAGGCAGTGGGGAGAAGGGAACAGGAACTTGTATTCATTTAAATGATATGTCTCTCATATTTGTAAAGAATGCCCCATGTCTCCTTGATTAGGATTTACTTGTAAGTCCTGCATCCTCTTTGGTTTTATACCTCGTAACTGGGGGCAGGGAAAATAGAAACCTTTTCCTTTCTTGGAGCTTCAGACCCTGATAATATTTGCCTATTCCCTTAAAATGAGTTTTCTTCCATGTTTGTCCTCCGTTCCATCGTATGCTTTATATATGGAATAAACAGGGAAAATATCGTGGAGAGAAAACCAACCCCAATTCAAACAGACACTTCAAAGGGGGGAAAGAAAAGTCTTGGCTATCAAAGAGTCCAGGCTGGGGGATGAGCTGTTGGAGAGGAGCTCTGAGGAGAAGGACCTGGGGGTCCTGCTGGGTGACAGGCTGGCCATGAGCCAGCAGTGTGCCCAAGGAGGTCAATGGGATCCTGTTGTGCATTAAAAGGAGTGTGGCCAGCAGGTCAAAGGAGGTGATCCTGCCCCTCTGCTCTGCCCTGGTCAGGCCCCACCTGGAGTGTTATGTCCAGTTCTGGGCTCCATGGTATAAAAAAAAAAAAGACAGGGATCTCCTGGAGAGAGTCCAGCAGAGGCTATGAAGGTGATTAAAGGCCTGGAGCATCTCCCCTATGAGGAAAGGCTGAGTGAGCTGGGGGCTGTTCAGCCTGGAGAAAAGAGACTGAGAGGGGATCTGATCAATGTTTATCAATATCTGAAGTGTGGGACACAGGGGGAAATGGCCAGCCTCTTCTCAGTGGGTTGTGGGGACAGGACAAAGGGCGATGGCCTCAAGTTGGAGCACAGGGAGTTCTGCACCAATATGCAGAAGTTGTTCTTCCCAGTGAGGGTGACAGAGCCCTGGGACAGGCTGCCCAGGGGGGCGTGGAGTCTCCTTCTCTGGAGATATTCAAGACCAATCTGGATGCCGACCTGTGTGACCTGTCCTAGGAACCCTGCTTTGGCAGGGGGGTTGGACTCCATGATCTCTTGAGGTCCCTTCCAACCCCTGTGGTTCTGTGAGTCTGTGTAACTGTACCTACAGCATGCCATTTCCTAATGGGAGCTTGCAAAGCTGAGATGTCTAAGAATATAAAAGCTTTTTCTGTGGGCACAAAAGTGTGTGCAGAGGTTGTGAGCAATTTCCAATGCCGTGTTCTGTGTGTACTGCTCCCATGCTGCCAACTCTGAGGAAAGCTTTTTTTTTTCCTCTTTCTTTTCCAAGGTATCATTTTCAAGCTGCCTTCAAGCCATAGCAGCCCTGGACGGTCGGTTCATGGGGACCTGGTCCTCCCTCCTGTGCTCAATTACACCATCCGAATGAGCAGCAGGATCACTCAGACCACCAACAGAATAAGGGAGCGCATCTGGACCGTGGGTCCGCACAACTCCACCTCGCAGAGCCAGATCTACAGCCGGGCGTTCATTTATATCCAGGATAGCATTGAAAGAGCCATCATTGAGTTACAGACTGGCAAGAATCTGAAGGAAATAGCTGTTCAGGTCCAGGCCATGCCTTACCCCTGCTACAATAAGGATATGTAAGTATGTGTGGCTTTTGCCTCTGCACTTTGTGTAAGTTCACCTTGACTCACTGGTGAGGTTCACCAGCTGCTCTGGTCTCCTCAATACCATGTTCTTCCTTAACACCATGGTTTTTTTCCAAGTATCTGAATGAAAGAGGTATGTGGTGTGAATAGCCTATGTTTAGTTTGCTTAATCTTTTGTTTTCAGTGCTCTGTAGGTATCTGAATTGTCATGGGACCTATAGGTCTTACAGCAGGTAGAATTCATTGCCCCTGTTTTACTACACGTAGTGGAACTGAGACTGGGGTAGGCAGGACTTGGGTTAAATATGAGCATTGGCTGGTTCTGTGTGTGTTTACATGCAGACAATGGAGCCAAACTTAGGAAATGTATTTGTTGGGCAAAAAAAAGAGTCCCTGGGCTTATGCACTTTGCTCCTGGAGATTGTTGTCTTGCTGGAGTATTTGTTACTCGTCACTCACTCTGGTGATTCTAGCTAGGGTTCAACATAGAGTGAGCAGTTCTATACAGGTGCCTCTCAGATGCTTTAAGAAGGATAAAGAGAGAAGATTAAATTCTACCATTCATCTCTGTGATAATGATGGAGGACAGAGAAGCCTTTGATACGCTGAGCTGCCAGGGTTAACAGCCCATTCTGTAGAGCAGCACGGTGTGAACCATGTGTGGACCAGAATAAGCTTTGAACGGTGGAGCTGGTGAAAAAGCTTTGGATCCCTTTCCTTCCCACTCATCTTGAGCCAGATCTGCAGCCAGCATGAAGTGTATCTCTGCCAAAGGCAACAGAGAAGAGAATCTCTTGCAGCTGAGGACCTGCTCCTCTGGCATGGCAATCTTGGTCTGCCTGGGGAAAGCTGGCAACATGGTACTCCCTAGGAGTTACTACCCTGACCGCAGCTGGTGGCCAAACTGAGTGGAAAACACCCAGGGAAAGGATTTCAGTGTCCATCAGGAAGCACCGAAGGGCGTTCAGCTAATAGGTTTGGGAGGTTGAATGCTTGCTGCACTCTGACCTGAGGGTCTCCCTTGGACCTAAAGTACATGCAGACTAGCCCTAGGAGCTCTTCCTATTGTAAACCCAGTGTGCCGGCTGCGTGAGCTCAGAGATTACCTGCCAGCTGCAGGTACAGGAGCCAGAGTGCGCCCGTTAATCAGTGTCAGCCTGTCACTTGAGAGCTGGGGACCTATAATCTCTTCTCAAGGTAACAGCACGCAAAGTGCCTGCGAGTACGCCAGCATTCAAACCCAGTGTCAACTTCTTGTGGCAGATACGTGGATTATTGCTGCGAAATAGGCTTGTCCAGCGATTAGCTGGCTGCTGGAGGCATTTACTGCGGCGTTATCTGCTCCTATTCTTGTTCTTGGGTTGCTGAGAAAACCTCCTGCCTTTGGGTTTCCCTCCCCAGCCCAGGGTTCAGAGGGATTTGAGTTCAGTTATGGAAATACTTAAAAGCTCTGGACTTGTGCGCAGTAGAAGTCACCATGAAGTGGCTGTTTATCGCTTGTTGTCACGTAGTTACCACACCATAGGGAAATGGAATAAATATTTTTATATATATATATATTCCACTATACAGAAGGTGTTGGGCAATGCTGAATTTTAACTAGCCTAAAGAGGATGTGCAAGGTGGTAGCCAACTACCCTCTTTGTGCCCCCTCCCCCAAAACCCAACAAAAACTACTAGTCAAGTACACTGAAACGACTTTTCATTGTTCTTTACTTGCATGAAGTGCTTCCTGAAAGTGCTGCTGTATGGGGAATTTTTAGCTTAATGGGTAAAAAACCCAATAGTTAAACCCAAATGTAATAATTTCTTCCTGTTAGTGTGTGTGAAGCCGTTCTCAGGAATAACACTGATTTTATTTTGGTTTTAAGCCAGGTTTAGAGATGAGGGAGGAAAGTGCAAGGCCTGTAGGTTTCAGTGAAGTTAATTTCCTGCAATAAAGTCATAGAATCTCAGACTGGTCTGGGTTGGAAGGGACCCCAAGGATTATACAGTTCCAACTCCCCTACCACAGGCAGGGCCACCAACCTCCAGGCCTGAATCTACACAGGGTTGCCCAGGGCCCCATCCAACCTGGCCTTGAACACTGCCAGGGATGGGGCAGCCACCACCTCTCTGGGCAGCCTGTTCCAGCAGCTTACTTACCAATAAAACCTGGCTTTCCATCACTGAAGGAGAGTTTTACTGTTGGCAGTTGTTGTGTTTGCGAGCGATTAGTGTGGGAATAAGGTTTTAATTAAAAGTGAGGGGCCAGGAATTGTGAAGCCCACGTTACAGACCTGGATCTGCAGTACCTGGAAGGCAGAAACTCTGAGGGTGAAGCACCTACATCCAAACTCTGTCTCCTGGAGATCATAGAATCATAGAATTGTAGAGGTTGGAAGGGACCTTGAGAGATCATCGGGTCCAACCCCCTGCCAAAGCAGCTCCCCAGCTCATATTGCACAGGTCGGCGTCCAGATGGGTCTGGAATCTCTCCAGAGAAGGAGACTCCACCACCTCCCTGGGCAGCCTGTCCCAGGGCTCCCTCACTGGGAAAAAGTTCTTCCCCGTGTTGGTGCGGAACTTCCTGTGCTCCAACTTGCAGCCATTGCCCCTTGTCCTGTCCCCACAGACACTGAAAAGGGGCTGGCTGATTCCCCCTGCATCCCCTGCTTAAGATAATTATAAACATTAATTAGGTCCCTCCTTAGTCTTCTCAAGGCTGAACAGTCCCAGCTCACTCAGCCTTTCCTCACAGGGGAGATGCTTCAGGCCCTTAATCATCTTCGTAGCCCTTCTCTGGACTCTCTCCAGGAGATCCCTGTCCTTTTTATCCCAGGGAGCCCAGCACTGGACACAACACTCCAGGTGAGGCCTGACCAGGGCAGAGCAGAGAGGGAGGATCACCTCCTTTGACCTGCTGCCCACACTCCTCCTGATGCACCCCAGGATCCCATTGTCTCTCTCAGCCCCCAGGGCACACTGCTGGCTCATGGCCACCCTGTCATCCACCAGGACCCCCAGGTCCTTCTCCACTGAGCTCTTCTCCAGCAGGTCATCCCCCAGCCTGTACTGATACGAACGGTTGTTCCTTCCCAGGTGCAAGACTTTACGCTTGCTTTTGTTGAACCTCATCTGGTTTCTAACTGCCCAGCTCTGATATTACCTGGTAGCAAAATTTTGCCTTTGTAATGGAACTGGGGGTTATGGCTGGGTGCTGTGCTGTTTCTGGATGGGTGCTGTGCTGTTTTGGAATGGGATGCACCCCATCGGAGAGCCAGGAGGTGGCGGGTCCTGCACCTTCCAGTGATGATGCTGAGCAAAACTTACAGAAAGCACCTGGAAATCCCTCTGTGATTTAAACCAGGATAGAAAGTCCAATGCAATGGCAAAATAACTTTTTCTTTTTTTTTTTAATTATTAATTATGCTCCACATCTTGAAACATAAGACTGCCTTTTCCTGTCCCAAAGTATTATTCCTGAGAAATCTATTCTGTATAAAGCCTTAACCCCCAGAACATTTTGTATTTGGCTAAAGCCCGCATTTGTCTTTTACAGGTTCTTAACCAGTGTGACCTACTCCCTTCCATTTGCTCTGATGGCTGCCTGGGTGCTGTTTATAGCTGATTTTGTTAAAACACTTGTCCAAGAGAAAGATCTAAGGCTTTACGAGGTATGGTGAGATTTTCTGTGGTGTGCAAAATACTAAACGTGTTTTCCTTATTAGTGGATGATAGATCTCATGTGTGGTACCAAACGGAGCAAAACAAGCCTGTAGAAAAAGAATATTCCAGATACCTGTTGTTAAACCTGTTTGAATTGTGATGTAGCTGAGCTGAAACCCGTGGAATAATGCAGGGCCTCATGAAAGTACAAGTTTTCAGAAGATTTAAAGCCCTCTAAAAATTGACTTTGAGTCATAGCTACTGGGGACAAAGACATGAAAAGTGACTTATTTCCTATCCTTGAAGTTATTATACTTAATATTTCAGAAGGTGCTACATATTACATCAGCTCCTCCAAAATGAAGCTCTTCATTCAGGTTGCCCATTGGAAAAAGGAATAGCATTGAGACCAAGGGAATTTATTAAATTAACTCATGTTTTCAGCATGAATGCAATCAACAGAGTTTGAGCAGCAAAGAACTTTTCTAAAACTAAGCTCCAGCAAGCAACAAAAGCTCGAGCAGATTTGGGGTTTATCCGGTACCATGGAAACAAACACTGAGTCACCAAAAACTTTCCTGAGAAAGGGCACTCACTGAACTGTGATGAGATTGAAAATTGAGTGTACCCAAGTGCCCAGCTGACAGCCCCTGACTCTACTTTATGGAACTGGTTTCACTGTGGTGTCAGTAATCTTCTTAGGCATGTAATAATTTACAAGAAGACACCCGCACCTATAGTTTCTCTTGGATTTAGCAATACAAACTTACAGCTCTATGGAAGTCTTGCAGACTTGATCATTAGCTAATAGAAATTACTGTCACCTCCTTATAGCCATGGTAACTTAGCTGTTGTTTGGGGGTGTGATAGAAATGGTTTGGTTTCAAAGATACTTCAAGAGCTTTTACACCTAAGCCACTGGATCATTTAGCATTATTTTAAAAAGTTCATCCCAGATGTTTCAGAGAAGTCATGAATCTAAGGCCAGAAGCTGTTTTTGGAGCTTGTGGGCTGTGACACTTCATACTTGCACATCCTGCCTGTGCTGTTCTTTTGCAATAGACCAATTTGCAAACCTAGGGCGTTCCAGAAAAGTGAGAGTATCACTACTCCCTGGTTTATCAAGATGTGGTAGTCCTTCACGGTACTGAAGGAACATGCTTTGGTTGTATGCCCTGTCCGGAAACTGAGAAAAAGAGACAGTTTTATATCAGCAGAGAGATCTCTCAGTGAACAGTTGTTCTGTGTGATTGAATGATTTTTTCACCTTTCTCTCTGTAGTACATGAAAATGATGGGTGTTAACGCCAGCAGCCATTTCATCGCCTGGTTCATAGAGTGTGCCATCTTCCTTCTGATTACTGTCACCTTCCTCATTATTGTTCTGAAAGTGGGTGACATCCTTCCCAAAACAAACACAGTGCTCCTCTTCCTGTATCTTATGGACTACAGCCTGTCCATCATTGCCATGAGCTATTTCATCAGTGTTTTCTTCAATAACACCAACATCGCGGCCCTGGTGGGCAGTCTCGTGTACATCCTCACCTTCTTCCCCTTCATCGTGTTGCTCGTCATCGAGAATCATTTGAGCTTCTCGGTGAAGAGCCTGCTGGTAAGTTCTGCTTGTGTGTGGAAGCAGATGCTAACCTTGAATAGGCTTCAGTTCTTATTATGGCTTGTGCCACCAAAAATTCGGAATTGGGTACCTTTCTGAATTCCATCCGTGTTGATAGGTACAACAGCATGTGACCAGAGAGTTGGCTGTAGCCTGATTGAGGCAGCCTTGGTATTAGATGTGTCCAAAGCAATACTTTTCACATTTTTGTGAGTTCCTAGCTGCATCAGAGTTCTTTGAACTATGTGCTTTGCTCTTTTAAACTGCAAAGTATGTTGCTTTCAATCACTGCAGCAAGGCAAGGCTGTCTCAGTAAGGCAGGAAGGCTGGCTCTGCTCATCGCTGGCTCTGCTTGTTGCTGATTCTCCTCATCCTTTAGTTTCACAAATCTCAAATCCCATGCTATGGAAATAGATGTAAACCTTGTTTCTTACCAAGGGTAGCAATAGGTAGGCATTAGCTTCCAGAAGACAGCGATGTTTTCTTTGAGTCAGCAGATTCAGGGAAGGATGTCTACTAATGTAAGTGGTAGAATTATTAATGAGATGTCAGCTAATTCTCAAGCGCTGCTGTATTTCGGAAGCCTAAAATAAAGCCCTTTCTGAGGGAGGAAGTTGGGTCCTGGATGTGGAAACAAAAGAAAGGCAGGCTCTAAGGCAACATTACAGCCCATCACCAGAAGCTCGGCCCAGGCTGGTCCAGTGCTCTTTATGACTCTTGGGGGGTGGGGAGAAAACCCCAACCCTGCTCATGTTTCTGGCTACTGGACCAAGCCAATGAGATACCTGATTAGTTGACCAGCTTGGTTTCTCCTTGAGACTAATTCTGGTGTTCTTGGCTCTCAATTTTTCTTATTCCACAGAGCCTGTTGTCTCCAACTGCATTCAGTTACGCAAGCCAATACATCGCTCGATACGAGGCGCAGGGCATAGGTATGTTTGTTGTAGACAAAGCCAGGCTTTGAGCTCCCATGGTTGTGATGTTTCATTAATTGCTGTTAATTCTCTTTGTATTTCCACATTCCTTTCTGCAGGTCTGCAGTGGGACAACATGTATAAGTCCCCAATGATTGGAGACAACACTTCCTTTGGCTGGATGTGCTGGCTCATTCTGATAGACTCGTTAATTTACTTCATCCTGGGATGGTATATAAGGAATGTTTTCCCAGGTAAGGGTAGAAAGCAACAAGGCTGGTGCTGTGCCAACTATTTTTAGGAAAGAATGAATACAGCAAGGGCTGATCCCATGGTTCAGGCAGCAAGATGCTTCGCACACGCAGGATATTTCTGTTTCTAGATCAAGGGGAGCCTGGCTTTGGGGATGTCGATATTAATGAAACTGAGACAGGGCAGAGCAAGGGGGAATCTGAGTTCCTCACGTGTGTATGTGGGTCTCCTGAAGAAGCTGAATCCCCTGAAGAAGACACAGGAGGATGTGTCTGCAGGCTGGTGGGTGAAAAGAACAGTGTGTGCTAGCCTGCATTTGTCAGTTGAGTGATTTGGTGTTGTGTTACTTATATCATTTGATTTCAAAAAGTAATTCCTGCCTTGGGCAAGAGCCAGTACATTTGTCTTTTGCTTTTCTTCCCCACCTAATGAAGCAGTCAGCTGGTATACGGAAATCTACCCAGTGGAAAAAGTAAAGTGCTCCTGCCCTCCAGCTATGAAGTTACTCAGAATAACAAATTAGTGACTGCTTCCCATTGTGTCAATCAGGCAGGTTCTCTACCAAGCATCAGTAGCACATGAGCACGTCAAGAGGGGAGAGATCTTTTGCTGTTTGGAGAGCATCCAATAGCAATACTTCCTCAGAATCAGACACCTGATGAGAGTCCTCTTCCCCTTGCAGGTAGATACGGCATGGCTGCTCCCTGGTATTTCCCGCTGCTTCCATCTTACTGGGTTGAATACAACAGCTACCTCCCCTTCTGGAACGAGAAACGAAGAGGCCTCCTCTTCACCAAGCTGTTCTTAAGGAAGGAAGCCACCCTCAGCAACAAGATATGTACGTGAATTCTAGATGGGGTAGTGATGCTAACTCAAGGTTGTTTTTAGGTAGATGAAGCCAAATTTGTTAAGGGGCACCCCACCTGGACAGCACATCATTCTTTCTCTATTCATCCTTATTTTGTAGCACAGGGTAAAAAAAAACCCTGGAAGGTGTTATGTGAATGGATGTCTGGCTTCTAAACTGTACTTGATCTATCCTAAGCAACCTGCTTTGGCAGGGGGGTTGGAATCGATGATCTCTTGAGGTCCCTTCCAACCCCTATGGTTCTGTGATCCTCATTCGGTATGGAAATGCAGTAGTGATTTTCCACACGTGTGTTGGGGTGCGTTGCGGTTGGGTGGTTACTGGATGTACTGGATATACCACGGTCGACAAGCCCCTGCGTAGAAACATGCTCTTGTGCAAGCAAGTACAGCTTCCACGTGACAAATGGGATCCACACTTCTGCGTCCATGTCTTTATTTAACCCAAGAAATACCATGAGGTCACATGTAGAAGCTTGCTGATGCTCCCTAACAGGAGATAAGTCAGTAGCTTTGCTGTACGTCCTCTAATTTTCTGTGCTTGCTTAGTATAAATTAAGTTAGGTGCTCCAAACTCTCTGAATATGAGACCTTTTCAGAAGTGATTAATACCTAATGTCAGGAGTTGTTAGAAGGAAAAAGGAGAAATCCCAGAGAGCTCAAAATGCTATGGATCCTGTGAAATGCTCTCTATTTTCCTGGCTGAAAGACACCTCCTTTTGCTGTGTTTTGTTGGGGTTTTTTTAAAGCCTTACTTATCTCTGAGGTGAAATAAAGCAGCCACACACCTGCTGCAGTGCAGTAACTGTCCTCTGATCCCACAAAAGGTGCGTCCCCTCCTCACCTGGAGCCGGAGCCCACTGACCTCACCTTGGGAGTCTCCCTCCGTGGTATAACAAAGGTTTATGGATCCAAAGCTGCGGTGGACAACCTCAACCTCAACTTCTACGAAGGGAATATCACTTCCCTGCTGGGACACAATGGAGCTGGGAAAACGACGACCATGTACGTGTCCTTTAAAGCTGCTTTTATTTTTTTGGTTTTAACACTGTGGGGCACAACTGAGTGAGAGAACAAGTGGGGCTATGCGGTGTTGGGAGGCTGAATAACATGCTCTATTAGGCTAAATCTCTCTTGTAGTTTTATCTTGCTCAGGGATGACCTCAACAGTCCCTTCATCTATTAGAATTAAAGGTTCTTTTCTGCTTAGGAACGTGCTTTTTTAATCTGGTAGGTTACCAGTAACGCACCGCTTGGCAGCTGTTATAGCATTTTTGTTCCCTGACGCTTTGGTGCCTGGGGTTAGGTTGCTCTGAAAGCTGTGGGTAGCATGTGAAGTCACCAAAGCTGAAGTGCTAATAGCAAGAAAGCTTAATAAAGGTGTATTTCAGCTCTGGCTGGGCTGGAGTAGCAGTGGGTTAATACATCGGCTTTTCAGCCCTTCCAGCCTTGCCATTTATAAATTATTATTTACGTTGTTAGATAACAGTGCTAAAACAGATGTGCAGAGCTTGATTTCTCCACTGATATATATGTGCATCACTCTGAAAGCAACATTAAGCTGATAAATAGAAGCCTCAGAAGAGCCTGAAACAGTAAGACAGATGTGAGCTTCATCTCAGCTGATTATCAATTCCTCTCACCCGCTTTGCAAAGTGTAGGCAAAGGTGATATGCAGAAAAGTACAATGGCTCCTTGAGCCTTAGCGCAGGCTTCAAGCCCTGAGTAAGCTCATGAGTTGTTTCCTTTGTTTATAATGGTGGTTGGAAGTCCCAGGAGAGGGAGAAGCTCTGGGAAGGTGAAGGGGCAGTGTGGGATGCATCTTTTCCCTCTAGTCCCTGCAGGGCAGCACCAAAAATGAGCTACAATGTGCAAGGAGTAGCTTGGAGCAGAGGCTGTTTTACTCAGCTCTGTTGGGTGTTGATAGGTGGGTTGTTATTTGCTTGAACCTAGATGAAAGCACTGCCCACAGAGGTGTCAGGCCTGGATGTCCTCCCCCATTCCTTGTCAGCAATGGCAGTGAGATGGGATTAGGAAGATGAAGAGGTGGTTTTCAGTCTCTGTTGTGGTCAGCGATACGAGGCTGGTGGGATACTGCAGACAAACCTCAGGAAACAAAGAGGAACTGTGTGGTATGACTTCCCAGTGAATAAATTGCAGGGCCACCAAGATGATGAAGGGAGTGGAACCCCTTCCTCATGAGGACAGGCTGAGGGAGCTGGACCTCTTTAGCCTGGAGAAGAGGAGACTGAGGGGTGACCTCATTAGTGTCTATAAATATGTAAAGGGCGAGAATCAGGAGGATGGAGCCAGGCTCTTCTCAGTGATAGGACAAGGGGCAGCGGGTGCAAGCTGGAGCAGAGGAAGTTCCATGTGAATGTGAGGAGAAACTTTTTCCCTGTGAGGGTGACAGAGTGCTGGAACAAGCTGCCCAGAGAGGCTGTGGAGTCTCCTTCTCTGGAGACATTCAAACCCTGCCTGGATGCGTTCCTGTGAGATTTAGTCTGGGTGATCCTGCTCTGGCAGGGGGTTGGACTAGATGGTCTTTTGTGGTCCCTTCCAATTCTTAACGGTCTGTGATTATATGAAATTGGAAACAAAGGACATGAGTACTGCTGTATAGGATCTGCAGTGGTCTGGTTTAGCAAGGAGGTAAGAGTACATGTTAAAAGGAGCTAGTATTCAGTGTGTGAGCTTGGTACTCACCCTCCTGTTCCTGCAGAGGGGTAGCAGGGCATCTTTCAATGTTAATTCACCACCGCTCTGCCAAAGCATGGGCAGACAGCAGAAGCAGCAGTGGTTGGTGGTCTCAGGCTGGAAGAGGTGTGGTGGTGTTGTGAGAACACTTTGAAAGAGATCATACATACAAGTTCACAGGAAAAAATTACTTACAGCTTTCTCCTTTTTCTAACTTCCTTTCCCATTTATTTTTCCCTTCCAGATCTATTTTGACTGGGCTGTTCCCTACGTCATCAGGGACTATCTTTGTGTATGGCAAAGACATCCGGACTGACCAGGAGGTTATCCGGAAGAACATGGGGGTGTGTATGCAGCACAACGTCCTCTTTAACTACCTCACCACAAAGGAGCACTTGCTACTCTATGGGTACATCAAAGTCCCTCACTGGGGTGAACCGGAGCTCTACCAAGAAGTGAAGAGGTATAAAAATACTAACACAGGTTGGAGAAGGGAAAGGGGGTTGTCAGGGTTGTGTGGTGGTGCCGTTGCTGCCGCCAAGCTCAACTGAATGGCTTTGAGGACTGCTGCAGACCTTGCATGGAGTTCAAACACCACCGTGGTCTGACTAGAGGAGTATATTGAGTGGAGGTGGCTGAGGCTGTAAGAAAACAATGTCTCTTCTCCAGGGGGTTTACAAGTTTTTGTGGCAATTCTTTGGAGATGAGTTTATAGGCCTAAGGGTCTGGTCATTGCTGCTTTACAGTTTTCCCCAGAAAGAGATTTAATCAACCAGTCAGAAAGATGATGTCGGCTTTATTGGTTCTGCGGAGAAGTGAAGCAGCCAGAACATCCCAGGGAGTTTGGATCTTGGTGTTCTCAGTTGATGAGGTTGAGCCTTTAACCTTGACGTGTCAGATGGAAACTTTGAAAACATCCTAACAAAAAAACACCCCAAAACTGTTTTAAATTAAAATCCCAGTGACTGAGCTCTGCAGGGTGAATCATCTCCCTGCACTGTGACCACCTGGTAGAGCAGTCCATACTTGAGCAGTTTTTCATTTGCAGTTATGCGGGTTTTTTGAGTACTTTCAGATTCCCTGGTTTTAAAAAATTCCTGAGGGACAACCTTTGGGGATTGCTTCTTGTCTTCTTTGTTTTCAAGGACTTTGAAGGAGACTGGACTGTACAGCCATCGTCACAAGCTAGCCGGCTCCCTGTCTGGCGGCATGAAGAGGAAGTTATCTATAGCTATTGCTCTCCTGGGTGGATCAAGGGTGGTGATCCTAGATGAGCCAACCACAGGGGTGGATCCATGCTCTCGGAGAAGTATCTGGGAAATTATCTCCAAGAATAAAAAAGGTACAGTGATGAGACAAGACGCTGCCCAGTGCCAAAGGTGATGCCTTGTCCCTGTTGAAAGCACAACATCTGGCCAGAAGAATCCCAGACATAGATACAGGCTGGGAGAAGAGCTCCTTGAGAGTAGCCCTGCTGAGGAGGACTTGGGGATTCTGGTAGATGAGAAACTTCCCCTGAGCCAGCAGTGTGCTCTGGCAGCTCAGAAGGCCAATGGCATCCTGGGCTCCATCAGCAGAGGTGTGGCAGCAGGGACAGGGAGGGGATTGTCCCTCTCGGCTCTGCCCTTGTGAGGCCCCAGCTGGAGTCCTGTGTCCAGAGCTGGGGCCTGCAATACAAGAAAGCTGTAGAACTGTTGGAGAGGGTTCAGAGGAGCCACAAAGAAGATCAGAGGGCTAGAGCACCTCCCCTACGAAGAGAGGCTGGGGGAGCTGGGCTTGTTCAGCCTGGAGAAGAGAAGGCTGCGGGGGGACCTCATTGCAGCCTTCCAGTCCCTGAAGGGAGCAGAGAAACAGGAGGGGAATCAACTTGTTCAAAGGGCAGACACTGGCAGGACAAGGGGGAATGGGCTAAAGCTGAAGGTTTAGATGAGATATTGGGGGAAGTCTTGCACAAAGAGAGTGGTGAGGGGCTGGAACAGGCTGCCCAGAGAGGGGGTGGCTGCCCCATCCCTGGGGGTGTTCAAGGCCAGGTTGGATGGGGCCCTGGGCAACCCTGTGTAGATCCAGGCCTGGAGGTTGGTGGCCCTGCCTGTGGCAGGGGATTGGAACTGTGTGATCCTTGGGGTCCCTTCCAACCCAGACCAGTCTATGATTCTATGATATCTGTGGCTTTGAGCTGTGGGTCTTGGAGACCACAGAGAGCGAGTTGTAGGAGACTGGGATTCTTCAGGGCCTCTGGATGCCTCCTGGCTGTTTTTTATTAATTCACTTTTCACCTGATTCCCTCCGTTCAGCATCACTTTCACCTGTCTCATGGAATCACATGCGTTCATTCTGTGGTGGCTGACACCAGCTCTATGTTTTCCAGGCAGAACCATCATCCTCTCAACGCATCACTTGGATGAAGCAGAAGTTCTGAGTGACCGAATAGCCTTCCTAGAGCATGGAGGACTCAAATGTTGTGGTTCCCCATTCTACCTCAAGGAAACGTTTGGTGACGGGTACCACCTGACGCTCACAAAAAAGAAGGTTTGGGTCTGAGTTGGTCTTAACCTTTCAGCATCTTGGGTAGGAAACTGAGTCAGTCATGTGACAGAAAGGGAGGCAAGTCATAGTGTCCCACAGAAATGGGGCATCTCACTCTTAGATGTCTGCAGTGGAAAGGCTGTTGTGCAGTTTTCCTTTCATGGAATACGTTCTTTAAGCAACCACTACACACTCAGGTGAAGGTGGGATGTGTTTTGGTTTGAAATCCTTGGTTTTGGCAAGACAGGTTCAGGAATATGCTGAGCTGCTTCCTTGGGCTTGCACTAAGATCATGTTTTCATGTCCTGCCAACCACTAAGATACCTGGATTACAGCACACCCTGCTCTGTGGCTCGCTCTAGCTGTCCCATGCTGGAATTCACACACTTCTAAGAGAAGCTTATTTATAATAGAAGGACAAGCTATACAGAGAGGTCCCCAGAGCACAAGTCTGAGCTTCAGGCCCTGTGCACAAAGCCCTGCAGCTCCAGTAGAGAAGGCAGAGGTCTGAATCTGAGCCTCCTATATCCCAGGAGCACGCTGCAGTCCTTTCCCTCTGACTCTTAACTTATTCCTGTGTCTCATGAGCATGGCTGCTGCGGGGGGCAGAGGCAGAGATTCACCTGGTTGCAAGCTGAGCGAGAGCTCTCAGCAGCTTCATCTCTGAGGGGGGTCATCAAGACATCTTTAGGGCTGCAGGCACTTGCAGCTGTATCAGCAGGGGCTGAGGAGCAGGTCTGAGGATGGTAGAACTATTGAAAAACTGTGTATGATTGTGGTGGTTTTGGCCCTGGCCAGAGGCCAAATGGCCACCAAGCCGCTCGCTCACTCCCCCTTCAGCCGAAAAGGGGAGAAAATATATTCTTGGAGGCTTAGGCCCTGAGATAAGGACAGAGGGGTCACTCTCCAATTAGTGCAATGGGCAAAACAGACTGGGCACAGAATAAAGGAAAGTGATTTATTCCAACTATGACTGATACACCCAGTGAACCGGAATGAGATAAGAGTGAGAAGCGGCCAGGTCTTAAAGCGCCTTCCCCCCACCCCTCCCCTTCTTAGCAAACTCAAACCTCATCACGATTTTACTCCCTTCTTCCCCCCAACATGGCGCGGGGAGGGGCAGGGAATGGGGCGTGAGGTTCCAGCGGTACCAGTTGCTTTCCTTCCCCAGATCTTCACTTCTACTTCCCCCCACCCCTCGCCTCTTCGCACCCTTTGCTTTAATCATCAATTTCGCTCCCTTCTTCCCTCCCGTCGCAGCACCAGGAGGGGCAGGGAATGGGGAGTGGGGGGGTTTCAGTCTGTTCTGCCCGAGCTGTCTTCTGTCTCAGCTGGGGGGGTGGGGGGCATTCCACACACACACACTCTTCCCTTACAGTGCTGTGGGGTCCCACCCACGCCAGAATCGTATCCACGAACTTCTGCAGCGTGAGTCCTCTCCATTGGGGAGTCATCTCCTCACCACAGGCCTCTCAGCAGGCCTCCCTTCCATCGGGGAGTCATCTCCTCACCACAGGCCTCTCAGCAGGACTTCCCTCCATAGGGTTCCGATTTTTGGGCCGGGCTCCCCCGGCCTGGCTCCCTGCAAAAGTCACAAGTCCCCCGGGCAAACCTGCTGAGGCATGGATCAATCTCTGCACAGGGCGTAGATGTCTCTGCTCCCCATCCTCACTCATGGGCTGTGAGGGGACATCCCACTTCACCATGGTCTTCTCCACGAGCTGCAGGGGAAACTTCCCTTCCACATTCCTTTCCCCCCACCTCCTCCTGGGCCTGGCCTTGGCTATCGCTGCAGCTGGTCACATCTTCCCACTCTGCGTTCCGGTGGCAAAGTGCCCCAGCCAGGAGGTTTTTTTCTCCCAATATGTGATTCCCAGAGGCACAATGAATCCATCTGGGATTGGTCAGAGATAACTTTGGCCTTGAATTGACCAGTTCACTGTCTGGAGCTTGCAGAAAACTGTAAGCACTTCTCTGCAGAAGCCATCCCAGCAGCACAGCTACTGCAAACTGTGACAATGATCTGAGTGTGAGCACAATGCATCACGCTAAGAGATGCTCAGAGGGCATGTGTCCCCTTTTGCCTTGAAGTGGAGGGATGCTTTCCAGCAGGGACACTGGGCCGGCCTCTGTGACCCTCAGAGACTGGGAAAATCAGTGCTCTGCACACACCAGGGGCTCGTTGAGGGTTAAAGGTGAGGCTGGGTGTAACTCTGTAATTCAGAGAAATAAATCAGATGGGAACAGTCCCATCAACAGTCTCTGACCTGAGACAAAGTGTTTTGCTTGCTGGGACGGGGGAACTCTGCCTTCATTGCCCAACCTGGCTGTTGGTAGCCTCAGCACACACAGTAGCATGGATGCCATAAGAGGTCTGCCCTCCCTGCCAAAGTGCTGGTGGTATAGATGGAGAAGATGAAAAAAGACCCACGTGCAAGCCCTGGTTTTCGTGGGAAAGACTGTGTTGGTGGGGGCAGACAAGGTCCGGTGTCCACTCTCTTGTGGCTGGGTGTTTTCTCTGCACTGGCTAGACCACCTGTAGTACAGCAAAGGGGTTGGTTCAGCCCAGTCCAGTATTCAGATAGACAGAAGGAACCCAGCAAGGCCTTGGATCAACCAGGGTGAGGCCTCCACGGGCCAGAAACTTCCTTTCATCTCTCTCTCTTTTGATGTTGAACTGAATGTTGTGGACCTGGGCTGAGAGCACCTCCTGATTGCAGGCTGGGCCAGAATTCAGGCTCAGAGGGAAGTTTGACCCCCGCAGCCACCTCAGTGACCACAGAGTGTTTTCTTGCCTTTTCAGAACATGATAGAGGAGTGTGACACGGCAGCAGTGACCTCCTTGATCCAGTCCCACCTTCCAGAGGCTTATCTCAAGGAAGATATCGGTGGGGAGCTTGTGTACGTGCTTCCCCCGTTCAAGTCCACAGTCTCGGGGGCCTACCAGGCGCTCCTCAGAGCCCTGGATACCAGCTTGAGCCATCTCCACCTTGGCTGCTACGGGATTTCAAACACAACTGTGGAAGAGGTAGGAGATCTGGATCCACCTGGTTATCCCAGAATCCCAAGGTTGGAAAAGACCTTTAAGATCATCAAGTCCAACCGTTCCTGTCCTGTGCTAAACCATATCCCTGAGCACCTCATCTACCCCTCTGTTAAACACACCCAGGGGCAGTGACTCAGCCCCTCCCTGGGCAGCCTGTGCCAGGCCCTGACAACTCTGCCAGGGAAGATAGATGCGGCTTGGTTCCATTTCCCCCTGTCCTATCTCCTGTCACCTGGCTGAAGAGACCATTGCCCCCCCCCCCTCTCTCCAACCCCCCTTCAACCCTCCTCCTCCCCTTTCAACCCCCTCCCCCCTTCAACCTGCCCCTCCAACCCTCCCCCCTCCAACCTTCCCCACCTGTCTCCGACCCCCCCGACCCCCCCAACACCCCCCTCCAACCCCCCCAACCCCTCCCTCCCACCTTCAACCCCCCCTCCTTCAACCTCCCCCCATCTCCAAACCCCCCTTCAACCTTGCCCCCCCACAACCTCCTCTCTCCAGCCCCTCCAACCCCCTCTCCCCCCTCCAACCCTCCCCCTCCAACCCCCCCTCTCCGACCATCCCCCCTCCAACCCCCCTCCAATCCCCCCTTCACCCCCCCTTCACCCCCCCACCAGTCAACCCCCCACCTCCCACCTTCAACCTCCACTCCCCCATCTCCAACCCCCTCTCCAACCTTCCCCCCTCTCCAACCTTCCCCCTCCCCGCCCCTGCTCCTCAGGACCCCCCTCTCAGACACCCCTCCCTCTCCAACACCCCCCTCCAACCCCTCCCCCACCCCACTGCTGCTGGCAGCCCGGCCGCGCAGGGAGCAGAGCTGCTGTAGGCCTTAGGGCAAGGGAAGCCCGGGTGGCAGCCCCAAGGGCTTGAAGCTGCCACCGCTGCTGTGGGGAGAGAGAGAGACAGGAGGTGACAGGGAGCTGGACAGCAACAATTTCCTACTGAAACAAAGGGAATTTCTCTCTGAGAGCACACGGGGAGCAGAAAGAGGATTGCAATCACAAGTGCTGCACCCACTTCCCAAGCAGGAGAGTGGTTCCTGATTATTGTTTTGGTAAATGGAGTCATTTGGACCAATTTCCCCCATCTATTTTATTTTATTTTATTTTATTTTATTTCTCCCCCCCTTGCTCTCTAGGTCTTTCTCAACCTGACAAAGGAGTTAGGGAAGGACAGGCAGGAAGATGCTGAGCTGCCCCAACGGCTGCCTGGAGCCAGCAGTCAGATTGGCAGTGATGAAATGTCCATGAGCACGGAGAGAGACGGTACTGTATCACCTCCAGGTTTTGTTCCAGATGTGTCACAGATGCAGGTGGCGACAGATGGGTTTGATTTGAGCTCCCCATCTTTTCTTTCTTGGAAAAAAAAAAACCAACCCATATTTCACTCAACCAGGAATCACAGAACCAATAAATCAAAGTACAGCACTCAACAATAGAGCCACTGCTTTGGAATAGTTGGAATCACTGAATCAATTACAAGGGGAGGGGGTGGGTGTGTGGGTGTGGTTTGCATCCTCCTTTCTCTAAATCGATCTGGGTGTGTGGGTAAAAGAGCAAAAGTAATTACTTTTGGAAAAGAGCACCTCATCTACCCCTCTGTTAAACACACCCAGGGGCAGGGCCTCAGCCCCCTCCCTGGGCAGCCTGTGCCAGGCCCTCACAACTCTGCCAGGGAAGATAGAGATGCAGCTTGGTTCCATTTCCCCTTGTCCTACCTCCTTTCCTATCTCCTTTCAATAGTAATCACAGGAGAGGATTCTGGTTTTATGTAGCTGGTGAAATAGGAGAGAAAATTTGTGGAAACCCCCTTAAGCCTGTTACAAAAAAGCAGCCCAGCTCTGAGCTGGATCCTCCTTGCTGCTTTTTTGCAGCAGCCCAGCTGTTGCAGTATGGTAAAACAGCTCCACCGGCCAGACAGTGGGAAAAATTAATGTCTGGAAGAGAAATAAGCTACATGAGTATCTCTGAGGCTTCTACACCAGTATCTCTGAGTACCTCAGAGCTGCAAAGCGCCCCTCCAATGAGCAAATACCTGGTTGAAATGCTTTCTCAGAGCCAAAATGATTTGTTTGCCTTACAAACGCACTGGTGGTAGTTAGGGAGGGATTCAGGGGGGCAGCGTGGAGCTGTTTTCCTACTCCTCAAAGCTGAGCTGCAGTGTAAATCCTCCTGTAAACAGTAGCTCATGTGCATGGAGAAGTGGTTTGTGTCACCCCTAATGAGACCACAGAAAAGGGTTTGCTCTGTGTTAGGTTATAGAGGGGTGGGTATTTTGGAGAGAGCCATGGGTTGCAGCAGCATCTGGCTCTGCTTATAGCATACCACAGCCTGCCTGTGCAAAAGATCAACTGGTTGTGTGTGCCTTGTATTTGTGTGCCAGGACTAATCCTTTGGGGGGGGGGGGGTGTGTGTCTGAGGACGTGCTTTCTTAAATGATGAACGTTTCCAGTTTGCAAATAGGAAAGAACAACACGTCTACCCTCTGAGGTGCAGCTGGGAAGGTGGGATGTAGGGATCTTCTTGCATCCAGAAGTGCTAGGTTCCTCTTGCAAGGTCTCCAAATGACTTCCCTCTGTGTGGGTATTTGAAATCAAAGCAAAAAAACCCCGTGTTACACGAGCTTACAACTCAAGGGCCAAACTCTTGAGTCAGGTCCCAAGCTTGGCCCCTGGCTTTTGATTTGCTGTCTGTAAAGGTGTGCAGGAAGCTAAGTTTACTCAGGGCTTTCTAGCCACCCATAGCGCCTGCGTATCACAAATCCTGCTCCGTGACCAAATGCCTTGTTCTCTTGTACCCAGACCAGCTCCTGATTAGATCCAAAAGCCTGCAGGGTTTGCCCTTGCTGCTCAAGAAGACGTTGGCTCTGTTTGTGAAGAGATCCCACCACACCCGGCGGGATGTCAGAGGCTTCATCGCTCAGGTCATCCTCCCCGTCCTCTTTGTGATGGCTGCCATGGGACTTGGGACGCTGAGAACGAAGGAGACCGAGTATCCTGAACTGCTTCTTTCCCCCTCTCTGTATGGCTCATCCGACCAGGCAGACTTCTTTGGGTGAGTGGGGGTGTGTCCTGGTTTCAGTCAGGATAGAGTTAACTTCATTTGTAGCAGCTGATGGGATGCTGTGTTTGGGAGTTACAATGAAAGCAGTGCTGAGAACACCCTGATGTTCTTAGTTGCAGTCAGACAGTCAAGGACTTTCTCAGCTTCTTCCTATTTCTCTATTCATGAGAAAGGAGGGGCGAAGCCAGGACAGGTGACCCAGCTGGGCCAAAGAGTGTATTCCATGCCAATGCCGTCCTGCCCAGGAGAACGGGGGCTGAGGGGAGGAAGAAGAGGGGCGGTGGCGGGACGCGTGCTGCTTGGGGGGACGGTCGGGTTGCGGGACAGCTCTGGGTGGTCCGGCCTGAGTTGTGTGGGTCGGGGAGAAACTGCATTGGGGATCAAGAGTTTCATCTTCTTTTGCTCTAAAGTCCTGTTAGCATTGGGATATTTGATCTTTCTGTTCTCTTAGTAAACTCTCCTTATCCCAACCCACGGGCCTCTTAGTTTCTTGGGTTTGGAGTTATTTGCCCCTTCCTTTTCCCTTCCCTTGTTTCCCCCTTTTTCCCTCTTCCCCTGCTCTTTTACTTTAAGGAGCAGGCAGCTGCGTGGATCTCAGCCCACAGCTGGGGTGAAACCATGACAGGGTCCTTGCCAGCCTAAAACCCATTTGTTTATGGGTTGTTTATAGAGGTCACAGATTTTACCGTCAGGATCCTTTCTAAACAGAGCCGGTGGAAAAGCGGTGTGCAGGTAACTTGTGGCTGTTACCCACGTAGTTGTTACAGGTCACTGTTACACAGAATTCCTGTTCCTAAGGTGTCTCTTGGGGAGATGGCTCAGACCAGCACTCAGAAAGCTGTGGAACCACAACCTCTCGGTTGGAATTAACTCTGAAATGTGTGAGGAGTATTCTTGGCGGTTGCCATTGCAGTCCTCCAGCCCTGTGACAGCCATACTGCCCCAAGCAGACTTTCTTAATATATATTCTCTTCCCCGGATGTGAAATGGAGGTCTCCACATCAGTTGTCTCCAATGTTACAGCTCTGGCATCACACGCTGTCCATGGCGCCCTCCTCTCTTGTCGGTACAGGACGTACTCTCCTCCTGCCTGGGCCCCACTAGTCCAAGGCACACCATCATTTGAAGGGCACGGGCTTTCTGGGTGTGATGAAGATGTCACTGCTGAATTGTGTAATTGTGCTCAAAAACCCTGTTACCCAAACGATTATGACTTGTGTCGCTCTGAGTCCATGATGTGAACTGCTGTCTTTCTCTGGTGATTCTCAGCTTTACATCAGAAATATAAAATTCAGCTCTAAAGCATGCAGAATCACAGAATTATAGGGGTTGGAAGGGACCTCCAGAGATCATCGTGTCTCACCCCCTTGCCAAAGCAGGCTCCCTAGGACAGGTTGCACAGATAGGCAAAGACAGGTCTTGAGTATCTCCAGAGAAGGAGACTCCACACTCCCCTGGGCAGCCTGTCCCAGGGCTCTGTCACCCTCACCGGGAAGAAGTTCTTCCGCATGTTGGTGTGGAATTTCCTAAAGCACACATGTCTGCTCATCAGTATTCCTTCCCAGGACTGCTCTTCCTACTTCAGCACTGCTAGATGAGCCAGAGCTGCATGTCCAAGTCCTCTCCTCCTGATGCTTTCTGCTTCTCCTGATGGATCACTGCCAAAAAACTGTGGCAGAACCACCAAGCATCTTCTCAAAAGCCCAAAACCACGCAGACCTCACAAATGAGAGACGTGACTGAGACAAGACTGGGAGTAGTGCCTGAAAATTGCAGTAGATGTGTTTTCACTGGAAACAGAATCTTCATTGTCCCAAAGTTGTTTAGTGTCTTGCTTAGATCTACAGGCAGCAAAACACAGGAGCAGTTGTGTAGCTCTCCATGATAATCCTTTGAAACCTGGGGGACTGCCCTCATGTCCCTAAGTGCAGGGTGAGCCCCACAAATAACAATTTATTTGGCATCTTAAATACTTTTTGTGGTGGTTGAGCCCTGGCCAAAGGCCAGACACCTACCAAAATCAGTCCATTACTCCCCTTCTTAGTTGGACAGGGGAGAAATAACATAATTGGGCAGCTCAAGAGACAAACTGGTTAATGAGGCGGGCAAAACAGACTCAACACAGAGTGCTGAAGAGAAAGTTGTCTAATTTATTACACTACACTAAAGAGAAACAGTGAACAGGAACCAGAGTCAGGAGTGCAACCAACAATCTTGAAACAAATGCAACCAGGCAAACACTTTCCCCCCACTCCCTCCTTAGCAGGCTTGAGTTAGAAGTTTGCTCCCTTCTTCCCTCCCGGTCGCAGCCCAGGAGGGGCAGGGACTGGGGAAATGGGGGTCTGGGTAACACCTTCCCCCACCCCTCCATTCTAAAGCAGACTGCCCTTTAGCCATGATTTTGCTCCCTCCTTCCCCTCTCCTGCTCGCAGCACAGGACGGGGGGCAGGGACTAGGAGATGGGGGCTTCGGTCAGTCCCTTGCAAGATGGTTTCCTTCTCAGCTGGGCTGGGGGCATCCATTCCACACACCCTCCCCCTGCTGCACCCTAGGATCTCACCCACAAGAGCCAGTCCTCCACGAACTGTCTCCAAGGCAAATCTCTTCCCACCAGGCTTCATCTCTGCTCTGGCAGGCAGCAACAAATCCCAGTGTCTCCCAGTCCCAGTCCTCCACGGGGCTATGATGCCTCCCCCAGCAAACCTGTTTGGCTCATCTCTGTAGGTCGCTTGTGCTGGCAGGGGCTCATCCCAACGTCAGTCACGGCATCTTCTCTATGTCTCCACCGGCTCCATCCAGCGTGGAGCCTCTCCACTGGGCAGGTCGGGTCTCTGCCTCCTCCATGGCTTCTTTCCTCCGGCTACTCCACATGCTTCTGCTCGGGCTGCAGGGGCATCTCTCGCCCCGGTACCTGGGCGCCTCCTCCCCCAGCCTTCCTGGCCTTTTGTGTCTGTCAACTGCTTACACTTATATACCAATACACATCCCAATGCCCTTAACGGGCCAAAATTGCAGCCTTCCTGGCACTCCGTGTTCTGGTGGAGTCTTTGTCTCCTGGATGTGATTCTCAGAGGCGCTATAAGCAGGCTTGCAGAAGATTCCAGCAGCCATTTTCTGCAGCCCCTGGCCCTCTCTCTCAGTAGCCAACTATGCAAAACTGCAACACTTTTACATTCAGGTTTATTTTTTCCCTCTGCTCAGGAGCAGCTGTAGAAGCGTGTCAAACACTTTTCCTTCTTTTCTTTTTCTTTTTAAATCTTAGGAATTTCAATGAAACCACGGATGCTTTAGTGGCTTCCATGCTTGCTTTCCCTGGAACGGATAACACGTGCATGAACGAAAGCAATTCGTAAGTAGCTCTTGGTTTTCTTCCGTTTAAATTCCGAATCTGCAAGGGAACCCACGTCACTCTGTTCGCTGTTAGACCTTAATAACCACCTTTGATCATCTGGAGCGTTCTCATACCGTGGTGACACATGCAGAGAAAAGAAAAACCCCATCTCCTGCCTCCTTTCTGGTTGACTTGCAGGCTCCTTCAGCTCATTAAGGGATGCTTAATGAGGAGGGGCCTTTGCAGGCCTCTCAGACCAGAGCTGGTGGGATGTGAGTCAATCTGAGCAGGGAGCTCCATAGTCATGATGGGCATGAAGCAGACCTCAGCCCTGTCAAGAGCCTGTGTGGTTCCCATGTGGCTTGGAGCAGAAGTTGACCTCTGCCAGCCCAGAACTGTAGATATTCCCAAAAATGGGAAACTAATCTGTGTTTTGAGGCTGAGATGAGGACTTCCACGCAGCCTCAGGCCCTCAACGTTGGTGTTCTTTGCTTCAAGAAGTATTCACCACCACAAGTGGACTCTGTTATTACTATCAGTAGTAAGAGAGCAGCTTTGGTGGTGGCAAGACACCAGGATTAGAGCAAGCTGTCCTTGTGTCTGTGCCTCCCTGGTAATCCCAAGTGTAACACTGAGCCAACCCAGAAAGTTCTCAATGTAGCTGGTAGCTGTATCTAAAAGCTGTCCTGTGAGGGCTGGTGTGTTTTGGGCTCTGCAGACAAATTTTCAAGTAAATTCCCAGGCAGATGTGTGTGCTTGTGTGTGCCACAGATCTGTGGGCAAATAGTCATAGTGGGGACTTAGAGCGGCTGCCTGATCAGCCCAGTCCTTTGCAGGACGTTGCAGTGCCCTGGCTTCTGAGCTCTAAGGTGGTTTTGGACTTTGTATACAAACATCTTACCCTGTCTACCATGGGGATCATGGAATGTGAGGGGTTGGAAGGGACCTCAAAAGATTATCTAGTCCAACCCACTGCCAGAGCAGCATCATCTACATTAGGTCACCCAAGAACACATCTAGGCATCCAGAGAAGACATTCAACCTCTCTGGACAGTCTGTTTCAGGGCTCCATCACCCTCACAGTGAAAAGTTCCTCCTTACATTCACCTGGAACTTCCTCTGCTCCAGCTTGCACCCACTGCCCCTTGTCCTATTGCTGGCCATCACTGAGAACAGCCTGGCTCCATCCTCCTGACTCTGGCCCTTTACATATTTATAGACATTACTGAGGTTAAGTGGGAATGGAATGGATTCTGGAGTCCTCCTAACTGGCTAGAAGGACAGCAGTTCTGAGAGGAACTGAAGGCAGCAGGAGGATGGGTATTCTCTGAGCACCCAGAGCTGACAAGAGGGTCTGCTTTTCTGCTGAAGCTACTCGCTGCCATCAAACATGACAGCACGTAGCTTCACTGGCAGACCTGAGCGTGGAGAACCTCAGAGGAAAACGTGTTCCTTTTCAGGCAGTGTTTAAAGGAGGACATGCTTGGACAGTGGATTATCAGTGGAGACCAGAGAGCTTCGTATTCGGCCTGTAACTGCACAAATGGCATCCAGGTAATTTGGAATAAACTCTAAAGAGAGAGAGGGTTTGGGAGGGGGGTATTTGGGATAGCTGTGTAGGCTGGAGGTGGTTGGGGGGCAGGCACGATACTAAGGGGGGCCCTGTTCAGATTCCTCCTGTCCCTGTTGATTTTGGATGCTGGCTAACCCCTGTCTGTGCCACTTCAGGGACAGGAAAGGAACCAGCATCCTCTGAAGATTCGCATGCTAATCTATCCGCCTCCCTCCCCGCGGTGGGAAAAGGTTTACCGGTGTTTTTGAATGTTGTATGATTGTCCCATTTAGCAGAGGTGAACATGTATTCAAGAGGAAAATTGCATTGTATTCAAGAGGAAAATTGCATTTTATACAAGCGCTGTCATTACACCAAAGCACAGCTATTATTGCTCTTTGCTCTTTGGAATTTAACTTTTATACTCTGCAAAGTCTGGCTCCATCTGCCTTTGCTCCACTCCGTATTATAAAGAGCAATGATTAATAATATGAGTTGTTGGCTTTATGGTGGTACGTACGGAGCCAGGTACTGCTGGGCCCTCCTGTCCCAAGGATGTTGTCATTTTACGGTCTGGTTCAAAGTTGGCCCCCTCTTCCCTCTAGTGCTGTTCACATATCGTCAGCTTTTCTGTTCCAGTAGGAAAATAAAGGGATTGGGGGTTGGACTCGATGATCTTTTGAGGTCCCTTCCAACCCCTATGATTCTGTGAAATCAGACTTGAGGCGCAACATCACGATCATGCTGCACCTCCAGTTTGATTTCACAGAATCATAGGGGTTGGAAGGGACCTTCAGAGATCGAGTCCAACCCCCCTGCCAAAGCAGGGTCCCTAGGACAAGCATCTACTTGGTTGAACGTTCCAAATCCCTCCTTCAGATGCAGCAATTTTACGCATTCTTCTGGACATATGCTTAGTTTCACGTCATTAAAAGTATCAGCATCGCTTCTCTGATAAGCCAGGATAATGTTCAAAGCTGATTCTCCCCTCTAGCAGGCTCAGGCAGGCATTCCTCAGCATGAAGGAAGCTGTCTTCTCTCTTCTGATGCGTGGCTGTGAACAGCTACGCAATGGGGGAGGCCAGAGATTTTTGTTAGGGATGAACTGAAAGAAGCAGCTGGTATTTGGGATCCTGGGGGGTATCCGGAGGAGTGTGGCCAGCAGGTCAAGTGAGGTGATCCTCCCCCTCTACTCTGCCCTGGTCAGGCCCCACCTGGAGGATTGTGTCCAGTTCTGGGCTCCCTGGGATAAAAAGGACAGGGATCTCCTGGAGAGACTCCAAAGAAGGGCTATGAAGATGATTAAGGGCCTGGAGCATCTCCCCTGTGAGGAGAGGCTGAGTGAGCTGGGACTGTTCAGCCTTGAGAAGACTAAGGGGGGACCTAATTAATGTTTATCATTATCTTAAGCATGGGATGCAGGGGGAATCAGCCAGCCCCTTTTCAGTGTCTGTGGGGACAGGACAAGGGGCAATGGCTGCAAGTTGGAGCACAGGAAGTTCCACACCAACATGGGGAAGAACTTTTTCCCAGTGAGAGTGAGGGAGCCCTGGGACAGGCTGCCCAGGGAGGTGGTGGAGTCTCCTTCTCTGGAGAGATTCCAGACCCGTCTGGATGCCGACCTGCGCAATATGAGCTGGGGAGCTGCTTTGGCAGGGGGTTGGACCCGATGAGCTCTCAAGGTCCCTTCCAACCCCTACAATTCTATGATCGTGCCTAGTAGGACGCTTCAACCTTACGGAACAGTCGATGTGACTTTGACCCTCAGCATGTTAAATGATATATTCAGGACTAATCCAAGGTTTCTCTGAAGCTCTGGAAAATATTCCCAGTGACTGACAGTTAAAGCAAAAACATCGACCGTAGCTGCCGTGAAATGCAAGATGAGGGTTTGAGGCCACCGCGGAGTCCTCAGCTCCGAGCTGTTTTGCCCTCTGCTGTTGTCTGTGCAGTCACGCTGACGCTCTGCTAAGCAGGATCAGCCTTAATTCAGCAAAAAATAGTCCTGCGTAGCGTGAAGCACGTTGCAAGGTCACTGATGCCAGCAGAAGCGATTTAAGCAAAGGGTGTTGTGAAGGGCCCCGCTAAATACGTTGAGCAGCGATGGATGCCGTGTCTCTTTGCACCCTGAGTTGTGAATCACCAGCTTCTGTAGGAATCTGTCCCAGGGTTAGATTACCACACGGACACTAATGTTTCTGTTCCTTTGTCTCTGCTCAGACGTGTCCCCTGACGAACTACACCCCCCGCACAGAAGGACCTTCTCCACACGGACGATTTACAACCTGACGGGGCACGATGTGGAGACCTACATTCTGGCAACCACCAAAGACTTCCTGCAAAAACGGTACAGCACCCATCTCCTCCTTCTCCTCTGGGTTGAACTGGGAGCAGCCTCTTGTATATACTGTCTGCCGTGGCCGAAGAGGCGATGGTGCAGTAGGGCTTTGGAAGGGCCTCTCTGCTAAGAAAGGAGGTAAAATGTCCTGCAGTCGTGGAGTTAAAGCTAAAAGGCTCTTGCAAATGCTCTGCTTGAGGATAGCAGAGGTACAGACTAGGGATAACATGTCACCTGATAGGTTGATGGCTGGGTCTGCAGACAAGCCTTTGTCTGTCTCAGAAATGCCTGTCATGAAGTAAGCGCTGGGGAGAGACTTTCCTCCAAGTTTGATTCTTCTGCAGAGTCTCGGCATGGGCTTCCCTTAAACGGGCACATCTCTGCCACTGAAATTAGAGGCTGAACCTTGCACCTTGGGGCTGTTGGAGCCATTAGCACGTCTGGAGTCTGCACCACAGCTGAGCAGCATGTCTCAGGGCAAAACTAGCATGCCATTAGGGCCGTCAAGGAACGTGGTCATCTGCCATTGATTCAAACTGCCCTGTTTATCATCTCCGTAAGAAGCTGTCATTCCAAGGTGACAGGCATGTGGGTTAGGAGTCTCCGTGGCTCCAAAACGTTTCTCAGATGGAGACTTTCAGTGTAGCTTTGTGACAGCGCTGCCAAGTGTGTTTCCTTCCCCTCCCCCGCCCCCTTCTCCCCCCATGAGGGCTCCTGCAGCAGTGTTGGCTTGGCTGCACACTGCGTCCTGGGCTAAGTTCTTTGAAGTCCAACTAGACTTAACAGGGCTGGACGGTAGCATGCTGAACGCGATCCAACCGCCGGCGCCCCAGCGTCTGAATGAGCACAGCAATACGGTTCCCTCTGGTTTTCACTCAGGTATGGTGGCTGGAGCTTCGGGCTGCCTTTGACGACAGATCTCCAGTTCGATATCAGGCCAGTGCCTGCCAACAGAACGCTGACTAAGGTAACTAGCCTCCACCAGCTCGTCCTAGCGGGGGACCCAGGAAAAGTGATGTTGAGTTCTGGGCTGCAGCAGCAAACAAAGCCACAAACCCTCTGAAACCTGCAGCTTGGCATTGGAAAGATGACTTTTTCTTTTCTCTCCCTCTTCTTCCTTGTCAGTCTGACTTCCCTAGCTAGCAGGAGACAAACCTTCTGCTGTCACAATTTTATTATTCAGAGGTGAAAAGATCAATTAGTAGCACCTTTATCTCATGAGAGAACATATGTACCTTAACTAGAGCTGGCTGGTGCGTCCCGATATACCCCTTTCTCTGTGTCTGTGCAGGGAAAGTGTTGTAACCCAACAGCATTAAAAGCACCAAGGCTGAAATCTGAGGTAGCAGGGAAGTGCCAGAGACTCGACAAGATCCTTCCATCTCATTGCAAAACCTAGCTGCCAGGAGAGCGTTCCTGCAAGAGGTGGCTCTGATACAAGGGAATCAGGGGGTTTCTCGTTGCACTAACACTCAGGGGCCACGTAATGGATTTGCAGATGCTTTTTTCCCCTCCAGCCTTAGAGCTTTGTCTTGGATCTGGGAAGCATTGCTGATTGCTTACCACGTGTCACATTTAATACCTGGAAACTGCAGTAGTGTCAGAAGGGGGCAGACCCCAGTAACTGCTCTGCCAGGGTGAGGAGAACAAAATCACTGAGCAGGCAGGGCGTGGAGCTATCCAAAGTTGGGGGCTGCAGGATGTCTTCAAGCCCCTGACCTAAATAGCTTGCTGTCCTTTGGTAGGGAACTTACGCCTCCAGGGTGGGTGCCGTGGGTTGTGCCTAAAGTAGAGGATAGTAACCTCACCTGCCCTCCCCACACCCCTGAAGTGCATGTCCTGAGACGTGATTTTCTCATCAAGTCCTCAGGGTCTACTCTGGAATAGGTAAGGACAGTCATTGTGGGGGGGAAGGGCTGTTGCTGAATGAGAAGGTGACAACTAGCTATTTAGGCTTGACATGAGCAGACAATATGTGCTCACAGCCCTGAAGGCTGGTCAATTGTATCCTGGGCTACATCAAAAGGAGCATGGCCAGCAGGTAGAGGGAGGTGATTCTGCCCCTCTACTCTGCCCTTGTGAGACCCCACCTGGAGTAATGTGTCCAGTTCTGGAGTACCCAACATAAGAAGGACATGGAACTGTTGGAATGGGTCCAGAGGAGGGCCATGAAGGTGATTGGAGGGCTGGAGCACCTCTCCTATGAAGACGGGCTGAGAGAGTTGGGATTGTTCAACCTGGAGAAGAGAAGAGAAGGCCCTGGGGAAGAACTTAGAGTGGCCTTCTAGTACTACAAAGTTTCCTATAAAAAAAGCTGTGGAGGGACTTTTACAAGGGCATGTAGGGATAGGACAAGGGGGAGTGTCTTTAAATGGGAAGGAGGGAGATTTAGATTGGATATTAGGAAGAAATTCTTCACTATGAGAGTGGTGAGACACAGGCACAGGTTGCCCAGGCAAGTGGTGGCTGCCCCCTCCCTGGAGGTATTCAAGGCCAGGTTGAATGAGGCTTTGGGCAACCTGGTCTAGTGAGGGTATCCCTGCCCATGGCAGGGGGGTTGGAACTTGATGACCTTTGAGGTCCCTTCCAACCCAAAGCATTCTGTGATTCTACTTGCTGCCCTGGAGCAACCTTTTTTTCTCCCCTAGCTTTCAAGTGGTGTCAGACATTGGACTGCTTAGCCTTCCTTGGGACCTTGGGCTGGTGGTCATCAGCTCTGAGTAGCTTATTGTGGAGAAAACAAGTGTCTGTGTGCTGTACGTCACATACCCAGCCAGTGCTTTTTCCTTCTCTCCCAGAAGGCAAATGAAGCTGTTGGGACTGCCGGTGCCGCAAGTGAAATACACTTTTATCCTCACTGGGTGCTTGATGTGGTTTAATCATTGGACTTTAACTCGTAGAGCTTATGACTTTAGATAAGAGCCGTGGGACGATTCATTTGTGCAAGCAGAACAAACCACAGCGTTATCAGTACCAATTTCTCTCCCAAATTGTTTCAATTTCTCAATTGTGTGCAGGTGTGGTATAATCCCGAAGGTTATCACAGCCTTCCAGCCTATCTCAACAGCTTGAACAACTTCATCCTTCGAGCTAACTTGCCAAAAAATGAGACTTCCAGATACGGTAAGTGTCCCTTTACATGAGCAGATCATTTCTCCCCATTGGGGGGGAGGGGGATATCCTGGTTCTATTGAAATTGATGACAAGGGCAATGGCCTCAAGTTGGAGCACAGGAAATTCCGCACCAATATGAGGAAGAATTTCTTCCCAGTGAGGATGACAGAGCCCAGGGACAGGCTGCCCAGGGGGGTGTGGAGTCTCCTTCTCTGGAGATATTCAAGACCCGTCTGGATGCCTCCCCGTGTGACCTGTCCTAGGGAGCCTGCTTTGACAGGGGAGTTGAACTCCCAGCTCCCTCAACCGCTCCTCAGAGGATTTGCCCTCCAGTCCCTTCCCCAGCCTGGTTGCCCTTCTCTGGACACGCTCCAGGACCTCCATGTCCTTCTGATGGTGAGGAGCCCAGAACTGGATACAGCACTTGAGGTGCAGCCTCATCAATGCCCAGTACAGGGGCACAATCACCTTCCCAGACCTACTGGCCACACTATTTCTGATACAAGCCAGGATGCCATTGGCTTTCCTGGCCACCTGAGCACACTGCTGGCTCACATTCAGCCTGCAGTCACCCAACACCCCCAGGTCCTTCTCTGCCTGAGCAGAGAAGAGCTCTCTAGTCAGTCTCACTCACGCCTGTCTAGCTGGATAGGGTTGTTATGTCCCATGTGCAGGACTCTGCACTTGGCATTGTTAAACCTCATCCTATTGGTCTCAGCCCATTGGTCCAGTCTGTTCAGGTCCCTTTGAAGAGCCTCCCTACCCTCAGGCAGATCAACACTTCCTCCCAGCTTAGTGCCATCTGCAAAGTTTCTGAGGGAGCATTCAATCCCTTCACTGAGGTCATTGATAAAGATGTTGAACAAAATGTAGGGGTTTATGGGATCCTACAAGAGTAGCAGTTGTGTGCAGAAACAAATGCCCCACCGACTGATTTTTCTTTGACAAGCGGTGCCCTTCTAGCTGCAGCCTGGTCATGCCTGGCCCCCCTCAGCCCAGACACCCGCCATTGCTGGTGACAGGCAACATAGGTGACAGCGTCTCCTTGTCCGTAAGGCTATTCCTCACTGACATGTCAGAATTGAACTACAATGGAAAAGGCAGCTGGTGAAGCCTTGGGTGGCATGCCATGAATTAAAGAACCTGGCAGGCTGCTGATTGCCAGTCAAAGCAGTGTATGTGTCTCTTCCCACTCCCACGTACCGCACCAAGGTGCTCAAACTCCCCGATGCCACCCCAAAATAACCCCCAGCTGATGCCTTCACGATTTGGGCCATGCCCTCCAGGTCAGAAGGTTTGAGCTCATGGGTGTGCGTCGCTAAGAGTCTGTCAAACAGCTGCAGCCTCTGCCTGGGTGCGGAGAGAGGAGACCTGAGCCAGGCGCATCCTGCAGCAGGGAACATCCCAGAGCCGCTGAATTATTAAGCAGTGAAGCTTTCTTTGCCCTGTCTCTGTATTCCCAACACATGCTGCAGTGAGAGCAGAGGCAGGGAGCTCGTGTGAACAGTCAGAAAGTTTTCACAGGGAAAGTTTTATACCAGCAAAATGACAATTTTCAGCGGGGAAAGAACAGCCACGGTTTCTATTCCATCTGTCCTGCTGCTTATGTGGTTTTTTTGGAAAGAAATGCTTAGTAGTAAATGACCAGACAGATAATTCTCCACTTCCCACTAATGATCCGAGCTGTAGAATGGGGGGAATAAAATGAATGGGCGAGGATAGCTCCCCTGGGGTAGTGTAAATCCAGTTTGAAATACAATTGAACAGACGTTCTGCGTGGTGTGTTCCTGACAGCTAAATCTATTTGTTGTTGTGACAAATAAATGACAGTTTAAGAACCGTTGAAATGGCCAGATAAAAGTGTGTTGTCATTTCGGCAGTTTGAAAGAGGTGCCAGTCCTGCTTTAGAGGTTTGACTTAGACTGCGTGTATTTAAAGAAAAAAAACCCTGAAAAAAAACCCATAAAAAGCTTTTTACCCTGTCACTAAGCAAGTCATAATAGCTTTTGACTTATGTATATTGTGCTTTCTCTTCTCTCAATCCCAACCAACAAAGAAGAGAGAGCATTGAAATGGAAATTTTGACTTCTAGCCTAAGCTTCAGGAAAGGAAAATGGCTTTATAGTGAAGCTTTAGCAGATTAGGCAGGAGGTGTCTTTCTCTCTTTCTCTTAGAGACAGGAAACGCTTCCTGCCCCTTGGTGTGGCTTCAGCAGCAGCCCAAGCTTTTATTTCCAACCCTCACGGATGAAAAGACAGAGGGCTGTGTATTCCCCCACCCCTTTCTCCAAAGTGAATTTCCTGTGAATCTTCCCCCTCAAATTCACTTGCTCAGTATGGCCGTTGGTCAAGGAAACTCCCCATCTCCTCCTTCCTGGCCCCTGTGTTGGAGTGCTCTTTCTTGGGGTGGGGGGAAAACCAACCCAGAATAGTTTTTCTGCTGGAAGGAGCTTAAATTTCAGAGGGAGCGTGTTTCTAGCAAATCCCTCTGGATTTAATAGTGGCTGGAGGTCCTGCAGCTCTCCCTAGGGACTGATGTGTTTACGGAGGTGCCTAAATACGGATTGAGCACCTTGCTTTTCAGGCACACAAACCTCTTAGCCCAAACCCTTTCTCGGGTGCTACAGAGTCTTAAGAGAATGGGCTGTCGTCTTGGGTGGGACCAAGGCAGAGACCTTCACCGGAGGTAGGAACTGTCCCACTGGAGCACCCCACCAAGTACTTCCAGAGTTAGAAAACCTGGGGTTTATACGTACAGATTGCCTCCAAACAGCGACTGCACCGTGGTGAACAGAAGCAGTATGTTTAGTTGTGTAGTAACTAAAGTCCTGCTATTTCCTTTGGGCAAAATGCTCTTTTTTTTAAAATTATTTTTTCTTCTCCTAGCTGGGTAAGACAGGGTAATTCAGGATTAACCTATTGCTAAACTGGGAGCAAAAGTGTCTGTAGTGTACCTGGGTGGGCGCTAGCTTCTCGACACATGCCTGTGTTTCAAAACCTGTACTGTAAGGGGATAGTTGTGGAGAAAGCCATCAGGGAATGATGTGTGTCTTCTGAGAAAAGAACAAATGAAAGGCAGTGAGAGGCTCTCAAAGGTAGAGAGGCTCATTAAAGAGGGAAGGGGGCTGGAGGGCAAATCCTATGAGGAGCGGCTGAGGGAGCTGGGGGTGTTTAGCCTGGAGAAGAGGAGGCTGAGGGGAGACTTTACAACTACCTGCAAGGAGGGTGTAGAGAGGTGGGAGATGGTCTCTTCAGCCAGGTGACAGGACAAGGGGAAATGGCACAAAGCTGTGCCAGGGCAGGGTCAGATCAGATGTGAGGTAAAAGTTCTTCACTGACAGAGTTGTCAGGGCCTGGAACAGGCTGCCCAGGGAGGGGCTGAGTCCCCACCCCTGGGTGTGTTTAACAGAGGGCTAGATGAGGTGCTCAGGGATATGGTTTAGCACAGGACAGGAACTGTTGGACTCGATGATCTCAAAGGTCTTTTCCAACCTTGTGATTCTGTGATCATCAACCAGCAACTTTTAAAATGAGACATATTCACCAGTTTCTGAATGTGTCTATGTGGAGGAATCTGACCTAAAATACACAGACCCATGAGCATATGCCTAATTGTAGGTGTGGGAGCGCCCTTGCCGAAGTGAACGATGCTGCCAGCCAGATGGATGCAGACACAAGGTTTAGGCTTTGCCCTTTAGATCTGCTGCGCATCAAAGCGAAGCCACAGGAATAAAAAATGGGGATGCTCAAAATTCTTCCCAAGATCCCTCCACGATGACAGAGCAAAAAACCAGCTTTTGATCTGCTTTTCTTCTCCGCGCGGTTTTCTGCAGTGCTGCCAGCCTCAGGAGCTGGGGAAGGGAGCTTTGAGCTACCCACATTTTCAATTTCTTTTCTTTTTGTTTTTGTAGGTATCTTCTTATCAGCTCACCCTTATCCCGGAGGACAGAGTCAAGAACAAGTAATGTAAGAAGACTGATTTGGCTGCTGCTTGAGTTGTTCAGCTTTAAAAGGAGCAAAACAGCTTCTTGGAAACCTTAACACAGCCTAAATTACAGAGTATCTTCCTCTCATGAAACCACTCTCATCCTCAGTCTGTCTGCATGTGAATAGCATCCTGCTTGCAGATTCCTGTTAGGGTTTCTTTGTGGAAGCCCATGTAGATCTGGAGGTCACAGCTTTATGGCACCACAGGCTTTTCTGCTTTGGCATGATAATAATGATGTTAATAATAATTTGGCCTTTCCGACTGATGCTCTGGTACTGTGTTACAACTCCTTTTCACTGAGTGTAATTACTGCCAGCAAAAGGTGCTGTCCCAGAATCCAGACCTCTTTGCTTCTGAGCTCTAAATGATGCCTCCGCAAGGAGGGAAACCTGCCGCTTTGACTCACCGCATCCATCTTTCTCCTCTCTCTCCCCAGGCTCAACAGCTTACTTGACATCATCGTTTCTATGTCTGTTTTGGTTGGCTACTCTATCACCACGGCAAGCTTTGTGCTCTACGTGGTAAAGGAACACCAAACCAAAGCCAAACAGCTGCAGCATATTTCAGGCATGGGGATGACGAGCTATTGGGTGACTAACTTCGTTTACGATCTGGTAAATAATTTGCATTCCTAAATGCTCCAAGAGTAGCATTGCACAGCAGGGGGGAAGAAAAGTTCTTTATTTAAAGGCAGTTGCCTAGACTTCTTAATATTATTGCCACCAAGAGTGTTATGTAGTGATTGTTCTCTGAGGCATGGGAAGACTATTAAACGTGAACTGCGATGCTGGGTTCTGCTCAGCGAAGGCGTTGCTCCTCTCCCGAGTGCGTGCAGAACACTCGGTGTGTTCATAGGAGAGCAACGCAGAGCAGGCCAGAGCTTGATTGCTGTTTTAGCATGCAAGCAGCAAGCTGCTTCACTGGTAGCTCGCGGGGCTCACTTAGTTGTCATGCAGGCTGTATGGGGTAAGGCTTTGGGGCTGGAGGCTGCAGCCGTTTTGGGAGCCCTGGGACTACAGGGTGTGACATTAGCAGACAGCTCACGGCCCTCTCTCAGGCAAAAATCTATTCCTGGGATGAATGCTCTCTTTAAGATTATCTATTAGAAAGGTTTTTAAGCCACAGAAAGTGATTGAGGCAGCTGTGTGCCTTCCAGGACCTGAGCATCTTCCTTTCTACAGTGCTGCACTGCACTGTGCAGATATACCACCTTGTTCCTGTAATAGTTGAGCTCCCCAGCACGGTGCTGCATTATGTGGCATAGGCATGTCCTTGTTCCCCCTGAAGTTAAGCTTCCTGGAGGTTAATAGCAGTGCTGGAAAGCATCACTGGGCCGAGAGGATAAATATGTGCGGTGTCTGTAGGCTAAAATGCTTTGTGCCTTGTGAATTACCTTCAGTGCATGATGTCAAACGTCACAGAGTTGGACACTTGCAAGTGCAAACTTCTCTCTGCTCGTGCACTGTAGCATTGCCAGTGATGCTGTAATGGTGATGAGCTCTATGTATCTGGCAAACTTATGTAGACACGGTTCCTCTAGTGCCTCAAGTCCCAGGGATACCCCTCAGTGCCTAAAAACACAAAACCTTGGAGGGCATTTGGGTGGTAAGCCCCTGTGATTGCATGAGGGCTGACATCCCTCTGGGAATACTGGCCCCTCAGTTCAAGAAGGACATAGAACTCCTTGAAAGAGCCCAGCGCAGGGCCACCAGGATGATTATGGAGTGGAACATCTTCCTTATGAGGGCAGGCTGAGGGAGCTGGGCCTCTTCAGCCTGGAGCAGAGGAGACTTGAGGGCTGGCCTTACTAATATTTATAAATATATAAAGGGTGAGAGTCAGGAGGATGGAGCCAGGCTCTTCTCAGGGATGGCAGTGACAGGACAAGAGGCAGTGGGTGCAAGCTGGAGCAGAGGAAGTTCCATGTGAACGTGAGGAGAAACTTTTTCCCTGTGAGGGTGACTGAGCCCTGGGACAGGCTGCCCAGAGAGGCTGTGGAGTCTCCTTCTCTGGAGACATTCAAACCCCACCTGGATGTGTTCCTGTGTGATTTAGTCTGGGTGATCCTGCTCTGGCAGGGGGTTGGACTAGATGATCTTTCATGGTCCCTTCCAACCCCTAACGTGTGATTTTTGTAACACCGGCCTCCCCTCTTTCTGCACAGCACAGCCCAGGCGTTACTGCTGAAGCCAGTGTGGATTACAAAAGTGGTCCTAATAATGTGGTGCTCACCACTAAACAGCCCCAAGAGCCTGCCGGTAGGGGCTGCTGCGATCTCCCGCCTTGCTCGGCAGGCCTGAGAGCCTGGCTTGGCCCAGCGGCCCTGATTTGCAGCGCAGGGCGAGGACGGGCGAGGCCCGTGCCTGCTTCCCCCTCGCTCCACCGCTGCGCGTTCGTAAATGAGGCGGTGGGAGAATCCCCAGAGCCCTTGCCACAACCAGCGCTCAGCGGGCTGCAACTAATCCCGTGCTTGTGGCAACCTGATGTGTCTCGGTGAGTCTGCAGCAGTAAATTCTGCTAAACCCCAACGCTGAGGAAGAGAGGAACCTCTTGAGGCAGTTATTTGGTCGCTCCCTGCCTTGACTCAACATTATAAAGACCGGATTTACGAGGCACAAGGAAGCAGTCTGACTGCAAGGCTAACAGGAAACCCAGAGGGGTGTTTTTCATTCCTAACCTTTTCTTCTGGTGCTTTCTGCCTGCAGTCCTGAATGTTGAGGCTTAGCCTGTTCGGAGTGGCTTTGTGGGAATTAGTCTGCAGGACTCCCCAAAGCCCTGACCACCATCCTACCAGGATTTGGTTTCCCTTAGGAAACCCAAGCTGCGTTTGCAGGACCAGCCTCAGACCTGGTGTTGCTGCTTCTAGAAAGATGTTTTTAAAATTACCATCCTAATAACATCTTATGAATATCTTTTTCTTTTTTTTTCCCAGGTACTTTTTATGGTCCCCATTGGACTCTCAATAGGAGTTATTTCAATCTTCCAGATCCCAGCCTTCTGCAACAACAATAACTTACTGGCAGTATTTCTTCTACTGTTACTGTTTGGGTAAGTGTAGTGCTTAGAAATACTGTCACATGGAGTGGGGGACAGGGATACTGCAGGCTGCTGCCATTTGGGATCTAAGGGAAGAATATGTGGGCTTTTTCCTTTAATGCCTGTGTTACAAATGGTGTGACTGGTTGCTCCTTCCGGGAGCAGTGAGTTAAGCTACCAATGTCGTGCTTGCTTTGTTCAAAGCCAACTCTGTGTGAGGGCCTCAAGTTGGAGCAGAGGAAGTTCCACACCAATATGTGGAAGAACTTTTTCACAGTGAGGGTGAGGGAGCCCTGGGACAGGCTGCCCAGGGGGTTGTGGAGTCTCCTTCTCTGGAGATACCCAAGACCTGTCTGGACGCCTCCCTGTGCAACCTGTCCTAGGGAGCCTGCTTTGGCAGGGGGGATGGACCTGATGTTCTCTGGAGTTCCCCTTATAACCCCTACAATTCTGTGATTCTGTGATATGAAATATTTGAGGTCACAGTGACGACCCAAGCTGTAAGAAGATGCTTACTGAACTATTGCAGAGTTCAAGAGAGAGAAGCATTTCAAAATCAGAGAGAGGAAAAATAAACTACAAAAAACTCCCTGGCCCCATCTGTCTCCCTTCAATTGGGGCTCTGTGTCCGAAGTTATGTATCTTAAATGTTTCCCTGTATCCAAACAGACACAAAGCCACTTTTTCCTTCTTTAAACCCCCATCATATGGAAATCTAGCCACGTGCCAAAACAGAACCATCAATTCTCTGAGGTCTGTAGTTGTTCCTTTTCAATTTCACTGTGAGTTACTGTAGTGTTCTCTATGCTGCTGGCAATTTCCAGATACGCCACGTTTTCATGGATGTACCTGCTGGCTGGGGTCTTCAAAGAAACAGGAATGGCCTTCATTGTTTATGTCTGCGTCAATCTGTTCTTCGGCATCAATACCATCATTACGCACTCGGTTGTGTTCCTGATCTCCCAGGAAAAGGCAACAGATCAGGTAGGAGTCCTACTAATCCTGAGCCCTTGGTGAAACAGCAGGAGGCTTTGTGTTGGGGTTGGTGGGTTTGGTCAGGTCCTGAGCAGCTGGGCTGCCTTCAAGGTACCTGAGGTAGACGAGCAGAGGACGCTAGTCATGGGACTAAGAGAATTTCCTTGTAGATGGGACACGAGCCAAATGTGAACCTTGCTTCTCTGTAAATCTGCACCCCCAGAAATGATGGAAGTGAGGGTGGCAGAGGGGAGAACGCAAGAAGGGAGATGGAATACTTGCCCGTGCAGAGAAGGGCAGGAGGTGGCTGTGGGTGTATGATAAAAAATCCACGGGGACTTTGAACCTTTGTGTAATTCTTGGGGAGAGTGACAGCTGGATGTCATTGCCCCGAGTCTGACGCGTGCTGTGTTCAGCCCAGCACTGGCTGGCTGTCATGGAGATCTGTAATGCAATCATCTTCTCCCTGCAAGGATGAAAAATGACTTGGAGACTGTGATGGCTCCCTAAAGTAAAGCCTTCTCTTAAACTGGGAATCCCTGGGAATCACTGGGATAAAACCTGCCCCTTACATGTTTTCGGGTTTTATGAAGGGCAGCTGCTTTGTCAAACAGTTTCTGGGGTGGATTTTTCTCTCTGGCTGGGCAGGGGGTGCTCAGCAACCCCTGGACATCAGGAAGGTGCCATTATGATAATCTTTTATCCCTCTGTGCCCCCGGGGCAGGAAGTCAGTCTCTTCCCACATTAATTTTCTGCTTCTCTGCTTTGCCATGTGCCAATCCTGCCTTCTGCTAGACATGGCCAGGTCTCCATGTACAGGAGTTCCTAGGGGTGAGACTGTGCACTGGGCTGCTGTGCCATGAGCTGGAGAAGCCTTTCTATACCTCCTAAAGCCAAATCTTGTCTGTTACGGAGATGTTTGTCCAAGGAAAAGAGAGAGGATGGTGCTCTGGGAGGAGAGGGCTGTGCCCCGCAGCAGGCTGCTACAGCAGCTCTGTGGTTTTGAGAGGCACAGTGCAGCTCAGTGTCAGGATTTGGCTCGAGCTCCTGGGGTTGGGGTTGCTGTGTACACAGGCTGAGGCGGCTGGAGCAGCGATGAGGGACAGTGCTGGGAACTGGCTCCTGTCTGAGACCAACAGGATGAGGTTTAACAACACCAGGTGCAGTGTCCTGCACATGGGACATAACAGCCCTGAGCAGCGCTACAGGCTTGGGGGAGACTGGCTGGGCAGCTGTCAGGCAGAGAAGGACCTGGGGGTGTTGGGTGACTGCTGACTGAATGTGAGCCAGCAGTGTGCCCGGTTGGCCAGGAAGGCCAATGGCATCCTGGCTTGTATCAGAAATAGTGTGGCCAGTAAGTCTGGGGAGGTGATTGTGCCCCTGTACTGGGCATTGGTGAGGCTGCACCTTGAGTGCTGCGTCCAGTTCTGGGCTCCTCACCATCAGAAGGACATTGAGGTGCTGGAGCAAGTCCAGAGAAGGGCAACCAGGCTGGGAAAGGGGCTGGAGGGCAAATCCTATGAGGAGCAGCTGAGGGAGCTGGGGGTGTTCAGCCTGGAGCAGAGGAGGCTGAGGGGAGACCTTATCACTGCCTACAGTTACCTGACAGGAGGGTGTAGAGAGGTGGGCGACAGTCTCTTCAGCCAGGTGACAGGAGATGGGACAAGGGGAAATGGCCTCAAGCTGTGCCAGGGCAGGGTCAGATCAGATGGGAGGGCAGAGTTCTTCCCTGAAAGAGTTGTCAGGGCCTGGAACAGGCTGCCCAGGGAGGGGGTTGAGTCCCCACCCCTGGGTGTATTTAACAGATGGGTAGCTGAGGTGCTCAGGGATATGGTTTAGCACAGGACAGGAACTGTTGGACTCGATGATCTCAAAGGTCTTCTTCAACCTGGTGATTCTGTTTCCTGTGGGTGATCACAACCTCTGAGCTGCCTGCTGACTTTTCTGACCTTGCGTCTGCGGAATGAGCTGTCTCCAGAGTTCATTGCTCTCAATTTACCTCTGCTCCCAGACACAAGCAAATCCCAATGTAACTCTTACACTGCAGTCCCACAGTCAAGCCAATGAATTTATCCCATGAATGATACCAGTGTCTGACTGTGCCACTTTTTGTTTGGGTTTTGGGTTTTTTCCAGGGCTTGCACGACCTCGCTGAAAACTTAAGGCACGCGTTCCTTCTGTTCCCACAATTTTGCTTTGGCTATGGCTTGATCGAGCTGTCACAGGACCAGGCACTGCTGGGCTTCCTAAAAGCCTATGGAGTGGACTACCCTGACAAGACCTTTGAGCTGGACAAGACCACGTCCAAGCTCTTTGCCATGTTTATCCAGGGCACTGTGTTTTTTGCCATTCGCCTTACAGTTCAGGACAGGACAATTCAGAAGGTCTGGAACAACATCCTAGAGTAAGTAATGTCTGGAGCCTGGCAGTGTGAGAGCAGCCCAAGTCAGCACTCAGTGATTTTAATTCTTGGGTCTTGTTAGCGTTGTTGTTCATCATGAAGCACATACATTTCCAAAACACTTTGAGTAAGTTTTTCCCTGGCAGGAGGCCCAGTACCTACCAGTAATTAGAGCATTAACTAATAGAGGTGCTGGTGAGTGGGGTTCCTGGGTGGGCCTTGCTGGCTGAGTGGCCCTTGTTTTGGGGCTCTGGGTTTGGGTAGGGTGACATTCAGCTGGTTGGTAAGAGGAATCTACTGGCAGCCTCCTCCGACTCTTCCCCATCTCCTCTGGCGTGGGATCATACAGGGAAGAGCGAGAACAGTCCTGTTCGCCTGTGTGACAGGTGGGTCTGGGGCAGGACCTCCCCCAGCTCAGAATGTTTGCTGAAAAAGAGGGAAAACATTAGGTGGAAAGTGAATGTTGGGGCTTTAAGTTCCCTAAATGGTGCAAGAATCAGGAGGGAATAGGAGCTGTCTGTATATCTGTGCGTGTTCACATGCCCTTGGATCTCATGGGAAGGCTCCTTAGTGTCCCCAGCACACAGGCCTGCTGCTGTCCCCTTCCCAGAGGGTGAGGTCCCCTCTCTGCCCTCCCCATAGGTTCGTGTTTGACAGAGTGCATGGCAAAACATCGCTTCTGCCACATGCTGCTGAAGAGGACGGGGACGTGCAGGCAGAGAGGAACCGGGTGGAGTCTGGCAAAGCTGACTTTGACGTGGTGCAGCTCCAGAATCTCACAAAGATCTACCACCTTCCTCACAAACGTATCGTGGCTGTGAAAAACATCAGCCTGGGCATTCCTGCTGGAGAGGTAAGTGAAGGGAAAAGGCTGCAGGCACCTTCCTCTCTGGGCAGGAGAACCAGGACAGATCCCCAACCCCACTGTCCTCATCTCTCCCAGTCCTTGGTGCTATCTCAGCACGACTTGTTCTGCTCTGGCTTCCTCCTTCCTTCCTTTGCCTTATGTATTGGTTCTTGGGATTACAGGGTGAGATTAAAGGCTCCTGGTGGATTTGGGACACCAAGTGATAGTTTGAAAGCCCTGATGCAGCTGAATTCAGAGCAAAATGTGTATGCATGCTGTGCTCATACAACACCCAGTACAGTGCAGTCCTGGGGCACTGCTGGGGGTTACCGAATGGTAAACAAAAGCACCAGAAAGTGTCCAGTTGCAATTCCTCACCAAAAGTACATGGGAGACAGTGAACCAGGCTTATCTACTCATATTTTCCCATCAGGGGCAGACAGATCAGCTGAACACACGTTTTCATCAATCAGGCCTGGATCCAACGCTAAAGAAAACTTTCTTTGGGCAGGTTGGTGCAGTTACCTGCAAAAACCCCAACTCACAAGAAAAGACAGGAGCACCTCAGAGGCCCCACAAACTTCCATCTGGGTCTCAGGAGACCAGATGCACCAGACTTGTAGGGAAGCTTGGAAGTAACCCTTGGTATCCGATTATTTTAATCGCCTGGGTCCCACCAAGATACTTAGGATGGAGGTGCTGGGCAGGAGGACAGCAGCCTCACGTTGAGGCTTTGGTGCTGATCTTTCCAGCAGAGGACTTTTTCCAAGCTACCTCTGGGATCAAGGTTTCTGTCTTGTGGCAAAAGTCGGCCTAGTGCTGGCGTCCAGCACTGCAAACTCTGCAGACACTGTCCGTGCCTGGACCTGGAGGTGGGGGATGAGCTTTGGATGGATGCTGTGCATCTGCAGAGGGGCCCAGCGTGTGAGGCTCTTCCCATCAGCTGGTCCGCACTAACGATCTCAAAATAATAGTAATTATCAGCACAATGGTAATTGCTTATGCAACGTGCAAGCGCCCATCTCCAACCTTAGCCATAAACTAGAGATTTTTAGGATGAGACACTCAACTGCACCCCAGCTCTCCATTATAACGTTCACGTGCCCCCAGTTCCTCTGCCTCTCTTCGCGGTTCATCTCGCTGAAGGGTGCAGAGAAAAGAAGAGGCAAGCTGCCCTGAGCACTCACCTCAGAGCAGGATTTCTGTGTTTGAAGCACGTCGTGGTTCTATTTCTCCCTTTCTTTCCCACACCCCAGTGCTTTGGCTTGCTTGGTGTGAACGGCGCTGGAAAGACGACCATCTTTAAGATGCTGACGGGTGATATCGGAGCATCCAGCGGAAGGTTGCGGATCCAGGACCATTCTGGGTATGGAGGGTGTGATTTCTGGGGAGGACGTGTGAGCAAATCAGTGGGTTTTAAAGCTGGGTGGCAAAGGGAAATAAATTTAAGCCTGAAACAAGAAATTCAAAACAGAGCAAAAAGAAACAGGGCAGGGAGCTTTGTCCTTGGACTCTGGCATGGTCGCTTCTCTGGGGGTCTGTGTTTTGCTGCCATAGCTCTGCTGTGCTCAGTGCTGTTTATCCTAGAATCATAGAATGGTCTGGGTTGGTAGGGACCCCAAGGATCACAGAGTTCCAACCTCCCTACCACAGGCAGAGCCACCAACCTCCAGGTCTGGATCTACACAAGGTGCCCAGGGCCCCATCCAACCTGGCCTTGAAACACCCCCAGGGATGGGGCAGCCACCACCTCTCCGGGCAGCCCGTTCCAGCTCTCCATCACTCTCCCTGTAAAGAACTTCCCCCTAATATTTAATCTAAACCTTCCCTCTTTCAGCTTCAATCCATTCTCCCTTGTTCTGCCATTGTCTGCCCTTTTAAAAAGTTGATTCCACTCCTGTTTCTCTGCTCCCTTCAGGGACTGGGTGGCTGCAATGAGGTATCCCCCCAGCCTTCTCTTCTCCAGGCTGAACAAGCCCAGCTCCCCCAGCCGCTCCTCGTAGTGGAGCTGCTCCAGCCCTCTGATCATCTTTGTGGCCTCCTCTGAACCCACTCCAACAGTTCTACATCTTTCTTGTGCTGGGACCTGAGCTCTGGACACAGGACTCCAGCTGGGGCCTCCTGAGGGCAGAGCCGAGAGGGACAATCCCCTCCCTGTCCCTGCTGGCCACTCCTCATCTGATGGAGCGTTTCTTCCACCTCGCTCCCTCACAAGTAGGATCAGACTCAGATCCTCAGCGCAGCACACTCCTACTTCTGAGCCAGTACACGGGGCCTGGCAGGACTCATCTCAAAGCTCTCTGTAGCAGGAGTGGGCTTGCTGGCAGCTGTGCCGTCCACAGTGCTCCACTGTTAGCACGAGACATCACGGCAAACAGGCATCGCAAAGGCAATTCCTCCTTTGCAGATCTGAGGTCCAAAAGCTGAAGGTCTGCAAAATTCATGGTGTTTTCCTTCAAGGGTTGAGGAAGGGGGTAGGAAGCAGGAGAAAGGGTTTGTTCTCTTATATTTTTGTCCTCTCCTGCCCGATTCCAGAGTGCATCAGGAATTCACGGTGCTTAAAATGACTTGCTGTTGTCCTCATGCAGGTCCTTGAATGACATCAGCGAGGCACACTGGTCGCTCTTTGGCTACTGTCCTCAGGAAGACGCCTTGGATGACCTGCTGACGGTGGAAGAGCACATGTATTACTATGCTCGGCTCCACGGCATCCCAGAGAGAGACATCAAAGGAGTGAGTAACACTGGGGCCTGACTTCAAGCCCTTTCCAGACCTTGAGAGCCTTTGCATTGATTTAATTAGTCTTTCAATAAATCGATGTCTGCCTGGTAATTTACAGCTGAATGGTATAAAAGCTACACTCTCCCTCCCCAGGTTGTACTCCAGCTTCTCTACAGGCTGAATCTGATGGCCTACAAAGACAGGGTCACCTCGATGTGCAGTTACGGCACCAACAGGAAGCTGTCAACTGCTCTGTCTCTCATTGGGAATCCATCGATTCTGCTGCTGGTGAGAAACAGGGGCCTTGGGGGCGTGGGAGGAGGAGCAGATCTTGGGGCTGGCAGAGGTGCTTGGACAGCCTAGCACAGCTTCCTCAGGCAGAGCTTGTGGGACACCCCCAGATGCCCATACTTAGCCTGACAACATGTGCATCCAAGGGAAGCTTAGATTCCAGGAAGGACCCACATTTTCCCCGAGGCCGTAGGAGCGTAGTAGAGGTCAGAAATAGGCCCTGTATTTGCCAGTGAGGCTCTCCTTGTTCCTAGATCTTCCTTGGTTTTGTTTTTGTATCGACGAGCCTGTGGAGTGGTGGAAGCGAAGCAGCATCTAAGGCTCCAAATCTGCAGCAAAGCAAAGGAGTAACTCCCCTCAGGATTAAAGCATGAAACTATTTCTCTAGGTTTGCCTTTCCCTTTGACCTTTCCAGGGGTTCTATGAGACACACCATTGCTAAAAAACACCTTTTTGTGCAGTTTTTCCACTTGCTGAGCTTAAAACTGCACAGTGCTCTATGAGCAGGCTTCTCAACATGAAATATCATACCTAGCAGGCATAAATCTCCCTTGCCCAAACTTGCATGGAGCCCAGCACTGCTGCCTTGACTTCTCACCGCACACCTGCTCCTGTGAGATGAAAAAAAACTCAATAAAAGGAGAACAGCCTTCTGTCTTGATCCCAAGCTGCTTGTTTCCTCCTTACAGAAGGCGTGGTCCTCAGTGATAACGGTTTGTCAGTCAGAAACTGGCTAACAATTTCATCAGCAATGCGTGAGGTTGGAGATAGCACACTGCCTTTCATCTCTGGCTTACTGTCTCTCCAAGAGAGGCAACACTGTACCAGTGTAAGCCCTCCTGGGTCCTTACTAGCAGACCACTAATGGTGAAACTAAAAAGAGCACAAGTGCTGAAGGTCAGGTTCAGATTTGGTTCTCTTTCCCAATAGGATGAACCGAGCTCTGGAATGGATCCCAATGCCAAACGCCACCTTTGGAAAATCATCAGTGAGGAGGTGCAGAACAAGTGCTCGGTGATCCTCACGTCCCACAGGTAGGGCTGGCTTGGCTCTGTCTCCAGTCTCAGGGGTATGGAGAGGCCTGTCCACCACGCCCTCTCTTCATCCTCGCAGCATTTCAGGGCACCGAGCTGTGACAGGTCTGGGGGCGGTTTGTCGTGGGTGAATGTGGGTGCCCGCAGAGACCCGCGGCACTTCAGTGATATTCCCTCACTGCTAAAATAATGGGGGTTTCCTGCCTTCTCCATGACTTCTGAGCGTTTCCTGGTTGGTTTTCCAGCATGGAAGAGTGTGAAGCCCTCTGCACCAGGCTGGCTATCATGGTGAACGGGAGCTTCCAGTGCATTGGCTCTTTGCAGCACATCAAGAGCAGGTCAGTGCAACACACCCCTGTCGCTTTTGCTGAGCAGCAGGCGGTGTTGCTGACCTTACAGCTCTGAGGGCTCACAACATGAGACCTTTCCAACAGGGCACCAAAATAACGTCGGTCTCTTTTGTCTGTGTGTGTTAAGACATAGAAATCCTGTCTTAACCAACGTGCTCCTTACTTCACAGCCCTGCTTCCCAGAGATGTGTTTCCTCCCCAAAGGAATCTCTTCACTGCCGAAGATGTGAAAAGCATGTTAGGGCTGAGCTTCAATTTCATTAGTTGTCACAATAGCTTGGCTTCTTACTAAGATTCGCTCCAGGTTAACAACCCTGACCCCCTTCAAGCTGCACTCTGCCTGGATTAGATTTCCCCAAAGAGGCCGTGCAGTGCTCTCAAAGGATTTTCTTTTTCTCTTTCTCTTTCCTACTGCATTAATTGTGATTTATTTTTTTATATATATTTCTTTTTCTATTCCCCCCTAGGTTTGGAAGAGGATTCACTGTGAAGATGCACTTAAATAGCAGCACAGTTAGCACTGAGATGCTGACAGAGTTCATGAAGTCACACTTTCCAAACACATGCCTGAAGGTAAGCAGGAGAAATGCTTTCAGGAGAGGCCCTCTTGATCCTTTCAAATTAACCAAGGCAGACATCTTGTAACACCCTGCACACACAGAGCCATGCTCTCAGCTCAAGGATTCATATGCACACACTTGCCAGCACCATTGGCAACACTGTCCAAGCTGGAGCACCCAAGTTCTTTGGTGACTTAAATAACCTCAGCCAAACAGCTACAGTGATCCCGTGAGGCAGCTGTTAGGTGACCCTCTGCCCCTGGGAAAGGTCCCACCAAAGCCTGGACCACGTGGAGGCACACTTTATTTGGTGCATAATGGAATGGTTGGGTGCTTCCAGTAACTGAGTAAACATAAAACCAGAGTAAGCGAGTTATGGATCCTATCCATCATCTGTAATCCAATCTCTGCGTTAAAATGGCAGGCTTGAGCTGGAAAACCTTGTGGTTACCCTCAAGCTTCCAGCTCTGGGGCTTGGTTATCATCTTCCAGTCACAAGACCCACAAAAAATCCCCAAAGGGGAAACACCCATCAATAATATCCCTCACCTTTGGGAGCCAGGGGAGAGAGCACACCCTCTGGCCCTTCACGCTCCCGTGGCTCAGCTCCTCTTTGCTCTCATTCTCAGCCAGAGAGCTGTCAGATCCATTGGCTCTTTGTAGGCATCGACCTCTTAAACTTCCCCCCACAGGATCGGCATTTCAACATGGTGGAGTATCACGTTCCGGTCTCTGCGGGAGGGGTAGCAAACATATTTGATCTCCTGGAAGCCAGCAAAGCCGCCTTCAATATCAGGCACTTCTCAGTGAGTCAAACGACGTTGGAGGAGGTAAGGAATTAAAGATGTGTGGCCATCCATTTAAAACTGTTAACAGGGGAGCAGACTGATGGTTACACATAATGGACTGCTGCACACAATAGCTGATGTTTTTGAAAGGGATTTCCATCTATACTCCTCCTGGGGATACTTTATCAGCGCTGTTGCCTCCAGATACCTGTGCTGGCGCTAGGAAAATGCATGTGGAAAGCTGCCTGTGGCATAAAGGATCTGTTCTTCCCTCTGACTTCTGACTTCAGCAGCCTCGTGGGTGAGGGTGCAGGGGAGGGTTGTGCATCACCCCCGAGTCTAGGGCTAGGCTTTCCACCAGTCCTGGAAACTTGCTTCGTTTTGTTCTTTATCACACTGTTAATTTGGGTTGGAAGTTCATTCAGCATTACTCCAAACTTAGCTTCATGGTTAAATTCTTTCTATTTCCCCTTGGAAGAACACTCCCACTGCCATTGGAAACTTGCAGGAGATACAGCAGCAGAAAGCGTGCTTGCGAGGACTGTCCAGAAGAAACCAAGCTGTTGAGCATCAGCATCTGATAGATAGATTAGATGCATCCCAGGGAGAGGAGCAAAACCCACAGCCCTGTAGTCCAGTGGTCTGGGGGAGGAGGAGAAGGAGGTCCTCAATATTCTCTTAATAAGGGGCAGCGACTGTGAGAGAAGCCGGCGGGCAAACAGCAGGAAGCCCATAGTCATGTTTTGTGGGAGGACAGCTTGGGTTTGTGGATATGCAAATGTGACTGCAGGTAGTGTCCTGGTAAGAATATTTTATGCATTCATTAGCGGCTGTTCAAACAGAGACCGTTAGCTGTGATTATATGTACACCTATCTATACAATACGCAGCCTTGCCTGCGTGCGTGTCAATTAGCTACAGACAGATGGGGTTATGAAGCAATAATCCACCTGGATTACTCTGTGACCAAAACAAGCTACCACAGGGGCATCGCCTCACCAGTGCTTTCACAACCCGAGCTGCAGTCTGCCACAGGGACTGTACCTTTGCATCCTGGGGGTCGAGGTGCAGGAGTGTGCATCCATTTATTTCCATTAGCCCAAGGAAGCCCAGCATTTGTGGATCCCAAATCCAGCATGGATCCATCCCTGGAGCGCTCTCTCCAGGCTGTCAGTCACAGAATCACAGAATCACCTGGTTGGAAAAGACCTTTAAGATCATCGAGTCCAACCATTCCTGTCCTGTGCTGAACCATATCCCTAAGTACCTGATCTACCTTTTTAAAAACACATCCAGGGATGGTGACTCAACCAGTCTGGAGAACAGCCATTCCAACAGCCATTCCTTTTTTTATTCCCCCCCCCCCAAAAATATTCACATTATCAGTTATTTATGCTGTCACATACTGAATGTTTTCCTTGAAACTTCTAGGTTTTCATCAACTTTGCTAAAGATCAAGCAGATCCTGATGGCGTGGATGCCGGTCCTGATGTGACACTGGACAGCTCGGACACAAGTAGCCAAGACAGCACCATAAGCTCCATCTATTGAAGGGACCTGACCACAGGGCATCATAGAAGCTGGGCAAATAGACCTACCGACCCCTCAGGGTTTTCCCAGCCCTGATTTCTCTGATTCTGGGATGGTGGTGATAAAATGTCCCATTGTCTTAAAGTACTCTTTGGGGTTTTTTGATATGCACTTATTTTGTTACTAGGAACGTGGTAGGCATTTAAAACTGGCGTTTGGTTGCAAATCAGATTGGTCTTTCCACAGGTTCTTTATTTTTTCCCCCTCCTCCCCGGCTCTTGTTTCATGATCACTTTAATCCCCCTGTGAGGACATGTTTGACCTCACCTGCTGCTCGTGGCCACGTACTTCCAGCAGAAACGGCCGCAGAGGAGCTGACAGCAGCGCGGGGTGTTTGACAGAAGCAGCAGCCCCACAGCTGCCCTCTCTGAAAAGCCCCCGCTCTGCTCCTCGCTCAGCAACAGGCTTTCTGGGTGACCGTGAGACAGTGGCTGGGTTTTGTTGGGTTCCCCGCTGGTGAGCTGGGGCTCACGGCCTGGCCCTGCCTTGCGGGGAAGTTGTGAGGGCATAGGTGTCACGTACCGAGAGTCGCATGTGCCGTTGGTGGGGGCCGTCGTGGGTAATGACATAAAGCTTATCTGTACACGTGGGTGACGTCGGTACAAATATAATTATTTTAAAAGCCAGCACCTCTGGTGGTTCCAGTTTTGTTCCTGTAGTTCGTTGCTCTGTGTAATTCCCCAATTCCAGTTCCTGGCTCTCAGCGCTGGGTGGAAGGTCCTTCCACCCACCAGCCCCCTTCTCCTTTGGGCTGGTGTTCAAGGCTCCCCCGCAGCAGAGCAGTACGAGGCAGGTGCGTTGGTCGAACCCTCTGATATGACAAGGTGCTCTCCCTGAGAGGAGTAAAAGCAATGAGCATCTCCCATGCTCAGGAAACCTCTATCTCCCAGGTGGCTCTGCCTCTCTGCCTCTCTGCTTCCTCTTCAGTGACCTTCCTCCTCCTCAACACCAGGGTGATGACTGTCCATGTAACCCCTAGAGCCGTGTTTTCCCACGGAATGAGGCATAATTAGCTGCTCCTTCAAAGACTCTGCCCGCTGGCTTTAAACGGGGCGGCTGCCTGGGTTCAAGCAGCAGCGCCCCCCAGTGTTGGAGCTCAGCACAGCGGCGCACACATCCTGCTTCCCCCCACCCCAAATCATTAATAGTTAGAACAGTTTAATACTACTTTTTATGATGCTTATCAGCATTTAGAACAGTTTAATATTGCTCTTTACGGTATGTATCAGCATAAGGCCTTGAAGTCTTGGTTTGGGGTCAGGGCACTTGTGTACATGGTGACTTTCAAGCACGTTGTTAACTTCAGGTCTTTGAGCTCAATGGAGTTACAGCTGCTGGAAAGAGATTGCCAATAAAGCCATGTCATACTTCCCTTGCAGGACCTGGGCACGCTGGTTTGGGTTCACACACACAAAATTCCAGCCAAAGGGCTTGTGGATGGGTTCCTTCCCTTCCCCACCCTCCCTCCCCCAAAGCTAATTTGGCCCAAAGGGATCTTTTGATGAAAGCTGCAATGACCCATCTTTCTCACCTCAGTCAGCAGAGGAGTCTTCCTCGGTCAGTTCCTGTTTGCCAAGACACCAACGTGAGGAATGGGTACTTCAAGTAGCCAGGTTGTTGGGGATTTTACATGAGGATACAGAAGTTCCTTAGGCGGTACTTTCGAAAACAGTAGCTCCCGTCTGGTCACACTATAGGCTGGGAGATAACCAGCCTTCCTGATAAGCTGAACTCTGCCACTGAAAGGAATGCCTCACTAGGGATGAAAATACAGGGGTATTTCCTAAAAAGGCCAATTTTCCCTTTACTTTGATAGCATAACGAGTTCTGTCCCTTCTCTTTAGTGCTCCCTCAGATGAAAAGGGGGATTTTAATTTTTTTTTCTCCCCCAAATAGGTATTCTGGCAGTTCATTTATTCATTCTCCTCACTCGGGGTTTAGCTACTGCAAGGAAGGTCGTGCTTTCTCCTTCACCCCAGCGTAACTGTCGTCCCGATAGCAGGAGGAGTTTTGTTCTGGATCGAAGGGTTTTATCAAGCCCTGAATTATGTCTCAACCTGCTGGCTGTAATTAAAACGGGAATTCAGCTTCTTCCCAGAGTGCATTTGACACCTGCAGTTTATAAGTAACTGAAAAAGCTGCCCAGACATTCATTGTAGCTCCTATTATTATATCTCCAGCTCCATGAAAGCTCTTTTTCCCCCCACCTCGTTTTCATTGCATATCTTCTACAGATCACAGTATAAAATTAAGCTTTTCTCTAATGGAGGGCTTGTGCTCCCTGCAAAGGACTCGGAGCATGAATGCCAATGATTTAAATGCAGCCTTGTAATACCAATCAGAGTATTATTTTATTATGTCGATGGCTTTGCAACTGCCAGTGAAAGATGGATCTTCAGGCTCTGTCCAGATGTACTTTACATTTAATTGAGGCAGACTGATACAAAGCCATTCTTTTGTCCCTTTGGAGCCTACTAATCTTAAAAAAAAAAAAAAAAAAAGAGGGGAAAAAATAAAAAGGAAGTGATTCATTGGAATACTTCAGCAAGTTGTGGTTTAATTGGGTAAAATAGAGCGTTTGGGGGGGGGGGTGGAACATAAAAGGCAAAAAGCGTCCTTTGAATTTCTGCCCAATTCTGGCATTAATAGAAACATCTGCTTCCTGCACGATGTGTCACAGCCGTGATACACGCTCCCTGCTTTCCCTTGCAGGTAAAAATAAAACAACTGCTACTGCAACGGAGTCTGTAGGTATGGGTCCAAACAAGCCAAAGTTTACATACCATGGGGAATTGAACTGCAACCTGTGGAGAGGCAGTTAACACCAGTTAGGGGGCTGAAGCATCTGGCAAGGAGGTTGGGTAGAATGTCACCAGGGACCAAATTACCTTTTGTGCCAAATATCCCTGCAGAGCTTCACGGCTTCAACCTGTTCCTTTCAGAGGTAGGACGCACCCCAGGCTTGATTTTTGGGGCAATAAATGTGGAAGCTGATAGTGTCCAGCCTGCTTTCTAGCAGGTCCCCCCGCAACCAGCCCTCCCTGAACCCCCCTCTTGTTGCTGTACAAGATTCTGTTTTTGAAAACCCCCACAACAAGCCAGGCAGCCAGCAAGCTCGGTCCTTCCTCTGGTCTGAGCAGGGAGGTAAGATCATTGAAAGCATTGACCCTGGTGTCCCCAGGAGGGCTGGAGGAGCGCTCTGCTTACCTCTGCACATCACCTCTCCGGGAGCGAGAGATGAGTGCTGCAGTCCTGGGGGTCGACAAGCTTTTCATCTCACTGCTTTAATGCAATCTCACTTCAGCCACCACAGCAACCCTTGTTTGAGGCACCAGGGACCAGCGGGGCCGGGCAAGGCCTGCCGGACCCATCACGCAGCCTGTATGTGTTAATTAGAACCGTGCAGCCCTCAACTGAGCTTAATTTAAAAAGGCTCTAAAATACTACAGACCCAAGGTACTGGCAACTGACTTGTACAGCAATCGCTATACAAGTCCGGGGCTGGAGAGTCAAGGGGGAATTTCATAATTGGTGATGTGGGTTGTGAGGCTGATTCAAATCAGGTTTGTAATTGGAGATGTGAGCTTGGAGACGGCGATTCAACCCTCCGTCCTGGCTCTTCTTCATTTATCACTTCGCAGCACTAAGCAGAGCACGATGTTTCTCCAGCCTGATCCTTCCTTAGCTTCGGTCTCCACGCAAGTGGCCACAGAGGGCTGAACTGGCAGGGTCAGAAAAGGTCAGGCAGTAGCCATGGAAAGCTGCCTGTAAGGGGCAGCACTAAGCGAACCAGAAATGGGGAGTCTAATTGGAATGATTTATTTATTTGTTAATGGTCCTTTCATAAGAATTGGCAGAAGTGGTTTTTGCTCCTGGATCGGGTCAGAAATCACATTTATAGGTCAAATGAAGGCATGTGGGTAAATGTAGCTCTGTGACTAGCAAAGCGCAGGAGTGGGTGATGCCCACAGACCTACTGCACGGCTGGAGTCGCTCCTGGCATCCAGGACGTGCAGGATCTGACCTCAGGACAGGGTCCAGATGGGGGCTGCAGCTGGTTGTAGGGGCTTTGCTTTCCTTCCCCTGCAGCTTCCCCAAAGCTGCTCTGAGGGGTTTTGGCTCTTTACGAGCCAAGGAAAATGGATGCTTCTGTGTTTCACCGGGGAAAGTGGTTCTTTTTGTGAGCTGGTGGAGGAAGAAAAATGGTTGTTTGATGGCAACAGCACATAGCGTGATTTTACTCTCTCTCTTTTTTTTTTCCTTTTCTTTTCAGACAACAGCTGTGATCTTGCATAGCTATAACAAAATATCAACAGTGCATTAAAAGAGAGCACAACAGAGAAAAGCAGCAGTGGAGAATGACCAAAAAAAATTGAATTCACCGGAATTATTATTCCATGACAGTATTTAAATTTAAAAAGAAAAAAAAAATCACTCTAATTAATTTAGTTGTTCAGGGAGCGGGTGGAAATAAGGAAGATGGCACTGAAATAGTAAGAACAACATTAGTATGGGCCACAGCCAGCGCTAACTTACTGCTGGCTCTGCTCCTCATGGCAGCGCTGGCAAGGAGGAAGGAGGATGAGGCCTGCGGCGCTGGGGTGCAGCCCATGCTTCAGAGCAGCACAGGGAGCACAGGCCAGACCAGACCCACCCCCAAAAATAACTGTACCCTGAGGGGTATCAGCGGTTGGGGATTGGGGCCTGGCCTCTGCTTGTGCTCACCCCAGAACTGGTGGGGAGAGTCGTAGTGGCTGCATTCAGCCCAGGGCGAAGGAAAGATCCGGCTGCTGCTTGCGATCCGTGGAGCAAAGCCTGAAAGCAGGTATGTCTCAGCTTCTGGGGGGTGCAGCAGCCTCTCCCCTCCCACCCTCTCTCATTGCTGCAGGAAAGGATGTTTGCAAATAGGCTGTGGCCAGAGAAAGCTGTTCTGAGGGCCCTGTGCTGGGAGAGAAGAAAAAGAAATGGCCACTCGCTCCTGAGCTCTGGGGCTCAGAGCAACAATCTCCTCAACCGCCCTGGCCTCCAGTTTGATGGAGGCTCTTGAATTTTAAGCAGCGGGTCTTTTGCTAGGGACAGGCGGGTTGGGTAGAAATGAAGCGTCTCTAGGAAAGAGCTCGGGTCTTCACTGACTCCAAAGCAAGAAACAAAGGAACGCAGCTTCAGGGCATGGCAGAATTTATGGAAACACATAGGAGATAAATTCCAAGGGAAGACAGGGTAATAATTGAGGTTTTTACCTCTGTTAGCAGGTCAAGGTGAGCTCTCAGCCCTCTCCTCTCTATGCCCTAGTTACCAGCTAGCGGGGTTTTACGCAGCCCTCTGCTTTAATGTGTTAGCAGCTCTTTCACAGCCAGGGCCAAACAAATTGAAGCGCAGCCAGATCGTGATGGGGAGGAGGAAGCAGGACGATACTCCTCTCCATAACCAGACCCAGTTGGTTACTCCTCTGCAAGGCAGCGATGAGCTTCAGTTAAAATGATACCAACCAGATTGAAATGCAATTAAAGGAGGTCCCTTAGGGTTGCCCATCCAATTAGCAGAGTACCTTTAATTACACCAGTGCAGTTGAGAGGACTGTCAGCACAGAGCTGAAGTCTGCCAGGTGACCCGTGTCCATGGAAAGCTCCAGAGAAGTGATGGTGAGGGGGAGGGGGAGTTGCATCACCAAGTGGGGGGCTGCTTCTCTACTGGGGTGGCCCAGGGTGAACGCTTGCACAGGGCACCTAGAGCTCCTCAGGATGTCAGTCCTGGCTGGGATCACCTCTGTCACGAGGGCTTCTTCCCTTCCTGATCCTGCAGCCTCAGCGTACAAGGGCTGGTGGTGGGAAGTCTTTGTGGACAGATCTGCTTTGGGATGGAGCTCTATAGGGACCTCGAGGCTCTTCTCAAGGATCCACTCTCTGCCTGGTGGCTGCAGCAGGAGCCCAGAGAAGCTCCCAGGCTGAGTTGGGGCCCTTAGCTGAGCTAGGTAACCTAACCCCAAAGGGCTGGCTCGTGTTTGTCTTCAGCCAGCCCCAGGACTGGGGCAGGGGAGAAACACAGAGCTGGTTTTCAGCTTCCTAACAGACATTTTCTCTAATAAATGATTGCTGGAAAGCAATTAAGAGCCAGGTGCTTCTGAAAGCAAAGATATTTTTGCCCTTTTTGGTGCATAGGGCTTTCCCTCTTGCAGTGACTGAAGATCCTCTGCTCTCGGGAACTGGGGAAGCTGAAGTGCTTGGGTTGGCTTTGATAAGAAAACTCATTAAAAAATTAACAATTCAAACATTACGAAATGCTAGAAACACCAGAGTATCTGTAAGTGTTTCACAGACATCTCTGTGGAGGTCCAGGAACTCAAAATGCTTTTCTACCTCTACCCTTGAGCATTACAGCACCCTCAAAGCAGCCAGATGCAGCAGGTGCTCATTGGGAGCACAGTCCTTGGCTTGGAAACTTAGTGGAAGTCCTTGTTGAAGCCTACAGTTAGGCTGCCCTGGAGTGCAGCAGGCTGGGAGATGATGTCTTGCTCCCCCAAAATTTAAAATCCTGTCAAAGAGAGAAAGAAAAGCTGAAGGAGACGACTCCTGGCTCATTGTACCACTGAGCTGGAGGCCTGGTCTATCATAACATCCCAAGGATCCAATTTTAACATAAAATCATGTTCCCTTGCACCAGATCATGCCCCAAGATCAATACCGATAGGCACAAGAAGCACGTGCTTCATATATAATCGTGTGCTCCTCCTCAAGTGTCCATTCCGGTGCCTTCAACATCAGTAAGGCAAGCAAAATTTGAGGCCAGAGGCTTAATCAGATTAACAATTATAATCATTCCCATCCATCACAGCAAAGCAGGCTGCGGTGCTGCTGAATCGGTTCTGCTTCAGGAACCAGGGAAATCAGAGCCGCACCTGATCAGCCAGACAAGGGCAGCTCGAGGCTTGCTGTGGAAGAGGAAGGGAGCGATGGCTTGGGCTGACTTTGTGATTCATTCTTTTTAATTAGCCTTCAACGCCTCCCCAGAAATTATTAAAAGTTTCTCTGGGGAGTGCAGTGCTGCAAAGGGAGCGTTTACTCACGGGCTGTTGCTTCACACTGTGATAACCCTCTGCATGAATGCACCAGAGCGGCTGTACAGGCTTCCTCCCTCACAGGGGCGGCAAGGCCTCTGCTTTAACCTGCTTTCTACAGCATCAGCATTTGGCCAAACTCATTATAGACACAGCAACCAGTTTTTGGCTTGCTTTGGGTTTTTTCCCCTATAAATAGCTCTTCAGCATGCATCAGTGCAAGGCAAAGCTTGTGTGTTTTTTATAAGCCCACCCCGGTTGTCAGGCTGAGGTTCACTGGTTTAAATGGAGCCTCTTGCTCCTCAGGGTTCGGTTATGAACCTGGGTTGGGTTATGAACCAAGGTTGGATTTGTGGAATTGGGCAGGATTAGGGAATGTGGCAGAGTTGCAGCAATAGGAACCTTCACTCAGAGGTTTGGGGCTGACAGCAAGGCAGTGTATGTGCACCTAAGGTACAAGCCTGTGCTCAGGGGGCTCCTTGTGACCTACTGTCCCATCAAGCTTCATTTTTTAAAACTGGAAAATTGTGTTTTCAAAAGAAAAAGCCCCACACACCCCCCAACCCCATAAACAAACAAAACAGCCCAAACTTTCAAAGGTCTTAATGTGGCCCCAGACACCTGCAGGGATGGAGATGTTGGAATGGCCCAGCAGTGACTGAGCCCATCCAGGGGATGGACAGGAGAGGGGATATGTGGTACTTCCAATGCTTGGAATCAGCTCCTGTGTGACACGTTATTATAGGTCCCCTTGCACAATACACCTCTGCTTCTCACTCCAAGTCAGATGGGAGAGGGGGCAGCATCCCAGCACTGCTGGTTTTCTGGAGCTCACAAACCATTCCGTCTGCCTCTGACGGGAAGCGAGAGGAGGGGCTAGAGGAAATCAGAGCACAAAAGTAGAGGTTGGTGCTTAGGGCGAGTGAAGGACCCCAATAAACAGGAGAGGAGTGCCCACTGCAGTTTTGGCAGTCTTCCCTGCCGGGGCTGGGGAAGCTGGTTGTGCCCCCCAGGCCGAAGGGAAACAGCCCTGGCATTGCTCAGGTCAGACTGGCATTTCGTCTGGCAGTTCACAGCAATCCTGTGTGTAGATTAAAATGCAGCCGTCAAGGCTGCTCGTACAGGTGTTGCCATGCGGCCTCAAAATACAGGGGGAAAGGAAAGCTGAACTCTCCTTTGATGTTTGCAAGTGTAAACTGCAGACCTGAGCAGAACACGCTGTAAATAAGGATCATTAATCATCAGCTAAGCAGCACGTGGTTGCTGTTATTTATTATAACAACATAAATCACTGGGAACTGCTATCGTGTTAATTTGGATTCAGAATGGAGCAGTATAGAAAAAGGAATATCCTTTCCTATTTAAAAATAACCTGGCACCTTGGGGAAAAAAAAAAGCAAGACTGGGAGGTCTCCAACCCATTTTGGCGGCGTGGCTCTCCTTGCTGCCTCCCAGCTCTTCCTCCAGCCCCTGGGCAGGTGTCCTGGTTTCAGTCAGGACAGAGTTAACTTCATTTGTAGCAGCTGATGGCATGCTGTGTTTGGGAGTTATAATGAAAGCAGTGCTGATAACACCCCGATGTTCTTAGTTGCAGTCAGACAGTCAAGGACTTTCTCAGCTTCTTCCTATTTCTCTCTTCATGAGAAAGGAGGGGCGAAGCCAGGACAGGTGACCCAGATGGGCCAAAGAGTGTATTCCATGCCAATGCCGTCCTGCCCAGGAGAACGGGGGGCTGAGGGGAGGAAGAAGAGGGGCGGTGGCGGGACGCGTGCTGCTTGGGGGGACGGTCGGGTTGCGGGACAGCTCTGGGTGGTCCGGCCTGAGTTGTGTGGGTCGGGGAGAAACTGCATTGGGGATCAAGAGTTTCATCTTCTTTTGCTCTAAAGTCCTGTTAGCATTGGGATATTTGATCTTTCTGTTCTCTTAGTAAACTCTCCTTATCCCAACCCACGGGCCTCTTAGTTTCTTGGGTTTGGAGTTATTTGCCCCTTCCTTTTCCCTTCCCTTGTTTCCCCCTTTTTCCCCTCTTCCCCTGCTCTTTTACTTTAAGAAGCAGGCAGCTGCGTGGATCTCGGCCCACAGCCGGGGGGAAACCATGACAGCAGGGCATGGGCTGGTGTTTCCCAGGTACTGTGTTGAATCCATGTATCGCTGTAGCAACCCCACCATTTTCCTGTTGGTTTTTTTTTTAATATATTTTCTTTTTCTTTTTGCAGCTCGGCTCTAGGTTTAACACTTAAAAAAGCATGAGGCGTAGTTTTTGTGGGATGCTGGAGCCCTCTGCTCCTGCCTTCTTTGGAAGGAAAGCTTAGCAGGGAAGGCACATTTTACTTTAAGGGAGTATTACCCACGCATTTCATATTCTCCAGAAACGCCAGCTGTACTCCTTCCTGACATATATATATATATATATATATATATATATATATATATTACTTTTACATATATTTATTTTTTCCCCCTGATTTGACTTTATTCAGGCTAGAAGGTGGGGCTGAGCTGCTCATGCACCAGAGCAAGAAGCACCAGTATAACCATACACAGTGTTTTGGGTGTGGAGCTCATGCCAGGGCCGGAGAGGTAGCCCCATCCCTTCTCACAGAGCATTTATGAATTCAGTGAGGATGGAGCGTTGCCCCAAAGGGGCAAAGACACAGCTGAGGGTCTACTGAACCCTGTCCCCCTCCAATAGCTCTAATTTTTCGAACTGTGGTAGGTTTGTTGTTAACAAACCTGGCAAATTTCTCACCCCAAACAAGCCCAGCACCCACAGTCCCAGTAATATGTTTTATCCCGATGAAACCAGAGATGCAGAGATACGTGACTGACAGCATTGAGGTCCCCGACCAACCTCCTGGAGCACACAGGAGCCAAAGGGTAAATTTAAAGCCAGAACTTCACAGGAGCACCTGCCTGTCTTCAACAGGAGACATACAGGGAGAAAGGGAATTAAACCTTAAAAATAGCACCTTGATGGAAAGGCAATGTTTCTGCTTTCTCCATAACATAAAGCCCCCAAACAGCCCATAAGAGCCCAACACCCCGATGTTTACAGTGGAGCATGCGCTGTCCCCAGCAGGATCATATGGATGCTGAGACCCCAGATGGGTGCAGAGTCCCATCACTGCTTGTGTCATCATGGTTGTGGCCTGCTTCCCTCATCGTCCCCTTGGCACAGCTAGGAAACTTTGCCAAAACCTGTCATGTCACCAGGGTTTGGGGTTTTAAAATTGAACTGGAAGGGAAATAAAAAGGATTTTATGTTTTGGGTTGGCCTTCAGGCTTGATGATGCAACAATACGTTTAACATCAGGTCCCTAAGTCACAGGTAAAGAGAACGAAAGAGATGATGCCCCCACACCTTGACTCTGCTGTGTCCAAACACACAAGAATTTGTCTTTAACTGCCTCCATCGCTTTTGACCTGTGGTTTGTGCATGCCAGATGAACAGACATCGAACCGGGGAGAAACCCTGCAAGCCTTGAGCCAAAGCTCGTAATTAAAACTGGGTTAATTATAACAACTCTAGTACAAGAGGGATAATACAACAGGACTAATTAGAGCGGGGTTGGTAATAAGAGGGCTCAAGCTACAGCAGCCACTGTACAAAACCTGCACCCAGCTTCTTCAAAGGTGGACTTGTGTCCCACTCAACTCAAGGGCAATGCAACATCTAAAAGCCGCAGCTCAGCTTTGACGCCGCTTTTCCCGAGCATCCAGGCTTGTGTGGTACCGACCATATGTCTGCCTCTGCCTGCTAGCAGATTGCACCAAATATTTCCTTTTTTTTTTATCGTGGCTGAGCAAACAAACACCATCTGCGGGGCTCGTCAAGGGAAATCCTGGCCCCCTCTGCTCCAACGGGAAGGCAGCCACACGCATCCACGGGGCCTGACGTTCCTGCTATCCATACCCTGAGATGAGAGGTTTTCTCTGCTCCTCATCCGCCAAGGCGGGTTAGGACCTGGCATTTTGGGAACTGACCCAAAGTTTAGGTTTTATTACAGAAAATAATCTGTCCCGCCAAAGGAGACTGAGTGGCAGTGTCCCGGGCTTGTGGGATCGCCTTGGGGTGGTGGTAGTTGGAAGAGGGCAAGAAGGGGTTTTTTTGGTTGGCTCTATCCACACAGGTATTTCTTGGAGGCATCCACACCGCTGGGACCTTTGGGCATCTTCCAGTCATGCTCAAATCCCTGGCACCAGTCTGATGGGGATTTCTGGTCCTGCTTGACCTGCCTAGAGCCAGGAGTCTGTGTGGGCAGCTGAGAATGGGTGCAAATTATTCCCTCTCCAAACCTTTATTCCTTTGGAAGGTAAAACACCCAAGGGCACCATTTGATATGGAGGGTCTGTGCCACCCATTTGTGCACCCCAGCACTGGTGGGGAGCCCCGGGAGCAGGGGAGCATCAGCAGCTGCTGCAGCAAAGGTGCATGGTCCCCAGCCACACCGTTGGTCACAGAGCTTCTGCTCACTTCGCTTTTCTCTGTTACTTGCCTTTCTGTTGGAAACGCTTTCTCTCCCACCACAGAGAGGAAAAAAACAGAAGGCCAATCTCAATTTTGTAAAATCCCCCCCAATTTTGTCCCACGGAAAGCCCCCACTGAGTGACGGGCTCAGCGTAAATGACCTGTCACCTCGTCTGCTTCTCCACTTGTGCTTCTGCAGCACAGGGCCCAGAGCATGTGCTCTGACCAAATCTTTCCTATAAGTGCCCTTTGGATTTAGAAATTCGGGCGGCGAAAGCAGAACCAATGAACCACAGGCTTCTCTGCTGCTGCCTTTAATTAAAAATGCCGTGTCTAACACCAGCAGATGTTCCTGCTATCGAGACTCGACTAATAATTTAACGCCGTGTAATGCAATGCTGACTGTGTTGCTTAGTCTGAAAGCGTAATGGACTCTTTTTTTAAAATTATTATTATTATTTCCTTTTGGGGATCAAATCCCTCAATACTGGAAATCTTAAGAACTTGCTAGTCTAATGGCCCTAACCAATTACTGCACCAAATGGTTTCAGCAGCCCCATGTCTTTCAAGTCGCTGCCACAGCCCATGATGCCTCTGAGACCACGGTGAGCTTGCAGGGCTTTGGACCCCCGGCAGAATTGTTCCCAGAGGGGCAGCCTGAGGAGCAAAGTAAGCTTGTTAAAAGGCTTTGATTCAGATATTTGGGGAAAGAGGGGATTGAAAGCGTGAGGCTGCTCTTCCTCTAATTCCTTTTTCAGTCTTCTGCTGAAGTGGATCCACTTTGCTGTGAGTGCTCAGAAAGTCGAAGCTGAGCACCCTTTCCTGGCAGGGCGGTTTTGGGATGTGCCCCAGTTTTTGGGGGGATGAGAGGAGAGGGATCCCTCTTCGCAGAAGCCTTGGGTCTTTTAACCGTCGGGAGAACAACTGACTTTGTGAGACTGTGTGTGAACTGCCTCCCTCTGCACACTCCTCCTTCCCACTGCGTGATGGATCAGGTAATAATTGTATATTTATCGAAAAACAGCTGGGGCCCTTCGCTAATGAATAAAATATTAGGTACCGGTGTATTTACATAAACGGGTCTTTACCAGATGGGCAATGCTTTGAAATGAGGCGGGAGGTATAACAAGGATTTTTTTTCTTTCAATCTTCCTCTCCAGCCAGGAAGCTGAGCCCCATCCTTCAGCGCGGATTTTGCTCCGAAGCCCCACATTGTTTGAAAATCCCATTATCAGACTAGCAGGGCGAAGATGATCGCAGGTGTCCTGGTTTCAGTCAGGATCGAGTTAACTTCATTTGTAGCAGCTGATGGAATGCTGTGTTTGGGAGTTACAATGAAAGCAGTGCTGAGAACACCCTGATGTTCTTAGTTGCAGTCAGACAGTCAAGGACTTTCTCAGCTTCTTCCTATTTCTCTCTTCATGAGAAAGGAGGGGCGAAGCCAGGACAGGTGACCCAGATGGGCCAAAGAGTGTATTCCATGCCAATGCCGTCCTGCCCAGGAGAACGGGGGGCTGAGGGGAGGAAGAAGAGGGGCGGTGGCGGGACGCGTGCTGCTTGGGGGACGGTCGGGTTGCGGGACAGCTCTGGGTGGTCCGGCCTGAGTTGTGTGGGTCGGGGAGAAACTGCATTGGGGATCAAGAGTTTCATCTTCTTTTGCTCTAAAGTCCTGTTAGCATTGGGATATTTGATCTTTCTGTTCTCTTAGTAAACTCTCCTTATCCCAACCCACGGGCCTCTTAGTTTCTTGGGTTTGGAGTTATTTGCCCCTTCCTTTTCCCTTCCCTTGTTTCCCCCTTTTTCCCTCTTCCCCTGCTCTTTTACTTTAAGGAGCAGGAGCTGCGTGGATCTCGGCCCACAGCCGGGGTGAAACCACGACAGCAGAGTACGGAGCAGCCGATTCAGGCACGCGCCGAACGCGACTGCCGCACTGTACCACAGCACTGCTGAAAACGCTTTACTGGCTTTCTATCACGCAATGAATTTATTTTAAAGTGTGTGGGCCTTATACTGCCTGGAATGGCTTTCCTTGTACTTTAAATACTGCATAAACCAAATTTAAAGATGTGTTTTTTCCCCTTCCCCCTGTTCTGCACATTATAATTATTTATTTATTTATTTATTTATTTATTTATTTATTTATTTAGCTTCTGACTGTCCAATTGGTTGCAGTAATTCAATGGGTAGGAAGACGTTTCTTAGATTTCCAAGAGCACCAACTCCTTAACCTTTATAAAATTAGGGAGAATGAATCACTCGTGACTTTTTACATCTTTCCCCCAACACAAGTATTTGTCAGATGCTGGCTGCCTAGGGCAGCGCTTTGCCTCAGTGTAACTTAGTTGTAAATGTTTGTAAATACTCACATAGTGACTCTGCACAATGGAGGCTACGTGCGTGCACGTGGATTTATTGAGAGGGACACTAAGCATATTTCAGCCGGAGGAAAGGAAGACGAGGCACTTATCTGTTTTATTGTCCTATACAGTATATATCGGCATCTCATATTTTGTGCACATAAATGCCAGGTTGACTCAAGAGATCTATGGATCAAGTGGTGTTTGCAGGTTTCATCTCAGCAGCAAGGCCTTTTGCTATTTTCCAGTAGCCCTGCCGCACCGGCAGGTGCTGAGTGCTGGTTTTCGGAAGCACAGGACCACTGCACGATAGCTAAGTAAGAGAGAGAAGGATGTGAGGCTTGCATCTGTCAGCTGTTCACATTTACGGGGCAGATGACTGTGTTAGCTTGTTCTAAGAATCACGCAACCACAGACTGGTTTGGGTTGGAAGGGATCTTAAAGCTCACCCGGTGCCAACCCCCTGCCATGGGCAGGGACACTCCCCACCAGCCCCAGGGTGCCCAAAGCCCCATCCAACCTGGCCTTGAACCCCTCCAGGGATGGGGCTTCCACAACTTCTCTGGGCACCCTGTGCCAGGGCCTCATCACCCACAGGGAAGATTATTTTCCTTATTATCTAATCTAAATCTACCCTCTTTAAAGCAATTATTCACATTTTTTGTGAGTATGTCCTGGTTTTGGCAGTGTGAGGGAGCAGGTCCCTGTCCCAGCTCCATACCCTGCAGCCTGAGGAAGGGAACTGTGTCTGGCTGTGTCCCTTGCTGTCACCCCTGTCCTGCATCCAGATGTTCTGGCACCTGCATACAGGACAGGAAGAGACACTAACGGGAGGGATGGCTCGGTCCCCAACCTTGCTGGGCTTTGGGAAAAGCTCCCCTTTGGGCAGGCCAGGGGACAGGACACCTCTCCCTGTCCCTTTACTCCCTAAGATGAGGACACAGAACAGTGAAGCAGCTCACTGTCATCAGCTGCTGCCAGAAACAAGCCCGAGCCTGCCTGCTGCCCAGGAGCATCCAAAACCTACACACATCTCCAAATAAGGGATGGTTTGCATTCAGTTTTGTTTCACTTCCATGCTTGTCCCTGAGGCTGTTTTATCTTTCCCCAGAGCCGTTTCCCTGCGTGGCAGAGGGCTTGTGGATCCCCACTGCTAGGGATGAGAGGCCATTAGCAAAGGGGACACTGCTCAGTGTTATTAACACAGCGGGAGGGGGTTTCTGAGCACCAGAAAAGAACAGGCTATTACAAAGACCCAACCGCACTTTTCACAGCTGGATCCAAGTGCATGGATGCAGTTACTGTGCTATGGATGACAACAAACAGCCTTCTCCTCCTCACTGGGGAAACTGAGACATGTGGTTGGGGTCACCTACACATCCCTCTCCCTTGGCGCTCAGTCCCTGGTTCTGCAAGGACAATGTCACCTGCAAGGGACAGGTTGAACCTTTCAGACTCTCCACACACCTCTGCAGTTCCTTTTCTCAGGGAAAAACATCAAGAGTTATCATGAAGATAGAGAAAGCCGAGATGGTACTCACTGGGGTCAAGCTGCTTAGGAGGTACAACAACATTGATTTAATAAAGGCTGAATACACCACCAGTCAAATCAGCGTGATGCTGTTTCACCCTGTGGCACATCAGCTTGCCCTTGCCTTCCGAGAAGACAAGGGTAACTTATTAAGAAATGTTTTCAGCCCTGATTTAACAGTCTAGATGAGGCAAGAGCTGTGGAAAATGCCCCTGTTGCCACCAGCGGTCTCGTCCATCAGGCTGCCATCTCTCAACTGAGCAGTGGTAGTCGGCATCTTGCTGCTTTCATTTCACCTGCTGAGCAGGGACGAGGGGAAACCATCCACCCACAAGAAGCAAACAGAGGGAGATGCGGGATGAGAAAAACCACTGAAATTTCAGCTGGGCTGTTGGGACGCCGCTCTGACAGCTGTTTTCTACAACTGTTGCCAACCAAATTTTGCAGCTCCGCACTGCCGCGTCCTTTTATGATGAAGTTCCCTCAAAGAATAACTCGCATGCTTTAATCATGTTTGCTCTGAGATTTATGGCTTGATGCTTATTCACTGGCAGAGCTTTTCGATGTGAAATGTCAGTAAGCCTGTTATAAATCGCTCCTGGCATTCCTGTTCTATCTTTTATTTGGCCAGGAGTACTTCTACCTGAAAGTGATAAATTCCTGCTATAACGGCTTTATGTGCTTCAGTAATTACACTGTACAGGGAAGGTGGGGGCTGCGTCTGTGGAGGCATCACCTCAAAACCAGCAACCTGTAAAAAGTTGGGAGATTGGGCTGATCCCTGAGGTGCCACTGGATGCACAGGCTGAGGCAAATAAATACCCCTGAAATTCAAAGTAACCGTGACCAGTGAAGTATTACAGTGAAGTGTTACCAGCTTCAGACTGAAGCCGGTGAGTGGGTGGAAGAAAGGGAAGAAAATTAGAGGGTTTTTTTTAAGTGTGGCGGGGAAAAGCACCATCACGGGGCAGGCACCCAGCCTGGGAAGGGGGGGCCCTCAGCACCCTGATGCTGCACCCACCAGCCTGTTTCAGGCCTTGCTTGGGTGCGTTTGACATGCTCATTATGGACCGACATCGGAAGATGTGTGTCGGTAGATGAAGTTTCGGGTGTTTGGCGCATTTCGGATACCACAGAGGTACTGCAGCCTTCCACCTCAGGCCGGCCTGCAGCCTACCCACCACTTTCCTCACCCCGCCCCTCACGGCTAGCCCCTCCCCTCCGCTCCCCGAGCGCGGGAAGCGCGGCGGCCCGCGGCTCTTCCGGGTACGCCTGCGCGCCGGCGGGCCGGCGCCTGCGCAGTGGTGGCGAGCGGGGAATTTGGAGCGGTACCGGCGGCGAGCCATGCGGGAGGTGTTGTGCGGCCGCTCGGGAAACCGGCCGGCTCTGGCCGGCCAGCCCGTCGCCAGCTCTCCCATGGCGCCGCCCGGCTTCTCCTGGGCGCGCACTCGCGCCGCGCTGGGGCGGATGGAGAAGGCGCTGAGCTGCTCTCGCTGGTAATGGGTGTTTCCCCTCTCCCCTTCTCAGCCCTGCCCGGCGGCCGTCACGGAGCCGCCGCGGTGTCCGTAGGGCCGCGCCGTGTTACATCTGCCGTATTTCTCCTTCCTCTGCCCACAGCGCCGGCGTCCTGCGGGAGCCCGTGTCCTTGGGGCAGTGCGAGCACGTCTTCTGCCTGTAAGTAGCGAGGTGCCGGGACTCGGCCGTCCCGCCTCCGCCCCCTCCCATCCCCGCTCCCGGGGCTTCTGCTCTCCTTGCTGCTGGGCTTCCCGGAAAGGGCGGCTGCCTTAGGGAGGTGGGCACCGGTGGTGCTTTCTGGCCAGGGAGAGGAAAGCAGGAGCTGCTGTCCCCCACTAGATCCGGCTCAGTGCTCTGGGGGGATGCCTGGCTCGCTGGAGAGAATGCCTGGCTTTGTAAGTGTTGGTTTAGGGTGTAAAGGGAGCCCTCAATCTGATGGGGAGGGGTGTCTGCTCATGGTGGGGTAGGGGAAATAAGACTGGTTTCCGGTTCTTAACTGTTATTTGCAACTCTTTGCTCTTCCTCCCTTCAAAACAAACAAGAGCAGCCTGGAAAGATCCCCCTGTTTTCAAGAGGGCTTGACTCTGAGAGGATCCCATGCTGCGTGCTGCTTGTCATTGCTTTGGCCTTCTGCTTTGCCAATGGTTTTGCTCCTTCAGATCTGCTCCTGTAGCTGTATTCCTGTCCACCTGAGCATGTTGGGTTAGCACAAGTACCTGCTTAGGGTTTGACAAATGATCTGAGTAGTTTAAAAAAACACTTGACTTGTTAGAAATGTCTTGCTAATGAGGCAGGCCTGAGGAGGGGGTTAATTACCTGGCCTGTCCATAAGACAACTTGCTGCATCGTTGGAACAGGCAGAGTCTGAAATGCAGACCCTCATTTGGGGAAGGTGGTTGCACCTTCCAATCTGTCTAGTATGTCCCTGCTCTTCATGGCATACAAATGCAAACCCAGGATGTTAAAAGGTCAGTCATATACCTTAAACAGTTTTTCTGCACAGCACAGATGTGAGCTGTCTACTAAAATCCTATGCTTGTTACAGTGGAGAGGATAGATGCTTTCTGTAAGCCAGCCTAGAGACTCCACGTTCCCTGTCACTATGTCAATAAAAGTGAAGGAAAACTCACTCACTGTGTCCATAAGGGCAGTGTATTTACTTCTTGGGAGGATTAAACCATTGAAGGCCCAAAGAGTAAAACACTAGCAAAAGACTTCCTTGCTTTTTAAGAAGTAACTGATTATGGGACAGATGCCCTCAGCACCTTTTCCACCCATTATGGATGGATTAAAAGATACACAAATAATTTATTCCTGTCCAGACATGTGTGTTCTTTCCCAGCTTTGGCCATTAGTTGCTGTAGAAGATTCTGCCGCCTGAAACACATCTTTTGTTACTTCTTCCATCTGTACTACTTGTCCACAGAGTACTTGGCAAAATAACTCCCAGAAGCTTGTGTGAGTTATTTATAAAAATGTTCATATCTGTCTTCTAAAATTCATTTTCTCAGGTGCACTGTGGATTGCTGAAGGGCAGCGTAAGGGTGGATTAATAAACATAATTGTTTAGTTCTTGGGCATCTGAGGCCTTGTGGTTTTATCCTGGATGTCAGTATATTCTCAGTGATAGATTTCAAACACCTGCTGTTTGTTTGAAGTATTTTTAAGAAAAATGTTCATGGCCTCAGAATGTGATGCAGTTTGCATTGGAGAGGCTGGAAAGAAAGGGTGGGTTGGTTTGTTTTTTTTCTCTTAATAAAACTACAGAAATTTAGGTTAATTAGTTCACAAGCGAATTTGGTAGGACATGGATTGAATTTGCACTATCCTGACATGAACTGATTCTGATCTGTTGCTAAAGAGAGACACTTTTATTAATATACCCAGGCAGGAGCGGGGTGAATGGCCGGAGCTGGCTTCTGGTATTTGAAGTGAAATATGTGGAACTAATGAACTGCAATAATCAGGTCACATAATGTAACTGGTTCTCCCTCAGCATGGGTTTTATTATGGGCAGGGATATTTATTAAGATCCATTTCTGCAGTTTTGTCTGAGTAACTCTACTAAGTTATAGTTAATGGATAATGACTGTAAAAACCCAACAGCTAGAAGTAATTAGGAAATGTCGTGGTATAAAAGTCGTTCTGCATTCCCTTTGCACTACCTTTTACAGACATGGAAGACCTCAGGCCAGCTTTCCTAGAGAATGAGACCTGGTCAGCTCTTCTCTTTGCTGCGAGTGATTTGTCAGTGTCATCTGGAATATGTCAGAGCCACAAACCATACTTCTCTTGATCACAGCAGTATCTCAACCACGGGGTCCTTTACCCACTCAGAGCAGGCAGCTTAAAGCACACCTAGCAGCAGTTTTTACATCCCACTTTTCCTGCCTTGGACTTAACTGAAGGCATGATAATTGTGTGGTGTTTGAGGGAGAGATGCCAGTATGGAGAATATGCCTGAAACTAATTCTCTTTAAGGGAAGTGGTGCTAGTTATGCTTCTGGTATTGTTAACTGGTAATGCTGCTAATTTTGACTGCCTGCTTCCAAGCAGGTGATATGTTTTGAGTCTAGGTATATACACTTAGATCTTCCTCTCCAAGTTGCAGTGCCTTAATACTACTTGTGTTCTGTTAACTTTGAATGTTCAACATGATCTGCTCATGCTTAATTTTATACCTCTGGCTGGAGTTGTGCATACTGCGTGGTGGTAAGGTAACAGAGACTTTTGAAATTGGCTCAGTCTTGAGTGTGTGAAATTACAATGTATATTTAATAGGATAGATTGCAATTGAGAGGTAATGATGGCCCTTGAATTTTGCAGTTCAGGTGGTAAATCATAAGGTCCTCTTGCTGAACTAATCAAAGGAATAAAAGATTTTAGGCTTCGATGGGGGAAAGTAGAATTACTAAGAAGCTTCTAGTGTAGCTTCAATAAATAACTCTGTTCCCTTGTCCACCCCACGTTGATCATCTCCTGATACAAATGCTCTGAAAGAAGAAAGTGATGGACTGCTCTGAATACCTGCAGATCCCCATGGGAATTCTGACAGGAAAGTGTCTGGATAAGTAGAACTTCACAATGTCAAGAAAACTTTAAGTAGGAAACAATGGAAAAGATAGTTTACTATGGGTTGGATATCTGTGAAAGCTACAGAAGAATAGGTCTATCTTTAGCAGAGGTGTAAAAGAAGTTTTAACTTTTGAGCCTAATTGTTATCTGGAGACAAACAGCAATGGAGCTTTAGCATGCCTTGACATGATACCATGTCCTTCATGATGGTGTCCTGACAAGGCTCTGGGCTCAGCTTGCCTAATTGTGGCTTGTCACTAGCCATGATAAATATGTCCCCTCCTGCATTTATGGCTGTCCTGATTTCAGCTAGGATAGAGTTAATTTCTTTCCAGCAGTGGGTGGAATGCCACGTTTGGGAGTTAGGATGAGAGCAGTGCTGATCACACACCCATGTTGCTAGTTATTGCCAAGCACTCAAGGACTTTTCAGTTGTTCATATTTCCCTGCTAACAAGAAGGGAGGGGACACAGTGAGGAGAGGTGACCCAAACTGGCCAAAGTGGGTATTCCATGCCAATTACATCATGCTCAGCATAAAAGGAGGGCTGGTGGGAGGAGGAGCAGGAAGCTCCAGGACGCACGGTTTTGGGGACAGTGGTTTTGGGGCAGCTCTGAGCTGTACAGCCTGAGCTGTGCAGTTTGGTGAGAAACTGCATTGTGTATCATCAGTTTCATATATTTTGCTATAAAGTCCTGTTATTATATCTATCTCTCTGCTATCCCAGTAAACTATCCCAACCCACAGAGTTTTGGTTTCTTGGGTTTTCTTCTCCCTCCCTTTCACCCTCCCTTTTAAAGAGCAAGTGGCTGCGTGGTGCCTGGCTCTCAGCTGGGAGAAAACAACAACAGTGGCTAACTCATGTGGGCTTTAGAGTGGTTTGTCAGTGCTCAAGTATTGAGTGTTTGGCTGTGAAAAGCTTAATACCAAGTACAGTAGATAACTTACACTGGAAAATGGATTTATCCATTTGACTTTCAGATCCTGTGTGGGCGACTGTGTTGGCAGAGAATGCCCAGTGTGCCACGTGCCAGCCTGGGTGCAAGATGTGCAGATTAACCGGCAACTGGATAACGTGATTCAGCTTTGCAGCAAACTGCAGCATCTGCTGGGTGCAGGCACCTCAGGTAAGAGCAAACCTGGGTCTCTGACAGCTGTTGAATCCAGAGCTCTCCGTTTTCCTTTCGCAGGCTGTGCAGAGCACGAGCAGCACAGCCCTGCTTAAGATTCTGAGAGGCTGTTCCAAATCATGTTTGGAAAATTTGATTTGAAGAGAACTGTCTGTATGGATTGCTTGTTCTTTGAATCTGTTTTACTAAGAAATCTGCATGAGTGGGGTAGTCCATAATTCATTAGAATCTGTCTTCCAGCATTAGATGGAAGTGGGATAGATTCCCAAGTCACGTGGCAGTTAATTGCACAAACCGGGGGCACGAGTTGCCATATCTTGTGCTCTTAGGGAAGCACAAATGTGTAAGGTTCTGCAGTGTATGCTTGAGAAGGGGCCCTGTTAAAGGATTAATGCATATATTCTCTTGCCTCTTTTCTATCTGTTCACTGAGACCTGCATGCTGTCCTAGTAATTTTCAGTTTAGGGCTTTTGCATATAAAAAAAAAAGTGTTACTTGCCTAAAAAGGGCAAGGAGGCAAACCTTAGCTTACTTTCTGGTCTCTAACAATCAGCTAGTCTGCTACAATGGAATTTTGTCATTGCTGACTGTGCTAGAAGATTGCAGAGATTGTACTCTGGGAATTCACATCTTTATCAAATTCTAGGCTGATTGTCAAAGTAGGAAAAAATGAAGTGAAATGAGCGTAGGTGAGTGTGTATCTCTCTTTTGGAAGCCCAGAGAGGAGCATTTCCTGTAATGGCAAGTTTTAGAAAACATTCTTTTAGCTGTCAGGTACAGAAAAGGTAATTCTTTCTTCATTGTTGCTCCCTGATATGTTTGTCTAAATTAAAGATTCTTAAATCTAATCCCACCGGCATTTTTGTGTTCGTTTATGGGATAGCTCTTTATTGCCATGAAAACACATTGCAGTGAGTAGGCTGGAAGCCTGTGTCCAATTGTAAAGGAATACCTTTTATATAGATACAGAATCCTATGGTGATTAAATCTTCTGGAGCATAGAAAATGTAGATGGCTTATACAGGATTTCAGGGAAACACTTTGAGTAGTGAAGGCTTTTAAAAACATAGTTGGAGGAGAATCTCTGAGATGAGTTATTTGTAAGGCTATAAATAGAGCGTTGAAAATGCAATATGGTAGTATTGATGCTATTTAGGTGTTTTGAAGAAGTCTTACAGATGGATTAACTCTTACAAATCGGACTGTTTCACTGCACCAAAAGGTGTGTAATAGGTTGAACTCCTGTAGCTCTTCTAAAATGAGTTTTGCATGGTGTGGTGTCGTGGTTTCCCCCCGGCTGTGGGCCGAGATCCACGCAGCTGCCTGCTTCTTAAAGTAAAAGAGCAGGGGAAGAGGGAAAAGGGGGGAAACAAGGGAAGGGAAAAGGAAGGGGCAAAGAACTCCAAACCCAAGAAACTAAGAGGCCCGTGGGTTGGGATAAGGAGAGTTTACTAAGAGAACAGAAAGATCAAATATCCCAATGCTAACAGGACTTCAGAGCAAAAGAAGATGAAACTCTTGATCCCCAATGCAGTTTCTCCCCGACCCACACAACTCAGGCCGGACCACCCAGAGCTGTCCCGCAACCCGACCGTCCCCCCAAGCAGCACGCGTCCCGCCACCGCCCCTCTTCTTCCTCCCCTCAGCCCCCCGTTCTCCTGGGCAGGACGGCATTGGCATGGAATACTCTCTTTGGCCCATCTGGGTCACCTGTCCTGGCTTCGCCCCTCCTTTCTCCTGAAGAGAGAAACAGGAAGAAGCTGAGAAAGTCCTTGACTGTCTGACTGCAACTAAGAACATCAGGGTGTTCTCAGCACTGCTTTCATTGTAACTCCCAAACACAGCATCCCATCAGCTGCTACAAATGAAGTTAACTCTGTCCTGACTGAAACCAGGACAGTGTGGTTAAACCACAGGACAAGCTGAGGTTCTTTTCATTGTTCCTTGTTCTAGCTTGAAAGCAGACACAAAATTGGAGTTCACAAGAGCGTTTTATTTGGAGCTAAAGTTGGGAACTGATGTGGGAAATTACTTTCCATCACTTGGAGCCTTTGCCCTGTTCTAAGGATGTTTCATACTGAGGTTAAGGGGGGAAAAAAACCCACTTGAGGTGGTGAAAGTTTGCTCTCAGGAATGGTTTGGATACATAAATAAATGAGCTGACAACAGCTAATTACGTGTTGTACTGTGGCAAGTCACAGGATGCCGCCGTACGTTTTGAGAGCAAATCATTTAGGATGTTCTGTCACTCATCTCTGGCAAATCTGACACCTCCCATGGATGTATGCCTTGAATTGAATGTACACAAAGTGAAATATGTTTTGAGTTTGGAGAACTCTCTTGCAGAGGAGTTGCTTTCATGTTCTTGTAGCGCTGTAAGTCTGCCAAGTGCTTGTCAACAATACTTTCTTTTCGTTTTCATTAGAAGGTCAGAAATGGTATTTTATGTTCCAGTAAAGGAAGCAGACCAAAAAAAAAAATCAATCTTTCTGTGGAGGAAAAGGGGAGAAGCAGTTGAAAAAGGGAATCTTTCCATATATTTGGCTTTTTTATCCCTTTTGTGTATTTGTTTTATAGGCCTTATTTTGAGACAATTCTGGCTTGTCTAAAGGCTTCTGTTTGAGGTCCTTGCTTACACTGAAGTCTCTAATGCAAATGCATCATGCTGCCCAGTTTTAGTCTCTGTCAGATGTGGTAGGTTTTGTGTTGTTGTCTTTAAGTCAAGCACAGAACTACTGTGACTGAAAAGGATAAGGTTAAGCTCATGTGTTGACTATTTGGAGTGTAAAAATCCCTCTACCCAGAGGTTCCACAGTAGATATGGGAGGGATCTTGCTTTGTACTCCGTTGAGGTAAGAGCAGGATTTTGCCAAACAGCTTGTATGTTCTAAGAAGCAGCAGCTAGTAATTTGGGAAAGGCTACACAAACTAGCAAACACTTCCCTTTAATTTCAAGGGAAGCACAGGAAATGACACTCCTGAATAGCACTGGCTTGACTGAAGGGGAATTGGCAAACAAGGGACCTGAAGCTGGCTGGAAAACACAAATTACAGATAGCAAATGCTGCATCTCAAAATTAATTCACTTGTTACAGGTATTATATCCTTATTCTGTGGCAAGGTGAGGAGAGCTGTCTGACCTTTTCACTGCTCTGTGTACCTTCATGAGGGTAATGGGAAGCTATCTGGCTGGCAGCCTTCATAGATGGGGTGTGTGGACATCAAAATCTTTAGCTCTAATGTTGCAGAGTCTGGATATCTTGAGAATTGGAGTTGGTGGGATGATAGGCTTCATAGGTGGGCAATTAGTGATAGCTTGTCGATTCATGGACTTCATGTGTGTATGGTATATTGGAGATGGAGAAGGTTGATTTACAGTGATGGCTTTGCAAGTGAATTTGTAAATCCTTCAGCAGCTTCATCTTCCTCAAAAGAGAGGAGATTGTCATAAATTTCCACAGCAACCATTTACGGATGATTTTACCTTATTCCTGGTAACATCAATCTGCTTCACTCTAACGCAGCCAAGCAGCAAGCTCTCCTCCTCTCCTCTCATACAGAGCAAGACCTTGCAGGTGTTGGTCAAAGCTTCCTGAGCTTGTGCTGATGCTGGGAGCCTGAAAGATAGATGAACTTTTGATGAGCCTTCATAGAACCATAATTTAGTTCACACTCAGTGACATGGAGGGAAAGATGTTGAACTCCCGTTCTAATGGATGACGTTGCATTCCGTGTGTGCCATGGCACTTTCCATAACAGCTAAAGAGGAGTTGGTGAATAGCTGGAATTTCTCTCCCCTCTTTCCCCCCGTGTTGAATACTTAACTTGCAAAATAATCATTCTTCAGTGAAGGCTCTAATGTTGCACAGATGGTACCAAAGCACTTCCCTTTGATTTTTAATAAGGGACTAGTTTGTCAAAGAGATTTCTCAACTTCTGTTCTGAAACCCATAATAGAGAATAATTTGAAAGGCACACAATGTGCATCATTATATTCCTTTGATGCAGATTAATGATAGCTAAACCACATTTTCTAATTGCTCCTTTTTTTCCCCCCCTGCTCTAGCCTGTTATTGCACTGCAGCAGAACTTGGAGATGTAGCAGTCTAGTTGCAAGGCGCTCTGTATTTCCTCATATTTTTTTTGTCTACTCTCAACCCTTTTCACACTTAAGAAATTCAACTCCATTAATTGTGAGCATTAAGAAACTTGTGCTTATTAATGTGCAGAGAAGTCTAATTTAGAAAGAACTTTGTTAATGTATATATGAATGTTAGGTTTAATAGGTAATGGAGTGTAAATTTACTGCATTTATTATAGGCTGATTCTAATGCTGTCTTTGTGGATAGCCTTAAAATTTAGAATTGGTAAGGCATGCTTTACTGATTTACCTTGTCTCAATCTATCTCTGAAAATTTCCAGGATACTTCTTATGTATCAAAAAGACAATGGAATCTTAAATCATAGATAGCAATTTTTTTCATTCCTGTTGAGGTGGAAGCTCTGGCTTCCAGCTTGGAGACAGCAAAGAACTCCTTTGGATCGATTTTCTCTGAGCCATTTTCTCTGAAGGTAGTTTAACTGAATGCACTTAGCTGCCAGATAACACCCTCTTTATATAAATTAACATCTGCATATTAAACCTTAAGAACTCCCTTTCAGTTTCTTAGTGCTGTGTCTATTCTCTCTCCCTCTCACAGCTCCGGGTCCATCAAAGGATTAGGATTTCTGGGAGGGTAGATTGGCCTCTTGTTCTTATTACTACTTCTCCCTGTCTCATACACTTTGGAAAAGGAAGAAAGGGGCAGCAGAGTCTAAGAATAACATTTCTTTGCAGTTGCTGTGCAGAACTATTAGGTCAAGTTGATGTCAGCCACAGAATATTCCAAAAGATGGGAGTTTCTGAAGAATGGTTGAGAGACAACACACACCCTGCCAGAAATGGCACTATCCTGCCCAGCAAGCTTTGGAGAGGTCCCCTGGGTGCCCCTGGCTGGCCTCTTGGTGTGAGGGCTCTCTTTCCCAGTGTGTGTGGCCTTCTCATCACGTTCCTGTTATAAAACGTGCATGCATATGAGGAAAAAATAATCCTAGGAAACTATTTATTTGGTGTATTTCAGCAGATTTTTAATAACCTGACTAGGAAGTCCCTGCTGAGCAACCAGCAACGAGCAGACAGTTTAAGAACCCTTGTGGTTGATTTCCACAATCTCTCTTGCTGCCAGAAGTGGTATATACATAGCTTCCAGTGTAAATACTTAATTGTGTTATGCTGCTTTAGATCCTACTTCTGAAGGACAGTGCCTTTGATTGAATTTGTCACTTGGACTTTAAAGTCTTTCTGTGCTATGCACATCAAAAAGAATTCTGGCCATCACAAAATTGTTGCACAAATTACTTTTGCAAGCTGATTTTTATTGCTCTTTACTTGGAGATGACTGATAGTTCTAGCAAGGTAAATATTTTAGAAGGAAATCTGCTAGTTGTGTAAACAGTGGAGGCAAGGCAAGTAAATAGTAACTGTGTTTTATATTTTTGCATCTGTTTGCAATCAAGCTCTTCCTTTTTTTAGATGTTATTGTTAGAATGAAATTGGGGAGGATGTCTTTCTGAAGGCTAGCTAGTTAGGAGATTTAAGTCTCGCTTTCACTGCTTTATTTTTTTCTTTCTTCTGTTTGCATCAAGCCCAGCCCTCCAGGAAAACCAAATAGCTGCAGCTCTGTACTTGATGATTATCTTTAGATACCTAAATGATTGATTAGCTGGCCTCAAGCTGTATTCTTAAAGACACTTTTGCTCTGTTGCCTTGCATATTATGCAAGCTGAATTAAAATGTACTGGATACTAGGAGATTCAAGTGGCTAGCAGTGTGATTTAAATCAAGATTGAGGAAACATTAACCTTGAAATGCTGCTTTCATAGAAAACTGCAAATGTCTGTTTTGGTGTTGAATTAGTAGCTATATGGTTTTGGATAAGTGAAATTTCAGATTTATTTATTTTGTGTGGCTAAGGGATTGGGACTAGTTTGTCTGTTGTGAGTTGATCCCAGCTTGCTGTGGAAAACAGGCTGTAGTTAGTAACTCCAAAAATAGAAGGTATGGAAAAGGCAAATTATCCATAGAAAGTTACGGCACTGAAGTGAAAGTAATATGTTGTTGCAGTGAGTGTCTGACTTTCACTTTTAATAATCAAACATTCTGTAGTTTCATAGAATCATAGAATTGTAGGGGTTGGAAGGGACCTCGAGAGCTCATCAGGTCCAACCCCCTGCCAAAGCAGCTCCCCAGCTCATATTGCACAGGTCGGTGTCCAGACGGGTCTGGAATCTCTCCAGAGAAGGAGACTCCACCACCTCCCTGGGCAGCCTGTCCCAGGGCTCCCTCACCCTCACTGGGGAAAAGTTCTTCCCCATGTTGGTGTGGAACTTCCTGTGCTCCAACTTGCAGCCATTGCCCCTTGTCCTGTCTCCACAGACACTGAAAAGGGGCTGGCTGATTCCCCCTGCATCCCCTGCTTAAGATAATGATAAACATTAATTAGGTCCCCCCTTAGTCTTCTCTTCTCAAGGCTGAACAGTCCCAGCTCACTCAACCTTTCCTCACAGGGAGATGCTCCAGGCCCTTAATCATCTTCGTAGCCCTTCTCTGGACTGTTTCCAGGAGATCCCTGTCCTTTTTATCCCATGGAGCCCAGAACTGGACACAATCCTCCAGGTGGGGCCTGACCAGGGCAGAGCAGAGGGGGAGGATCACCTCCTTTGACCTGCTGCCCACACTCCTCCTGATGCCCCCCAGGATCCCATTGGCTCTCTTAGCCCCCAGGGCACACTGCTGGCTCATGGCCACCCTGTCATCAACCAGGACCCCCAGGTCCTTCCCCACTGAGCTCTTCTCCAGCAGGTCATCCCCCAGCCTGTACTGAAATGAACAGTTGTTCCTTCCCAGGTGTAAGACTCTACACTTGCTTTTGTTGAACCTCAAGAATGTTTATTTCCTTTTGTTTATTTCCTTTTGTTTATTTCAAGAATGCTTAAAAAAGCCTCTGTTAGTCTTGGTCTTAATTCTGTGTAATAATAATAATACTCTACTTGCCTCAGGTGGGCAGAATTAATACTGGATTTGTGACTGTTTGCGTTAAATCACCCAGACTTCTGTGAATGGTAGTCCTTGAAGTCAGAGGCCATGGAAAGGACAAATTGTGCATTTACTTTTGAAGGCTTGTCCAAAGAATCTACAAAAAATTTGGTTTCCAGAAGGAATCTGCTTTAAAAAAAAAAAAAAAAAAAATTGGTTTCAGTTCTTTTGTACTGAAAGAGTTGTTGGCAAACTAGATTAGGGTCTAATGTAGAGGTCCACTTTTTGCTCCTTAATTTATTCCTAAGCCATTGAGGGACACCACTTATAGCCTTTGATCTCAGCTGTTACTTCATGACCTGGGAGCACAGGATATTCCTCCATTGCTTGGCTTTGTAATGTTCTGTATGAAATTGCTCCATTTCCTATTTTTGAGATTATCAAATTGTGTAGCTTCCTTGGAATGATTTACTAATAATTTATTATTTAAAGGATCAAATGACAGGACAGGAGTGCTTAAGAGATTGATTTTTTTTTTATACATTCCTCTGATTTATCTCCTGCACCTGTGGAATCAGTCAGAATTTGTCAGGAATGCTCAATGTTCTTATGAGGCTGTTACTTTTTGCTTGCTTGCAGTTGTTATTCCTGCTCAACCTGAGCTGAACTGTGACAGCTGCTTAGAAAATTGTTTCTGTGCTCTTTTGTATGTTCCTAGACCGCTGTGTTAAACCTATTCGCAGGGAAAACTCGCTGAGAAACCAGCTTCTTTCTGCCCTGTAAGCTGGTCAGAAGTCTTCTGTGAATGTGGTGGTGAGGAAATTTCTCTACCAGGGTGCCTAGTGGATCACTTCAGCTGTGCTGGGATCCCTGAACTCCTGAATGAAGTGTGACCTTGCCAGTTGTGTCAAAGCCATTACAATGTGTCCCTCTGAGAAGAAATGAAAGCACTCGTAGGTTACATTTAGTAACACTTCATCAATTATAACAGTTGGTATTCTAATATTATTTTTTTCTTTGTGATCTTCTGCTGAAGAACCACTCTGTAAATTACTTTTCCCTTTCTCTGCTGCACTTAGACTCAACAGGAGATACATCCCCATCAGCTGACTCAAGCTTTGGAAGAAAGAGTAAGAAGGAACAGATAAAGATGTGGTTCAGCCCAAGAAGTAGGAAGATTCGATGCGTCCTCAGCAAGAATCAGCCTGAGACTAAAAGCGACCACCTTTCTCAAGACACATCTTCAGTGTATGATTTCTTTCCTTCCCCTCCTCATAAAAAGCTTGACAAGTCACCAAAAAAACCAACACAGAGTAAGAAGATGAAGAAAAAACGTCTAGCAGACATTAACAAAATATGGAGCTTAGAGAAGGCTGAACAGAAAGGAGGAGTTGAGGAGAAGGCTCCCAAGGAAAAGTGTGTGACCATCTGCAGTCAACCAATAGTCCTGTGCACCCTGGAAGCAAACAGCCCTGAGGAGACACTTCAGCAGGAGCCTATAAAGGAAGCAGAATCCAGCAAAAATACAGAAAATGTGGGAATACCACTGCAGGCAAAATCTGCAGAGCAGAGAGCGAGCAGCGAGGCTGCGTGCCCTGCACAAGTTAGCAAGGGAAAGAATCGTGCTGCAGAGGCCTCGCTGTCACTGGAAAATGAAACTGCACCTTTAAAACGTGGCAGGGAGCAAGCTAGACTTCCAGTTCCTTCTCAGTCTAAAAGGTTGAGAACTGAGAGGAGTGATGCAGGGGAGTCAATCAGTCAGGCAGCTCGCCGAGAGGAGTTACCTCAGGGCTGCCCGATCTCCCCAGCGAGTGAACAGAAGACACCAGTTAAGACTTCTTCCTCTGCACTGAAACTCACTGACACCACAGTGAAGACCAGAAGCTCTGCAGTCTTTCAAGCAATAAATAGTCCTTCGTGTGCAAAATCTCCCTCTACCCCATCTTCTTCTAAGACTTGTAACCAAGTAGGAATACCACACAGTCCTTCTGTATTGAAGTCCCCTGGTGGAAACACAGTCAGAAGAAATTACAAAGGAGAGACTTTGCTCCATGTTGCTTCTATCAAGGTAGGACCTTCACCTTCTAGTTCAACTTTAAACAGAGGTTTAGAAAGACAATGTTGTATTGGAAATATCCTAGAATCCAGGTACTTAAGTACATCCTGTTTTGGGGGGAGGGATCCCATTTTGTGGTCTCTTTCTTCTAGGTTTACTGGGGAGATTTCAACAGGATTCCATAAAGAAATGACTATTGTAATGATCAAAGATGGTTGTACTTGAGAAACTCAGTGCACCACAGTGTCAGTTTTACCTAAGTGATAAGCATTGAGATGTTCTGGCCTTATGTGCCAGAAAGCTGTCTCTGTGCTTTGTCATGAGTTTAGCCAAGTATTTCGGTTGTCACCGAGTGATCTTGGTCAGTTGAACTTGAACTAACTCAGCCAGGATATGATCTGAATTGCCTACATGAAGGTAACTCTCCCACCTTAACTGAGGTTCACTGTTTCATCATCTTTGAGATCTTCCATCTGATGCAAGTGTGTTGGCTCAAGAAGAATGAAATGCTCTACTGTGGGAATCCCATGCTGAGCCCTTATGCTTTGAGCATGCTGGCCCCACAGGTAGCAGAGGAGGGAGAACTAGGACAGAGTTGGGATGTTCTATGTAGACTTTTAATTTTTACATGGGATCCATGTTATTCTTGGAATGACAGCTGTCACTTATTTTGCTGTTACCTTAGCCAGTTCCTGCTGTGGCTTTGCTCTTTGTCCTTCTTTATTACTGTGTAAAAGCTGCATGGGGGTGGGCTAAGTCAAATGCTTCCAGTTGAACTCATCAGAAACACTAATAGGGCAGGCTCTCAGAAGAGAGGTCATTTCAAAGAGTTTCTAGCCTGGCAATTTAAAGGTACTTTTGTGCTAAATCACAATATAGAAATACTGTGTGGTTAATAAACTGCCTGTGCTGGTAGAACTGATTCACCTGTAACATCCTGACATTTATTCAGCGCTTCTGTTTGTTGAGACAAAGCCTGTTTTGATAAATAACAGTGTCTTCTTTCAAAGGCATTCTAATAAGCCACTCCTGCTGCAGGAGACATTTTTAAATGGAAGCAGCAGCTGAGTGGAGTTCAGATATCTTACTTGATGCCATTAATATGAAGTTAGGGAGGTGAAAATGAAGCACTGTCCTGATGGGACTCAAGAGCTCAAAGATAGATCCCTTGTTACCTCTTGTCACAAGTCCTGTATGTTCCTCTTTATTAAAGCACTGTTTACAGATTATCCTTCCATGAATTTCTGGGAATTTGTAAGGAATATTATTATGACTGCTTCTAAGAAAACTGATCTACATGTTTTCATGTGGCTGTGGTTTCCAGCAATATGTCTGATACTTCTTTGGAACACAAGTATTTCATGTGAGAGAACAGAGCATCTCTGCAGTTCATTGTGAGACTTGGGCTGAAGTGTGATAAGCCACCGAGGTGCTTCTTCATTGCAAGGCATTTTGAAATCAACTGAGTGAAAATTAAGCTGTTCATGGTGTATAGAATGGACAGGTTTTGATTATCTGAGTTCAGTGGTGTAGCTGGTGGTGCTTGTTGGCGTTGGGCCGCTTCAGTGGGCTGAAAAGCTGACCTCCAGCTGTTGTGTAGGCAGTGGGGTGGGTGGGCATGGGAATGCTTTGTTCAGTCCTGTGTGTGAATTAATTTTGGGGTTGTCTTTTAATGTTTATAATTACTGAGCTAAAATGGGAAGTTGCTTCTGTTCCTCATTAGTTCTGCTGCAGTTTTAATCTGTCAATTCCACTTGCGTAGAGGTGCTCATTAGCAAAGGCTTGTTTAACTAGGTAGGGCTTCAGGGTGATCCCAAAGTTCCTGCTTTCTTTTAAATGTAATTAAAATAAGGTGTGGGGAGCAGTCTTTTGGTCTCTGGTTGTATTTTACTGACAGTGCAACTCAGAGGGCTGTTTTACTGTCTCTGAACCTCAGTTCCTCATCTGTAGAAAGAGGTTACACAGATTATCTCCTTTTATTTGTGATGTTCTTTGGTCTTGTTATATAGCTTAATCATGGGCCTATTATGCCATTCCTAAGAAGTTGCTTCATCCCCTGGTAACCATTAAATGTAAGCATAGTTACTAGTCTGCACTGAAGTGGTGAGATTAATGTGCCAGGGGGACAGGATGTCATCCAAAGGGACCTGGACAGGCTGGAGAAGTGGGTCCAGCTGAACTTTGTGAGGTTCCACAAAGCCAAGCGTAGGGTCCCGCATCTGGGTCGGGACAGTCTCCATTATTGATACAGGTTAGGAGATGATGTGCTGAAAAGCAGCCCAGAGGAAAAGGACTTGGGGGTACTCATGGATGAGAAGCTGGACATGAGCCACCGATGTGCATCTGCAGCCCAGAAGGCCAGCTGTACCCTGGGCTGCATCAAAAGCAGTGTGGCCAGCAGATCCAGAGGGGGGATTCTGTCCTTCTGCTCTGCTCTGGTGAGACCCCATCTGGAGTGCTGTGTCCAGCTTTGGAGCCATCAGCACAAGAAGGACACAGACCTGCTGGTGCACATCCAGAGGAAGCTAAAAATATGATCAGAGGGCTGGAGCACCTCTCCTATTAAGACAGGCTGAGAGAGTTGGGCTGGTTCAGCCTGGAACAGAGAAGGGTCCTTGGGGACCTCATAGCAGCCTTCCAGTACCTGAGAGGTGCCTATAAGAAAGCTGGGGAAGAACTGCTCCTGAGGGCATGGAGCAATAGGACAAGGGGTGATGGTTTTAAACTAGAATAGAAAAGGGGAAATATGGGTTGGATATTAGGAAAAAGTTCTTCAGTATGAAGGTGGTGGATCACTGGCATAGGTTTCCTTGGGAGGTGGTGGAGGCCCCATCCCTGGAGACATTCAAGGTCAGGCTTGATGAGGCTCTGAGCAACCTGATCTAGGGAAGATGTCCCTGCTCACTGCAGGGGGTTGGACTAGATGGCCTTTAAAGATCCCTTCCAAACAAACTCTTTCTATGATTCAAACTTTATTAAGAGTAAGCTGATCAAGCCAGCGTGATGTGAGGACTTGGCCTTTCTAAAGAACTTTTAGAAAGTAAATTAGGAGTTTGGTGGCATTTTATTTTGAAGCAATGAACAAGAAATGGTGGGGGTTAATTGCCATGAATCAGCTGGGGGTGTGTGGCAATTGCAGTTTCTTCTGTGTGCAAGTACCTTTCATACCACTTGTACATTTCTAGTTCTAAGTTACAGGAACCCTGCTGCAGAGCTCAGGAACGTGTTTCTCAGAGAAGCTGGTCTTGAAGATACCAGGCTCTGAACTGCATGCATATTCTCATTGTGGCTTTTCAAAATAGCTCTGTCAGGGTGGGTTTGTTTGGTTTTTTTTCTAGAGCAAGTATTTCTCTTCCAGCTTAGTCTTATAGGTGATTTTTTTTCCTTGTTCTTTCCTCAGCCTGTAATGTTTTTCCATGTGTGTAATGGGAAACAGACTTGTAGCTGCCCCAAAGTGAAATAAAGTCTAATTCTCTGAAACTTCATTAATTATAAAAATAAATCTGCATGATTTTCATTAGCTGTTAGTCCCTAATACCCTGAATTTAATTAAAGCTAATTGAGTTCTCCCTTTTTTCTTATTTAAAAGAGTTAATAAACAACATTATCAGGCATTAAAATTAAGTGTATTGTGCTGTTTCAAATGATTCTGAGGTTTTGTCCCTGTTTACTACTACTAGTTATTAACTCACTGAAGTCAAAATGGTTCTCAAGAAAGGTTCTAGTGTGGATGAACTTAATGCTGAGTTAAACTACTAAATTATAATAAATGCAGCTCTTCCCATAGCAAACAGTATTCATGTTTGTCTTTGTAGTCATTAAAAGTAAAACTTCCAATTAGTTAAAATGCAAAACTGACCTGTTGCACTCCTAACACTCTAAACTGGTGGGGAATTGTCCCATCAACAGCCCTTCCATGTAGGAATTTTTTTATAGTAAAATAACTAGTCACTTATAGGACTCTATACTATAAGTCTATAGACTTATAGGTCTCTTATGTGGTAATTAAAAATGCAGCACAATGCTGCTTAGTAGTTTTAAGACTCTGTAGTAACTACTATGGAGAGAAAAAAAAATGTGGTGTGTTGGTACAGTCTTTCAGGTCTTGGATTTGCCTGTGGCTCTGCATTGACAAGGGAGATGATGATGGGACAGGTGACAGTGTGGAGTCTCTGCCACTGTGGATTCTGGGAGGAGAAATAAGGAACTGCAATGCAGCAGGGTAACAGAGGACCATGGCAACAGTGGATGGGAGGTAGCTGGGAGAAGGCTTTCCTTTTGTCCTTAAATTAGAAGCAATTAGACAGTTGTCCCTGTTTAAGCAAAGAAGACATTGCATCTATGCAGTGCATCTCAGTCTGAAGAAAGAGAAGGAGCCTTGGGACCTGTTTTGGCAACCTCCTGTTCCAAGGACCCTTTGGTTTGGACAGATAACCAGGAGGGCCTTTGTAAAGGCTTCACCCCTGGCTGGCCTGCTGTGCTGGGCTCTTCATATTTTTTATACTTAACACTGTAATAACCACTAGATAACTTCTTCCAGGGAGATTGTCCTTCTTTTTAATTGTTTGGTTGCCAGTTAATGACACGTTAGAAGGGAGAGCGGAAGCTGACGTGGGTTTGTGAGGATGTGATGGCCAACACCAGAATTCCCTCTGGGTCTTTTGTCAGGTGTCTGACCTAGCCAGCTGGGCAGTCCCTCACTTTCAGTACCAGGTGGGTATGTGTTGTGGCTGTGCTGGGTCACACACATACACACACAGGTGGGATGTCTACCCTGCTGCTGTTCCTCTTGAGCCTTTGGGTACAGGAGGGGAGTTCTGCTGCTGCATTCCCAGCCTCCCCTGAGCAAAAGGCAGTGGATGGGCAGCATTGTTCCTGCCAGCTGCTTCGTGGTGAGTGAGCACATAGAATTGTAGGGGCTGGAAGGGACCTCGAGAGATCATCAGGTCCAACCCCCTGCCAAAGCAGCTCCCTAGGACATCCCACTCAGATAGGTGTCCAGACGGGTCTGGAATCTCTCCAGAGAAGGAGACTCCACCACCTCCCTGGGCAGCCTGTCCCAAGGCTCCCTCACCCTCACTGGGGAAAAGTTCTTCCCCATGTTGGTGCGGAACTTCCTGTGCTCCAACTTGCAGCCATTGCCCCTTGTCCTGTCCCCACTGACACTGAAAAGGGGCTGGCTGAATCCCCTGCTTAAGATAATGATAAACATTAATTAGGTCCCCCTTAGTCTTCTCAAGGCTGAACAGTCCCAGCTCACTCAGCCTTTCCTCACAGGGGAGATGCTCCAGGCCCTTAATCATCTTCGTAGCCCTTCTCTGGACTCTCTCCAGGAGATCCCTGTCCTTTTTATCCCAGGGAGCCCAGAACTGGACACAATCCTCCAGGTGGGGCCTGAGCAGGGCAGAGCAGAGAGGGAGGATCACCTCCTTTGACCTGCTGGCCACACTCCTCCTGATGCCCCCCAGGATCCCATTGTCTCTCTCAGCCCCCAGGGCACACTGCTGGCTCATGGCCACCCTGTCATCAACCAGGACCCCCAGGTCCTTCTCCACTGAGCTCTTCTCCAGCAGGTCATCCCCCAGCCTGTACTGAAATGAACAGTTGTTCCTTCCCAGGTGCAAGACTCTACACTTGCTTTTGTTGAACCTCATCTGGTTTCTCCCTGCCCAGCTCTCCAGCCTGTCCAGGTCTCTCTGGATGGCAGCACAGTGTCCTGTGTGTCAGCCACTCCTCCCAGCTTTGTGTCATCAGCACTTGCTGAGGGTGGATGCTGTTCCCTCATCCAGGTCGTCAATGAAGATGTTAAACATCCGTTGGTCCGAGGTCTTATTGTCCAGACCTTGTGATTTCATATGGCAGGTGACAGCTCCAGTTCATTGGAGAAGTGAGTTCTGCTGGCAGAAACTAGCAGGAGGACTCGGATGCAGGTGTAGCACCTGAGACTGCTTTGAAATTGTAGTTTGACATTGACTCTCTAATATTAAAGCCAAGTGGCACAGGAATAGTAAGTAGTATCCTGATAATGAGTAGCATCCTGCAGGTAGTAGTATCCAACTGTCCTGGTTTCAGTCAGGATAGAGTTAACTTCATTTGTAGCAGCTGATGGCATGCTGTGTTTGGGAGTTACAATGAAAGCAGTGCTGAGAACACCCTGATGTTCTTAGTTGCAGTCAGACAGTCAAGGACTTTCTCAGCTTCTTCCTATTTCTCTCTTCAGGAGAAAGGAGGGGCGAAGCCAGGACAGGTGACCCAGCTGGGCCAAAGAGAGTATTCCATGCCAATGCCGTCCTGCCCAGGAGAACGGGGGGCTGAGGGGAGGAAGAAGAGGGGCGGTGGCGGGACGCGTGCTGCTTGGGGGGACGGTCGGGTTGCGGGACAGCTCTGGGTGGTCCGGCCTGAGTTGTGTGGGTCGGGGAGAAACTGCATTGGGGATCAAGAGTTTCATCTTCTTTTGCTCTAAAGTCCTGTTAGCATTGGGATATTTGATCTTTCTGTTCTCTTAGTAAACTCTCCTTATCCCAACCCACGGGCCTCTTAGTTTCTTGGGTTTGGAGTTATTTGCCCCTTCCTTTTCCCTTCCCTTGTTTCCCCCTTTTTCCCTCTTCCCCTGCTCTTTTACTTTAAGGAGCAGGAGCTGCATGGATCTCAGCCCACAGCCGGGGTGGAACCACGAGACCAACAGATGTGAAGCAGTGTAAAGGTTTCACAGGTAGGGCTTGAGATTATGAACACTGGCCCTGAGTCAAAGCAATCCATCTTCCCAAGTGCTGATTTGAAAGCTTAGAAACAAATTGCCATTTCTTTTTTTTGATAATGATTGCTTGTTATTTCTCTTGTTTCTGAGGTGGGGTGAGCTTAACTTCTTGAATGTTTTCTCTTTTGTTAAAGGTTAAGCGTAGCTACTTTGTGCTTGTTAGTTAATGAACGGTCTGCTGGGTAGGGAATTAATTTGGAGAAATTTGATGTGAGAGACTCACTGCTTCCTGGAAAGAGTTGGTTGGAGCATTTAATTCATGTTTGCCCTCTTTGACCGCTTATGAGTTGCAAACAACCTAGTTCTGTCATCACACCCCCACCATAATTTCCAGAAGCAAATGAACATGGAAGTTTTTTGTTCATTTGTTTGACCTAAAGCTTTAAGTTACTTGATTGCCTGTGCAAATAAAGGGAGCAGTGTTTTTGTTTAAGTGGTGTGGGTCTTTAGCTTTGTCTTCATGGACTGCCCTCATCCTTTGGGTGGGTAGAACGTGTTTTCATTAACATAGTAATTTAAATGGGTCTCTTGGGTGGAAAATACCAATGGTTAATGGAAACAGTCAAGGGTCACCTGAAAAAGCCCACCCTATAATATAGGGCTGAAAGGACTCTTGGAGTTCTTCTTAACCTTCTGTCTGCATTAAAATCGTGACTTGGGGAAAAAAAAAACCAAACCAAAGCAGGCCCCTCATCTAAGCCACATGAGGATGGTTTTTCTGGGCTTGCACCACCTGTGGCTGCAGAACCAAGTTCTCTTTGGGAAGGGAGCGTTTGCCAAGCTGTGTAAATACCCTTCTCTGTGCAAGCTAATGCTGTCTGCCAGATCTGCCAACAGATGGCCCCAATGCCTTTCCTGCTTCTGTGGTTTTCAGAGCTCCCTTAAGCAGTAGCAGAGGGAGAGCAAATCCCTTGCATTGTGGTGTTGTCACCACACATAAGCTTTGTAATGAGTTTAACGTGTCCTTTCCTTTGTTTTTTTTCCAAATGGTTAATTTTACTTTCAGCCTCTTCAGAAGCTGGTTGTAATCCTTCATCAATAATGAGGCTTTAAAATAAACACTTCCCTGTGAATTGTTAATGCTAGTGTTTTTCTACCTGGTGTTTGTCCTGTTCTCTACTTCTGTATGAGGAGTATATCCAGTTACATTTCCACTCTGCTGTTGCTACAGGCTGCTCAGCTGAGCTGGGCAAGCTCCTTGGATCATCCCGTATGGCTGTGACTCTGTGTGCAGGATCGGTGGCTTTATGCTGGTGTTGCTAAATCAAGGGAACTCAAGGGGCTATGTGTACAAAGTCAGTTTCAATATTAGTCAAAGCACAACTTCATGGAGCATGCCTGAATTACTAATTATGTACTAATAGGTGTAACGTCTTCTGCTTTCTTAGGGAGGAAGGACATGCTTCCATCTGGGACTTGCCCCTACCAGGACCTTACTCTTTCTTCTTTAGAGTTGAGCAAAACATTTACTAACATTTAAATGTGAGTAATTCCATCAGCTCTGATAGAATCACCTTTAGTAGGACAGGTCTATGTTACCTGCACCTTTTTTTCTCCACTGTCAGATGTTGGTGGCCTTGCTCACCCACTTGGTAAGACCAGTGCTAAGGATCTGGTCCTTGAAATTTAGTCTTAGATTTTTTTAAAACTATTATTCACAGTTTGGTAGCTGACTGAAGAGCCTCTGAGGGGACAAAAGGCATGCTTCTCCTAGGTGTGAACAATTTTTAAGGTTTCTCCTGTAATCCTGATTGACAGCACCCATCCAGTCATTGCACAGTACAGCTGGCATATCATCTTATCCTCCCTTCTGTCACTCATTGCTAGGTGCTGGCTGCAGGCAGCAGGTTCTGTTCTACAGCTGCCATGATGACAGTGTTTTTCTTCTCTAAACAGCAAAACACCAATTTTCTCATTTTGATTTAAACCTGGATTTCATTCTCTGGGTCTTGTCAGTGCTGGTGTGGCCACCAGCAGCATTTCCCTGTGCTAAAACCCCAGCTATGTTTTACAAATCAACGTTTGCTTAACTGTGCTGAAAAGCTGCCATGCTGCCTGATGCCCACACAAATTGTTAGCTGTGCTTCCTGCTTTAAAGGAGTACTCTGGAAATGTCAAACCCTTGCTTGTACATGTTTGCAAACTTAGCTTTAAATGATAAGCTCAGATCTCAGTCATTATAGATAATTGTATCTCCTCCCTGTAGAAGAAGATCTGATGCTGAGCACTGTCTTAGCTACCTCTGAATAACTCTTCAGACTTGATGTGTGTCTGTTACCTTGCAACCATAAAGTCTTCCAGCAGCAGCGTGTTCTTTAATAGCTTTGAGAGGTAACGTTTTGCTGGGGCGTCTAGGTTGTGAATGTAATGCATGAAACCTCTCTCTGATGTGTTAATTTGCTTGACTGTTGTAAAGACAGCAATTCTCAGCAATTTTTTGGGTGACTTTTGTGTTCACAGTTGTAGCTTGCTGGATTTATTTCTGCTGAGCAGATACTGTCTTAATGTTTTCTCTAACTGAAGAGTAAAGATTAAAGCTATTTGGTTTTTCTGAAGTTTTCCTTGATAACAACCAAAAAAAAAAAAAAAGGGATTTAAGTTTTTGTTGTATTTAAAGCTTAATTTAATATTCTCTCACTTTTTCTAAGGTAGGCTGTGGAGTAATTGTTAGGAATTCCTTGACTTGCCACCAATAAAGGGCATGAGACTTTCTGTTTATCATGGATTAAACTTATCCTCCCACTTTCAGGTCCTAGTATTGTATATTGTGAGTTTGGCCAAGGACAAGAGCTAGACACCAGTTTTTATGAGAGTCTCTTCTTTGGAGATCCCAATACCCTGGACTGGGAAAAGTGGTGGTGGTTGTCTGGAAATGCTTGGCTGGGGATGGATCCTAAAGGCTAGTTTAGCCTTTGAAAAATGGGAATAATTTGGATATTTTTTGATCATTAGGTGACACTTGTCAACTCTCCCTTCCCTGTTATTCCATCAGGTGGGAAATGGTGTGTAACTGGTCCTCTGTAACAGGGCAGGTCAATCTTTGCTTTGGCCTGAGAGGTGGTACCTGATGCCCAGAGGTGTGGGACAGTCTGGCCCCATTCCTTGCGTGCCTGCAGCTGGGGAGCGTTCCCAGCACTGCAGCAGAAATTTTGGGCCAGAATCCATGGCACCCTTTGCAGCAGGGCACACCTTTGCAGTTGCTGCTCCCTAGTAACCAGTGCCAGGAGTAGAAATGGCTGATGTGACACAGAGTGCTGAGCCCCAGCGTGCTGGGGTGTGGGTGGTGCTGTGAAAGAAGGGGGCTGGCTGTTTTCAGTCTCTTTGGGTTACTTTTCCCCCTGCTTTTAAGACCTGCACTGCAGAGATTTCCTTGCCTCAGCTTCTGCAGGAGGTTTCTCCTTGCCTATTTATAGCTGCCTCTGTATATGCTCTAATCTTATTACCAACTTTCTCTCTTACACTTGCCTTTTTAAGTGTCAAATCCTCTGATTCACATATTCTGTCTGGCTGCTTCCTTCACCTTGACGCCACTCAGACTCTTCTTCCTGTAATCTCTGCGTCAGTTTCCATCCTTTTCCACATGGATTTCTTTGTAGTAAAACTGCATAGTGTTCTTCCAAAAACCAAATGTAAACAACTGTCAGAGAAAGCATCAGTGAGATTCAATGTAACTAGCAATTGCAGTGTTAAATGAAACTCTTTTCCTTTTGACTTGTGGGAAAACAATTTATAGAAGCTTGTCAGACTTATTAATCTATTTCACCTATGCCTATCTCTAGCCAGATATTTAGATTAGCTTGAAAAACATCCAGGCTGAAGGACAAGGAATTTCTGAGGAAATGTTTTTGACTTTAACCCTTGCAGCTGACTCTGCTGATAGCAATTTGTCCAGTAAAAACTTGTCCCTTTATTCTAAGTCTCCTGTTACGTGTATCTCTCTATGTAGAAGCATGTATTTGTGTAAAATGTGTAGGTGCTGCTGAATGAACAGTGATGATAAGCTGGGATCTCCAACACAGTTGAGTGGTTTGTTTTCCTGATAATATAGAAATGAAGATTTGCATTGTTACATTTTAATTGCAGCTAAACGTATAATTGTGCATCTCAAGTTTTTGTCATCTCTGTATTTTCTTCATTACTTTTTAATAACTGTTGGGTTTTTCCCTGATGTAGGGTGACCTGGCAGCTGTTGAAGAGCTGCTGAAAAACGGGGCAGATCCCAATGTCAAGGACAATGCTGGCTGGACACCACTGGTGAGTGTCGGTGCCTTTATTTGCTGTTATCTGTCTTTGATCAGACTTCACTTTGTTCATCCTTAATTCCAAAGAATTATGGCAGGTGAAGAAGTGATGATAAACAAGTGTCCTGGTTTCAGTCAGGATAGAGTTAACTTCATTTGTAGCAGCTGATGGGATGCTGTGTTTGGGAGTTACAATGAAAGCAGTGCTGAGAACACCCTGATGTTCTTAGTTGCAGTCAGACAGTCAAGGACTTTCTCAGCTTCTTCCTATTTCTCTCTTCAGGAGAAAGGAGGGGCGAAGCCAGGACAGGTGACCCAGATGGGCCAAAGAGAGTATTCCATGCCAATGCCGTCCTGCCCAGGAGAACGGGGGCTGAGGGGAGGAAGAAGAGGGGCGGTGGCGGGACGCGTGCTGCTTGGGGGGACGGTCGGGTTGCGGGACAGCTCTGGGTGGTCCGGCCTGAGTTGTGTGGGTCGGGGAGAAACTGCATTGGGGATCAAGAGTTTCATCTTCTTTTGCTCTAAAGTCCTGTTAGCATTGGGATATTTGATCTTTCTGTTCTCTTAGTAAACTCTCCTTACCCCAACCCACGGGCCTCTTAGTTTCTTGGGTTTGGAGTTATTTGTCCCTTCCTTTTCCCTTCCCTTGTTTCCTCCCCTTTTTCCCTCTTCCCCTGCTCTTTTATTTTAAGAAGCAGGCAGCTGCGTGGATCTCAGCCCACAGCTGGGGTGAAACCACGACAACAAGTTTAAAAGAATTTATTAGGAACCACTGATCTGCCCGAATCCAACTCTCCTTTGCTGGGGTAGGACATGCCAAGAAATCTATCAGCCTGCAATTCTGCAAATGCAGAAAATGCAACTATCATAACTAGAAAATGACCAGTTGTGGGCATTGTGTCTGTTGTATGAGTTCTTAATGTTCTTAGTGTCTTTTACCATTTTGAAAAGACATCAAGTAGTTAAATTAAAAAATGGCCCACTTGAATTACAGGAAGTAAACAAAAGGTTCTTTTCCACCACAGGTTCTCCCTCTTTTCCACCACAGGTTCTCCCTCTTTTCCACCACAGGTTCTCCCTCTTTTCCACCACAGGTTCTCCCTCTTTTCCACCACAGGTTCTCCCTCTTTTCCACCACAGGTTCTCCCTCTTTTCCACCACAGGTTCTCCCTCTTTTCCACCACAGGTTCTCCCTCTTTTCCACCACAGGTTCTCCCTCTTTTCCACCACAGGTTCTCCCTCTTTTCCACCACAGGTTCTCCCTCTTTTCCACCACAGGTTCTCCCTCTTTTCCACCACAGGTTCTCCCTCTTCTGAGGACTACTCTTGCTACTACAAAGCCTTCTGAGGACTACTCTTGCTACTACAAAGCCTGTAATCTGGGAGGCTTTGTTCCCTGTAGTCTAATTTTCACACAGTTGGCCTTTGTTTGGTTTTTCTGTGCTTTTTATTGGTGCTAGGTTCCAAGGTTAGTTCACATCAGGAACGTGATGCAGTATTCCTGCATCGTCTTCCCCGGTCGCCTACCGAGGGGGGTCTGAAAATGAGTGTGTAACTGGTGTGACAGCAGTCCTTCCTCTGAATTCTGTTTCACCTGAGTTTCCTCTCTTACGGGTTCGCCCAACCAGCACGAGGCATGCAATCACGGGCACAGAGAAGTGGTGGAGCTGTTACTGCAGAACAGGGCGTTGGTGAATACTACGGGCTATCAGAACGACTCGCCGCTTCACGACGCTGTCAAGAACGGGCACGTGAGCATCGCCCAGCTGCTGCTTTGGCATGGTGCCTCCCGGGATGCGGTGTAAGTAGACAGCGGGGTGTTGTTCTTGTTACCGCTGCCTTTGCTACGAGCTACAACTTCCAGGGAGCAGGTTAAGTAAATACGCTAGTAATAGATGTGGTTCCCTCCAAGTGAGGGGGTGTCCTGGTTTCAGTTAGGATAGAGTTAACTTCATTTGTAGCAGCTGATGGGATGCTGTGTTTGGGAGTTACAATGAAAGCAGTGCTGAGAACACCCTGATGTTCTTAGTTGCAGTCAGACAGTCAAGGACTTTCTCAGCTTCTTCCTATTTCTCTATTCAGGAGAAAGGAGGGGCGAAGCCAGGACAGGTGACCCAGATGGGCCAAAGAGTGTATTCCATGCCAATGACGTCCTGCCCAGGAGAACGGGGGGCTGAGGGGAGGAAGAAGAGGGGCGGTGGCGGGACGCGTGCTGCTTGGGGGGACGGTCGGGTTGCGGGACAGCTCTGGGTGGTCCGGCCTGAGTTGTGTGAGTCGGGGAGAAACTGCATTGGGGATCAAGAGTTTCATCTTCTTTTGCTCTGAAGTCCTGTTAGCATTGGTATATTTGATCTTTCTGTTCTCTTAGTAAACTCTTCTTATCCCAACCCACGGGCCTCTTAGTTTCTTGGGTTTGGACTTATTTCCCCTTCCTTTTCCCTTCCCTTGTTTCCCCCCTTTTTCCCTCTTCCCCTGCTCTTTTACTTTAAGGAGCAGGAGCTGCGTGGATCTCGGCCCACAGCCGGGGGGAAACCACGACAGGGGGGTGGGTGTTAAATGTGTGCTCCACTATACTTACATCCTCCTTTTCCAGGTGGGTGTTTCTGTTTTTGCTTTCTCCTAAGCTTTTCTGAGGATGCCAGTCTGAGAGAGCTGGAGTATTGGAGGCTGTACTAGGAAAGCAACACAAATATGCTTACCCTATTCCCACACTTTCCTCTTGGCATCTTGTTACAGCTACTGTCAGATCTAAGATGCTGAGCTGGATGAGTTTTAAACTGCTACAGCTGGTTTTTTGTCTCTATTCTTACTACGCTTCACACTTGCCAGCAGAAGGTGTTTTGGCCCAGTCTCTGCTACCTTCACAATTGACATAAACACACACTGAGATTTGGGGAGTGATGTTGATTTTTTTTTTCTTTCCTCTTCTGGATCAAAGCACTAATCCTTGGTACACTTTTTAATTTAAAAACAGAAAAAGCTTAAATATTTTCAATTGACTCTTTTATACAGTTATGCCTCCTGAAGATTTTGGCATTTGTGTATAGGAGGTGCTAAAGAACCTGCTAGTCTATGAGTAACCCTGCAAGCTATTAGTATTCAAACACTAAATGTGGTTATAGGTATTGTAGTCCTGGTGTTGTGCCAGGGCCTGTGTTTATAAAATTTGAATGTGATGCATGTTGTCAATAGGTGCTTGTATATAGTAACATGATAGGATGAAGTCTTGCATGACATGAATTTCCTTGCCAGCCACATAAAGAAGCATAAACAAGATCAGCTTAATCACTTCAGCTCTCAACATTCACTCTTGAAGCTTACAGAATTAATGTTTTCAGACCCAGTCCTGATCTTGAATATATTGGAGTTTAAAAAAAAACCCAAACCAACAAACAAACCCACAACTTCAGCATGAAAAAGTAAAACAAGGATCAATTGTTCATCTTCACTTTGTTCTTGAACAACCAAGACCAGTGCATACCACCTTGAAACACCTTTAGAAACTAATTTCCAAGCCAATTAAATATTGGGAACTGCTTCTATGACACTTACATATACCATCTATCTGGTATTTGAAAGCATAGCACAGCCAGCAGCTTTGATGCAAGGCTTTGTCAGGACTTAAGAGCTGGTAGGTTTGCACAGCAGAGACTCCAAATGCCAACAGTGGTCTCTTATTAGCCTTAGTCTTTACCAAATGTGTTCATGCAAACTGAGGTGAATTTGAACCTCTTTCAGCTCATTCTGTATGAGCAAACATGGCTTTCTATTTAAACAGAAGCTTTTTAATCATGGAGGGAGAGATTTATGTAAACCTTAAACTCTGGCTTAGCTTTTCACTGAGTACAGGTAATGTTCAGTTGTATATTGGAACAGTGTGACGTCGGATACGTTGCAACTCTGCAGCTGGCTACCTCTGGTAGTATCTCTAAGGTATCAAAAATGGCTTCTAACCCACTCTGAAGTGTGCACAGGTCTTGACTTAATCCCTAGAGTACTTGGAATTTGCCTCTTTTCTGGCTAAAGGAACCATAGGTCCAAAACCCAGTCCCATCTATCCCATGCCCTGGAAAAATGGAGGCTTCCAAAGATTCTGTAGGCTCCCATCTCTGGCTGAAATGCTACTCTGCATGTTTCTGTCACACTGATGATGGAAAAGGTTTTGGGGTATTTCCCTGTTTTTTACAGTGGTTGGATTTGCTTAGCTGAAGTGGATTTGAACCTTCTTTAATGCAGAAGGTTTAAATATTTTCTCTAGTGGATGCAGATACCCTTATAATGAAGTCACACCTGACAAGGAACTTGCTTTTCTTAGTGACAGGTTTCCTAGGTCCCTGAGACCTGCAGACCATGGCTTTAAAAACAAGGTGATTGCTTAAGATGGTGCAATTATCATTCTTTTTAGTGTGACTAGGTATAATTGTCCTTAATGCAGGATCTGCTTGCCTTCATGTTACTGCTGTAGGATCCTTAAAGTAGAAATTGAGCAGGGATGAGTAGAAACAGCATCTCTGAAGTTTATGTTCTCTAGGGCTATACCTGAGGCGTGCCTTAACTTCAGAGGTACGTAGCATGTGAGCTAAGTCTATACTAAACCAATTTTGCCAAACTGAATCACAGAATGACTAGGTTGGAAAAGACCTTTAACATCATTGAGTCCAACAGTTCCTGGCCTGTGCTAAACCATATCCCTAAGCACCTCATCTACCCTTTTTATAAACACATCCAGGGTCGGTAACCCAACCCCCTCCCTGGGCAGCCTGTTCCAGGCCCGGACAACTCTTTCAGGGAAGAACTTTTCCCTCACATCTGATCTGATCTGGCACAGCTTGAGGCCATTTCCCCTTGTCCCATCTCCTGTCACCTGGCTGAAGAGACCATCGCCCACCTCTCTAACACCCTCCTGTCAGGCAATTGTAGGTGGTAACAAGGTTTCCTCTCAACCTCTTCTTCTCCAGGCTGAACTGATAAACTTGTCTACGTTTAGTTTGCATTTTTTGGGCCTGTATGAAACTCTAGTCCTTTTGTGGACTCTTGAGGCTCTCTGAACTGACTTTCAGCCCAAGAGAGGGCCCTCTTTATCCTAGCCTGTTGTCGTGGTTTCCCCCTGGCTGTGGGCTGAGATCCATGCAGCTCCTGCTCCTTAAAGTAAAAGAGCAGGGGAAGAGGGAAAAAGTGGGGGAAACAAGGGAAGGGAAAAGGAAGGGGCAAATAACTCCAAACCCAAGAAACTAAGAGGCCCGTGGGTTGGGATAAGGAGAGTTTACTAAGAGAACAGAAAGATCAAATATCCCAATGCTAACAGGACTTTAGAGCAAAAGAAGATGAAACTCTTGATCCCCAATGCAGTTTCTCCCCGACCCACACAACTCAGGCCGGACCACCCAGAGCTGTCCCGCAACCCGACCGTCCCCCCAAGCAGCACGCGTCCCGCCACCGCCCCTCTTCTTCCTCCCCTCAGCCCCCCGTTCTCCTGGGCAGGACGTCATTGCCATGGAATACACTCTTTGGCCCATCTGGGTCACCTGTCCTGGCTTCGCCCCTCCTTTCTCCTGAAGAGAGAAATAGGAAGAAGCTGAGAAAGTCCTTGACTGTCTGACTGCAACTAAGAACATCAGGGTGTTCTCAGCACTGCTTTCATTGTAACTCCCAAACACAGCATGCCATCAGCTGCTACAAATGAAGTTAACTCTATCCTGACTGAAACCAGGACACCTGTTGAAGCAATTATTTTGTTACCTCATGGGGTAGGGAGGAAAGTTGGATTAGTTCCCTGTGGGTTCCTAAAGTCTTTTCCTTTAGCTAAGCTGAGTAAATTGTGAACATGATGAATGTATTCAAATGTTTCTTGGGACACAATGAAATATATAGCGTGAAACCCCACAAAAGTGACTGATGTGTTGCTGCCGCTTTGACCGTAGAATTAACTCAGTTTTGTGTCTTAATGTCCCTTGTGTGTTGGAGAGTTAATCTACTGGAATAAAAACAGAGCTTGTGTTGAATAGCTTGCTTAGAGCAGTGGTTTTGAAATGTAGCATGATGCTCAATTGTGCAGGATGCAATATTTTCTTCAAGATGGGGGATATTTACTGCCTGCAGGCCCCAAGGTGGGGAAGATGCACCGGTCTGTAGAGGGATACGAAGTAACAGCCCAGAGCAAACGCAGCCGCTTTCCAAGGGAGCTCAAGTCAGTTATTAGCATAGCCTCAGCCATCACAGAGGTGAGACTTTCCAATTTCAGATTTAGATCACCAGGTTCACAGATCCATCAAGTACCTCTCATTCCAAGTGTTTTTCAGGCTAGTTTTTTCTCTCCTTGCATCTTAATATCTAGTGCATTAAGAAGTAGCTGTATTTCACATGAAGCAACTGGGTATCTTTTGGACCAAGTGGATACAGATGAGATCTACCTCTTTTGCCTGAATGCAATCCTGGGATTTCAGTATTGTTTGGCAAATTGATTTATTTTTTTAAATCTGTAAGATTTAATAGTTGTGGTACTTCATTTGCCATTTGAAGCTCTCACGGACTGGGAAAGCTAGGAAGTACAAATGAAAAATATTATATGGACCAGTGGACCTATTAATTGTCCTGCTGGTCTAGCTAATTTTTTAAGTTAATCTCCTACACATAGCTAATTTAGATTTTTATGGCTTTTTTTTTTCACATGCTCACTCTCCTGAATTCTTTTTTCCCTGCTTCACAGCAAACCAAGTGATTTGAAAAATTAGATCTGTGCATTTGCAATTTCACAGTACTTCCTAAATGCTTTCACTCAAATGGACTATCTTGCTGGTTCTTCATGCACAATAAGGTTAGCATTTGTAAAGATTGTTGTGTTGCCCTACGGTTTTTTTAGGTATTAGCTGTCTTTTGAGTAGTTTGATTCCGAACAAGCCTGTGGGGATGCTGAGGGATAGACCATCATCCTCACTTATGAATGGCATAGGGGCAAAAACTACTATGCCCTGCAGTTAATTCCAGGAGGTGGTAGACCTGTGACACTACCATAATTTTGTCTGCTTTTTTGAAGTCAAGATAGTGCAGGACTTCACTGTCTTAAGTGCAAGACAGTATGCTTAACTTCCTGCTGGCAGCAGGTTAATTAAAACCCTGGCCCTGTTTGGATAGCGAAGAAGGTCTTTCTGGCTACACAGATTGAATTTTTTTCCTCTGTTAGGTTCAAAAAAGACTTCTTACCACGCTCTTCAAATATGGGTACTGACTGGAGAGCTCCAAACTGGTCAGATTTCCACGTGAGAATTGCTGTACTGGGACCTGATTCACAGAATCACAGAATGTCAGGGGTTGGAAGGGACCTTGAAAGGTCATCTAGTCCAACCCCCTGTCAAAGCAGGATCTACCTAGATTAGGTCACGCAAGAACATGTGCAGGCGGGGTTTGAATGTCTCCAGAGGAGACTCCACAACCTCCCTGGGCAGCCTGTCCCAGGGCTCCATCACCCTCACAGTGAAAAAGTTTCTCCTTATGTTCACATGGAACCTCTTGTACTCCAGTTTGTACCTGTTGCCCCTTGTCCTAGCATTGGGTGTCACTGAGAAGAGCCTGGCTCTGTCCTCCTGATACTTGCCCTTTACATGTTTATAGATGTTGATGAGGTCACCCGTTGGTCTCCTCAAAGAGACACAGCTCCCTCAGGCTGTCCTCATAAAGATGATGTTCCACTCCCTCCATCATCTTAGTGGCCCTGCGCTGGACTCTTTCAAGGAGTTTGAACTCTTCTGGGAGGCTGGGTGAAAACATAGTTGATGTTCAGCTGTGGAACAGCAAATAACTTCTGGTATCTAAATGGTTCAGCTCAACACTCCTAATTATGAAGTATTACATAGTCACTGTTGGCTTTTATTGGAAGCTGTGCAAATTTGGGGCTTCTAAAGAATTGACAGAGCTGTCTCCTTATTTATCTTCACTCCTCTGGTTGCTTATTTCCTGAAGGTTGAATGGAGCATCGAGACGGTAGCTGCAAAGTTTCTCTTTCACTGTAGCCGTAACCCCAGTTGTCTCCGTACCTGAGACTTCAGCGGTGCCGCACTGTAAACTGAATCCCATTTCTGAAGCTTTTCATAAGAAGTTCTTTGATCTGTCAGTCCTTCAGATACCATCTGTCATCTCATGTAATGTCACACTCGGCAGATGACATGGGGTTGCTCTTCATTGGGCTCATCTTTGTTCTTGGCGCAGACGCCCTCCTCTGCGATTGGAACTTGTTCTAGCTGTAACAGCCCTCTCCTGACTATTCAGTGCCCGATGAGTGTCTAACAGCAGGCTGCTTGCATCAAAGGATACATCTGACTCTTGAACACTGTCCTGGTTTCAGTTAGGATAGAGTTAACTTCATTTGTAGCAGCTGATGGCATGCTGTGTTTGGGAGTTACAATGAAAGCAGTGCTGAGAACACCCTGATGTTCTTAGTTGCAGTCAGACAGTCAAGGACTTTCTCAGCTTCTTCCTATTTCTCTCTTCAGGAGAAAGGAGGGGCGAAGCCAGGACAGGTGACCCAGATGGGCCAAAGAGAGTATTCCATGCCAATGCCGTCCTGCCCAGGAGAAAGGGGGGCTGAGGGGAGGAAGAAGAGGGGCGGTGGCGGGACGCGTGCTGCTTGGGGGGACGGTCGGGTTGCGGGACAGCTCTGGGTGGTCCGGCCTGAGTTGTGTGGGTCGGGGAGAAACTGCATTGGGGATCAAGAGTTTCATCTTCTTTTGCTCTAAAGTCCTGTTAGCATTGGGATATTTGATCTTTCTGTTCTCTTAGTAAACTCTCCTTATCCCAACCCACGGGCCTCTTAGTTTCTTGGGTTTGGAGTTCTTTGCCCCTTCCTTTTCCCTTCCCTTGTTTCCCCCTTTTTCCCTCTTCCCCTGCTCTTTAAGAAGCAGGCAGCTGCGTGGATCTCGGCCCACAGCCGGGGGAAACCACGACAAACACTTTAAACACCTTGCAAAAAGCGCACTTGCATTCTGGTACAAAGAAGCCTGCCTTAGAGACCTGGGAGTGTAGCTTAAGCACCTCAGACCCTCATTTCTCTCTTGTAGAAACAGTTGTGTCTCTCTTCCCTCCCAGTCACGTGCACTGGTCCTGTTTTCAGCAAACCCCAACCTACAGTAGGACCACATGTACAGAGTTTACCAGTATTTCTAAAAACCCTCTCTGTGTTGGGGTGGACTGAATATGCACGTCCCACTTAATTTTGTTTTGCAGATGGGATCAAAATGAGGTTTTTTTTACTCTAAAAAGGTAGATTTCTCTTGTTCAGCTTGGCTAAACAAAGACAAATTTGAGCCCACTTTTTTTTTACAAAAGCTTCTCTTTCCCATTCATCTGCATTCCTTGTGGCTACACAGATCTGGTCCTTGATAGGGTTAAGAAAAGGTTCCTCAAGTATAACTGCACCAATAATTGTACCAACGTGACAGAGACCTGGGCAAGGTCTCTTTCTGTTCATGATTATTTACTTTTTGGGTGGTTAGTGGTTGCCTAAGTAAAAAGAACAAATCTGGTTTTCATCCTTTTTCCTTTGAGACGGATGTGTAAGCTAAAACAATATCCACATACAAAATCGGTTGCCTGGATGTGTTCCTTACCTTATTTTTTATTTTGTAAACTTCTTTTGTCCATTTCAGCTACTTTCAGTCACTTTCCTTAAGTTCAACAAGCTGCTGCTTTGCAGATATTCCAAACGCTTAAGCCCACCCCTTGAGCTGATGCTCCTTTTTCCAGACTTCAGCTCCCAAGTTTGTCAGGTTTTATCTGTGCCACTTTAACATCCTATGAATAACCATTAGTTATTCAATGACAGGATGGCATTTTGCAACACACTGGTAAGAAGTGACTGAAATGATCTTGAAGGTGGAAGCATGGGGAATCAAGTAAATACAGAGGCAGGTGGCTGGAGCTCTTATTTGTATGGTTTAATAGGGGAAAAAAGCTATATTTAACTCTGGTGCCCTATTTATTTCTCTATGGTAAACATTCAGGAGGGGTTTTTTCCCAACAGTCAGGGATCTTTGTTGGGGAGACAGTCCCAAACCTCTGCTACTGACATGCAGTGATTTCTTCCCCCTGCTTAGCTCACAGTAAAAGGTCAGCCATCTAGTCTAAAGGTGATTTTTAGTTTGTGTGCTAATCCCCCCACCCCACACCCCCCTTTCCCCTGGACGCATTGTTCAAAGGAACTGTCCTGCAGCATTTTCAGTCTAATGTGGCCCTTGTTTAAAGAAAGGGTGAGAGCTACCCTGATGATGCATGACAAAGCAGGAACAGCATGACAATATTTAATGGGCTGCAACTCCTGGGACTGGGCTGAGATTTAACCAATTATCTTTTAGTCTGCAGAATTTGTATTATGCTAGCTTTTTGCTCGTTAGTAACACAGAAGGACTCAGGCTCGGTAATACTGTAAAATTAGCAATTGTAAAATGCCATCCCAGAATCTTCTGTGGGGGATTTCTGTTATCCCAAGAGGCTGTTAGTGAGCAGTGCTCAGTCAGGAGCACAGAGAGGTGCTAAGGTCAGGCACATCTTGGAGCTTTGCGCTGGCCAAATCCCCCCAGTTAAAGTCAGAGTGAAGACTTCATTATTTGAGCCTCTCTTTGGGCTGGATTGTGTTATGGCCTGATGTGGAATTCCCTATAAAGCTTCCCAGATTCCCGCTCTGCAGAGGAACATGTGGCTAACGAAGAGGCAGCTCTTTGAAGATGCAGTGGGGGTTTTTTTTGACCTCTTTAAACGTTTCATTGTTTGATGACTAAGCTTGCCGGATTTCAGCTACTGAGTCAGGGCTTTGTTCTTGGTGTCAAGCTTCCCCTTCATAACGAGCTCTTATTATGCCTTTTGAGAGCCAGAGCTACATGAGGTGGGGAGAAGAGGATCAGCTGGAAAAGCCATTATTTTTGCAAAGGGCAAAGCAAGCAGAATATTTCCCAAGAGTGCTGGCAGAGGATGGTGTTTGTTAAGGGCAATTATACCTGTTCTGCGGTTTCAAGCTTTCCTCCCCTGACTAATGTCCCGCAGAAGAAGAGCAGAGAAGCCATGGCTGGGCTCAGTGTTGTGTTTGTAGCAAACCATATCTGAGTATTGCTGAAAGAATGGGGGAGGAAATGGGTCTTGAAGCATATCTAATGGCCATGAGGTGCCATGTAGGATGAATAGCATTCAAGAGAATTGGCAAAACAACTGCAATTGGACTGAACGGGCTGTAGCGTGCTCTGGGGAGCAGCACGCTGAGGGGAAATGAGATGTGTACTCAAATTTTGGAAGGGTGAGGGAATTGTGGTTCTCAAGTAGGAAGCAGATAGCTTTTCCCATAAAGCATAACCACATCAAGCTCCAGTGTTTAACACAGTAAGGAGAGGCTTCTGATGTGTCTTTTATGGCAAAATTACATTTTTTTGGTTATGACTGCAGTGAAAGATTAAAGCTGAAATTTCTGGGTCTTGTGAATGATATCAAAATGCATCTTGAAACAGTTTAACAGGGACTGTGGTTTATTTAACTGAACGTACTGCCCTGAACATCCCTTACTCCTCAGCTGAATGCAGCAGATTGTAGTTCAGTATCCATCTGTCTTGGATGCAGTTCTTGAAGCTTTGTGGGTTTTAGTTGAAATTACATATTAATAAGAAAGTGGGAGGGAAAGCTACCCAGCTAATGTGCCCAGTTAGTTAATAATCAAGTCACATTCTATTTACTTAAACCCATCTGTGCTTGTTTTGCCAGTAATATATTTGGTCTGCGGCCTGTGGACTATGCAGAGAGTGAAAAGATGAAGTCTGTGCTAATGCTGCCAGTGCAGGATGAATCATTTTCTCTTAACCAACCCTCCGAGGCAAGTATGAGTGTTGGGGTTTGCTTTGCTTTTTTAGGAAACTGTAACTTCATCCTGTAAGTATTGAAGGCTTTGACCATCACCTGCCTTTACAGGGAGATTGAAAATAGGATGGGAAAATAACTTGGCCGGTATTTCTGGAATGCATGTGGAACACTTACAGGCTGATACTCTGTGTTTATAGCTTCATCTGGGAGGAGAATGAATGCTGTGCTATTCTTGAAGTATCGTTGGTTGAACTTTGCTATTGCTGTTGTTTTTCTGCATAGTTAAATTTGTTCTACTTGCCAAACTGGCTGAAAGCAGCAGCAGTCTTTGTTCCAGGTGCTTATTGCGTGCCTTTAAAAGGCTGCTCCAGCATTGTCCTTCGTCCAACAACGAAGGTCCTACCTCAGCACTTGAAAACTGCTTTTAGAAGATTGTTTTGGGGTTTTGGTTTTACCAAGGACTTCTCAGGTCTTGTCACCAAACTCAGGTTATTCAGATTTAACAAATTACTGCATTATGAAGTGCTTTGTGCTTCCTAATGAATGATGATTAAACGGACGTGGCTGGTACAAGCAGTCCTGTTCTGCTCCAGGATATACAGCCTGTTACGCTCCCTCCTCGTTGAGGTAATAAGGTATCCATTGGCCTAAAGTAAACTGTGGCAGCTAAACTTGCAAGGATGTGACTACTCCTCCTGCCTGTAGCAAGTGTAAGATGCAGCTCTTATGTCCCAAACAAAACACTCAGTGTTTGTGTTTGCTTTGGGGCAAGTGCATGCTGCTGGATGGTTACCAGCTCATACGGATCGAGGCGTGAGGGTGACTGTCTCTCAGCTGTGTCTGTATTATGGAACCTGGGGGTACTTCTAGAGACCCAAGAGCTGAAGCATGGCATCCTTGTCAGCATGAAACATGAGCAAGCAGCTCATCTTACTTTGCATTAGTAGTATGCAAAGAAAAGAAACTTAAGCATTCATGACTTGGAGAGCAATGTACTTTTTTTAGTGAAAAAATGCAGGTGTTAATTACATAGGTTACTCAGCATATCAGTAGTGTATCTGTTATACTTCATTAAACGTAGGAGGCTTTACTACTTCACTGGGAAATCTTTTTCTCCTTCACTGTGATCAGCAAGGCTGTTTACACAGTGTTCAACTGGCTAAATGTGTGCACCTCAGTGTCTCTTCCTTGCTTTTTTTTTTTAAACTGATGTGCAGGCTGCTTTGCTATGTTGCATAAGCTAAATGAAGTACATCTAGTGTCAAGCCTTTTTCCTCTGGAGCTGCTTTGTTATATAGAGATATATTTATGGACCCTGTCCACCATGCTTGCCATGAATTGTTTTTCAAAATGCTTGTTCTTTATTAAATAAAGCTGTCAAACAAGTTAGTTGCTTTCTTTATGTTCCCAAGCGTTCATCTTATTGTAGCCTTTCTGCTCATGCAGGTGCTGAGCCCCAGCCAGCCAAGGGATGGACCTCTCTGTATACTGGGGAGCAGTCTTAGTTCGGAGCAGCAGAAATTGCTGAACAAACTAGCAACAGTTCTGAAGGCTCCAAGGTGTAATGAATTTAACAGCAGAGGTAAGTAGTCATGTTGAAATGCCTCTGTCCAAATATAAGTAACTAGAGTTCTGCACCTCATCCTTTAAGATGTTAGCTACAAAAGGGTTTTTATCATTCCTAGTAAGTGCTGAGATCCCTAAATTACAGCAGTAGTGGAATGATGGTGTCTTGTGTTGCATGTAAGCACATATAAAGCCTGCTTCAGTAGAAGGGAGATGACTTCGGGAGGAGCCAAAGTTTTGACACTATGTTGTGTCACTATTTAATAGTTTGACACTATTTAAAGTCCCTAAGTCCTCCTCAAAGACCTCTTCTCTCTACACTTTCTATACCAACTTTAAGGCCTCTGCTCATCTGAAACATCCTGTAAGGTTTTTATCTCCCAGAAGTGAGTCTTGGGCAGATGGTGCCTTTAAAAAGAGCATGTCACTGACTGAAAGTTACAGATTTCTTCTCATCACTGTCTTCCTTCAAATTTTATTCTTCACTAAGGTGATGGAGCTGAATTATGGGGCTCAGATTTTATTTAGCTACCTCTTAAGAGGGGTAACCTTGTCTTAACCCTCCCTATTAAGATTTTTTTGGAGTGCTGCTTCTCCTGCTTGTGAAAGAAATGCTAAAGTAATTTACCTGTACCATTTTTCACAGCCTGATGACCACTCCAGAAATGTGAGTTGAGGTCTGGTAGCTTTGTTTTAAAGCAGTGAGATCCCATAGTAAGATTCCAAATCAAAGTTAAATATAACTTTAAAAGGAATGAAAGAAAAATGCTGTCCTGTAAACTGGAGCCTGAAGATTTTAGTGTTTAGAACTACAAAAACTGCACAGCAAGTGTATGTTGAAAGCCACAAAACTTCTAATAGTGCTTCTACTTACTTGTATCTTAAAAAAAATAATCACATTTGTGCTGTAAAGAGTGGTTGATGAATTATTATAGCTTGTTTATTCTTTAAATGGTGATTGATTGCTTTTCAGCCAGGCATGGTTCTGATTCTTGTGTGGTTTGAGTTCTACTGATGTCATCTTTCTCCTAGTGACTCATCTGGTTATCCCTGACGATCCGATGCCGAGTACTGTGAAATGTATGATGGCTGTTCTGACTGGATGCTGGGTCCTCAAGTTTGAATGTAAGTCTTAAATGTATGGGATTCCTTGAGCTTTTCCACCAGAAATTGTGGGTGGGATTCCAGAGAAAACCACCTTTTTCAACAACTGCCCTGCTATCAATACTAGCTGAATGTGAAGTGTGAGGGTTTTGGTTTTTAATCTCCTACATGACAAGAGATTTCGTGAAATGCAGCGACTCTTTCCTTGGCCAATGTGTGCATTTCACTATTAGATGTACTGCTTAGGTCATACTCTAAGTATCAGTGAGAAGTGAATTTGTTCATTGCTCCATTGAGAGAGATTTGGAAGACTATGGAAAATCTTCTGGGAGAAGAGGAAGGAACGCGTTGAATTCTTGGGATTTCTTGTAAGCAGCTTCCATTGAAACTGATAGGAGACTTTTGCTTGCTTGGGGTATGTGGTTAAGGCCCCTAGGAAGGTAAACAGGCCCTGATCCAAACCAAAGTTACACTGTCAGCTGATCCTAACCCATCTGTGCTCTCTGTGAAAAGTTCTCAGCGGAGAAAGTTGCCGGGCTCTGTGTGGTCACAGCCTTGGGCAGATCAAATATATACCTGACTTTCCTGTACACATAAGCCCTGTGGACTGGAGTACTTGACTGCTCTTCAACTACAATAGTAACTTCTGAGATGACTTGCACAGCATCCCCTTAGCATGCAGGGACTTGTTTAGATGTCATCTTTCATGCAGTCCTTAATTAGTTTTCCTACAGCGCATGCTTTGCCGTGCAGCTGTTCTGTGGACTTAACACCCCAAATTCTGTGTTTTATATCTTTTTTTCTAACATATTTCCTAGTATCTGCTTTCACAGGAATTGGAAAAACTATGTTCTTCCCCTTGACCTTTATGACTGTGTCCTTTTAGTTAATAAGCACGCTACAAACGAGTTCATTATCCATGGAAAGCTCACAGACAGATTTCATTCCTGGTCTTCCCTGTGTGACTAAACATCAGAATATGAGGTTTCTCTAATGGTCTAAATTTTCCAGTCACTAATGTTCACAAAAACATTGCTGAAAGCTTCAAAAGGTATATACTAGTTTTTCTAATAAAGCACGTCATCAGATGGGTTTCTTGAGTGTTCATTTGTCTTCAAGATACAGTCAGTGGACTTGTGCCATGCTTTTTTTACAAGCTCTAGTGAATCAGTGTCACCTCAGGAATGTTTCCTGCAACACCTGCATCAGTGGCTTCTGCCTGTGGCCTCATAAGCATTTGCAAAAGGAAAAAACCATTGTACTGTGATTCTTAGAAACAGGAGTGACTTCTTGTTGAATGTGTGATGTGGAGAGCTGCTGGTGGTGCTTCAGCAAGCAGAGGGATTTAATAACTTGCAGGCACTTTGTTGATAAACACAAATGGAGATAGCTTCATGTTTGGAGGTAGGGATGCAGCAGAGAAAGTCTAGAAGCAATATTTGGGTTGTGTAGTTGGAAAGGGGATTTTCAGATGCTCTGGGCTGATGGCCTGTTTATCTGAGAGCAAACAATCTGTTTGTGGTGATCCACTGTCTAGGTTCTTTCACTCAGGCCATGAGGTCTGCTCTCCTCCTGTCATATGTGCTAGGGTGGGTTTTTCTTCATTTCACTTTACTTTCTTGCTAGTCAGGTGCTTAGAAAACCTCAGCTGAATGGTAGGGAAATTTAATTTCATGAGCCCTGGGTTTAGATCTTTGCAGAACAACTTTTTATACTTTGTGATTAGAAAAGAAGGAATAAAATAGTGTAGGGGTTATTCAGGGAATATTTTCCTTTTTTTTTTTTGTTTGCAACTGAGTTTTGTTTTTATGTTGTTAGTACTGATTAGTACAATCCTGACTGCTAATGCTCCCAGCTTAGTAAGCAACATACTACGTAAAAGCGAGTGATTCTCCTCCCTAGTGGGAAATGTTAGTAATAACTCATGGGGTCTGATGCAGCTAAGTGCCTATAATTAACAGCCCCACTCCATCTGTTCCCACCAGTCTGTTATTAGTCTTCTTCAGAGTCATTACAAGTTAAAGATTGTTATAACAAATAATGGGACTCCTGCTGATGGAACATTTGTCTAGGAAAAAGAGGTCTTTGCTTTTCCATAATTCCTCTCTTTATTTATTGTGGCTTTTTGACTTCTGTTTGGGTAAGTTTCCTTAAACATGATGCAAATAAACTTCCAAAAGTGTGTTCATATTCTGGCTTGCTTCTGTCAAAGCCACTGCAAATAAATTGAAGGAGCTGCTTATGGCTCAGCTTTCTTAACTGTTCACTTAAGTAAATTCATATTCCAAAACTCCAGTGAAATGTATGGAAAAACAAAGCTCAGTGTAGCAATTAGTGAAATGCTGACTATGCATAAATGATGATTTGCATTTTTTTTTTACTATGAGGTAAGCTGCATTTGACTGTTATTTCTGAAGTTATATTTACAGCTTACACATAGTTATACCACCTGAAAATAAATGGCATGATTAAAAAAAAACAAAACAAACCCAACCACTCCACAGGGTTTTATTAAGATTGTGTTTCTTAGGTTAACCCTTCCATTAGAGCAGGCTTTCTAGCTGCATTTCCCTAGTGAAAAGGACTTTCTTTTGTATAATTCTATGGAGTTTCTGTTAACGTGTGTTTATCCACACAGGTACAGTGTCTGTAGTGTCAGTAGAGGGGTAAGGTGGGACTTTCCAGCAAAGTTTCAGCTAAACATAAGGCTTCTACAGATGGGAGAGCTGAGATTTAGATACACATCTTCAGTTTTGGGGCTCCCTTCTGTCCTCAGGTAGAAGCTGAGGATGCAAGGCTGTCATCACTATGCAATATTAGATCTTTGCAGAAGACAAAAAACCCCTCAACCTTGCCAGTTGTGGTTCTGTAGCTTCCGTATATAATATGCTGTCAGCAATATATCAAAGCAGCATAGAATTCAATTGAGACACTGTTGTCCCTGTGCTCCTTGCCCTTGGCCATATCTTTCATTGGTTTCATTATTTTATTGCCTTCATTATTTCTGGGACAGTAATAGGGCACGAAGTAGCATATCATTATCCCTCCACAAGTAGGCTGAGACAAAGATTCAAGTAACACTGTACATTTCCTTGGCTTTTTGTAGAGCACAGAATAGTGTAATTAAAAGCAGCAGAAATCTTTCACAGGTTTCCAGCTTGGTGGGTTGTTTGGTTTTTTTTTTCTTGAACTGATTGTCATCTGTTGAAAAGCAGGGAATGAAGAATGATCTCAGCAACAATATGCAGCGAAACAAGCTCGTGTCAACGAAGTATCTGGCAGAATTCTAAGCATCTGATTGCTTCTTCCTTCATCTGTTTTGTTTACCTGGAGCAGCAGCAGTGATTCAGCTCTGATCATTTAAAATTTAAAAAAAAAAAAAAACAACCCAAAAAAACCCCAAAACCCTCCCCCATCCTGCTTTTCCTGCAAGGGCTCTGAAGAACTGGGGGAGCCAGGGGATTGCGTGACTGACAGCTCAAGGTGAAAACTTCTTCCTGAATTTCTTGGAGCAATATGCCTGTCCTTGTTTAGGCTGTTAGACAAGAGAAGTGCAAAGCTGCTGGAGCTGACTGCTGCTCAGGCTGGGCTGTCTCTCTATCGGGCTGGCCCTGCCCTTATCACAGGGCCAGGGCTTAACTTTGTCTTAATTACTATCAGGTCAGGGTCAGATCTACCGTTATCCCAACCTTCCGGGCCCCACGTTGGGCGCCAAAAAAACTGTCGTGGTTTCCCCCCGGCTGTGGGCCGAGATCCATGCAGCTCCTGCTCCTTAAGTAAAAGAGCAGGGGAAGAGGGAAAAAGGGGGAAACAAGGGAAGGGAAAAGGAAGGGGCAAATAACTCCAAACCCAAGAAACTAAGAGGCCCGTGGGTTGGGAAAAGGAGAGTTTACTAAGAGAACAGAAAGATCAAATATACCAATGCTAACAGGACTTTAGAGCAAAAGAAGATGAAACTCTTGATCCCCAATGCAGTTTCTCCCCGACCCACACAACTCAGGCCGGACCACCCAGAGCTGTCCCGCAACCCGACCGTCCCCCCAAGCAGCACGCGTCCCGCCACCGCCCCTCTTCTTCCTCCCCTCAGCCCCCCGTTCTCCTGGGCAGGACGGCATTGGCATGGAATACACTCTTTGGCCCATCTGGGTCACCTGTCCTGGCTTCGCCCCTCCTTTCTCCTGAAGAGAGAAATAGGAAGAAGCTGAGAAAGTCCTTGACTGTCTGACTGCAACTAAGAACATCAGGGTGTTCTCAGCACTGCTTTCATTGTAACTCCCAAACACAGCATCCCATCAGCTGCTACAAATGAAGTTAACTCTATCCTGACTGAAACCAGGACACTCTACCATGTGTAAACTACTTCTGGATAGCTGGCTGGTGCTCAGCAAAACTATCCCTCCTTAGCACACCTCGAAACTTTGCGTTGCCAGAGCCTCATGCTTGTTTTGCAGTTGGAGACTTAACTTCACCTGCCACCTCCCACAAAAGGACTCACATCTCTGTGGGAGGTGCTAGAAACATCTATGCATGTTCTGGTGTCAAATTCGTGGTGGAGAGGAATGTTTCACATCAACAAGGTCCTAAACTTCTGCACTCCCACGGTGTCTGAACCTTCTGGAAAGGAGAATGGAAACAGTTTTGCTTCAAGTTTGGCACAAGATTAGACTGAAGCTGCTGGGGTTGGCAGAGGGTGGGTTAACTTCAGCGTGGTGCCTGCAGAACTGGGAAGTGGCTTTGAAATAAGGTCTGGAGGGAAAGGAGACCACGTTTCTGTTGCTTCCTTTTGTTCCAGTTAACTTCTGGGTTTAAGAAAACGTTACACTGAGGAAGCCTGTTGCAAGGAAAAGGGTGGGGAATATTGCTTCCTTAATTTAAAAGTATGTGAAGGGATCCAGAATGAGAGGATGGGTGCTTCCACTGGAATTTAGCCTGACTTCTGCACCTTAGTAATGACTACTTTCAGTCACTTTGATCGGCCTAGGGAACATCTGTGGCAAGTTGTGGTTTCTTAAGGAGGATAGGATGCTTGGGGGCTTGTGTGAAGTAATAACTTCCATACTGCATGCTTCTAGCTTCTGGGGATTAATGCTTAAGGACTTCCACAGCATCTGCTCCATCATGCTTAATAAATATCACCTGGATTAAATTAATTCCCATTCTTAAACAGGTATCTGTTAGTCTCTGCAGCATCTTCATCCCAGTCCTGTTTAATATCTTCATTGACGACCTGGATGAGGGAACAGCATCCACCCTCAGCAAGTGCAGATGATACAAAGCTGGGAGGAGTGGCTGACACACAGGACACTGCGCTGCCATCCAGAGAGACCTGGACAGGCTGGAGAGCTGGGCAGGGAGAAACCAGATGAGGTTCAACAAAAGCAAGTGTAGAGTCTTGCACCTGGGAAGGAACAACTGTTCATTTCAGTACAGGCTGGGGGATGACCTGCTGGAGAAGAGCTCAGTGGAGAAGGACCTGGGGGTCCTGGTGGATGACAGGTTGGCCATGAGCCAGCAGTGTGCCCTGGGGGCTGAGAGAGACAATGGGATCCTGGGGGGCATCAGGAGGAGTGTGGCCAGCAGGTCAAAGGAGGTGATCCTCCCCCTCTGCTCTGCCCTGGTCAGGCCCCACCTGGAGGATTGTGTCCAGTTCTGGGCTCCCTGGGATAAAAAGGACAGGGATCTCCTGGAGAGAGTCCAGAGAAGGGCTACGAAGATGATTAAGGGCCTGGAGCACCTCCTCTATGAGGAAAGGCTGAGTGAGCTGGGACTGCTCAGCCTTGAGAAGAGAAGACTAAGGGGGGATCTAATTAATGTTTATAATTATCTTAAGCAGGGGATGCAGGGGGAATCAGCCAGCCTCTTTTCAGTGTCTGTGGGGACAGGACAAGGGGCAATGGCTGCAAGTTGGAGCACAGCAAGTTCCACACCAACATGGGGAAGAACTTTTCCCCAGTGAGGGTGAGGGAGCCTTGGGACAGGCTGCCCAGGGAGGTGGTGGAGTCTCCTTCTCTGGAGAGATTCCAGACCCGTCTGGACGCCGACCTGTGCAATATGAGCTGGGGAGCTGCTTTGGCAGGGGGTTGGACCCGATGAGCTCTCGAGGTCCCTTCCAACCCCTATGATTCTATGATTGATCTTGTGGCACTTGTGTGTGTTGAGAATGAAATATGGACTGCTCTTGTTTCCCTGAATGAGATCTCTGTGTCACTCCATGAAAATCTGTGATTCTAAAGTGACTTTTTATATTGTCTCTTACATGCTTAGAACTACTTTTCTCTGCTGCAATAGAGACCAGTAATGCTGTCGATGAAAGCAAATTAAAGGTAGCCATACCAAACTGCCCACAGGCTTTCTCTCTCAGTCCAGATTTCTTCCTTTTCTAGGAAAATAATCTCAAAAAGCTTTAGTCAATCTGCATGTAAGTCTTAAAACCCAGTGCAGAGTGAGCTGAAGAAGTTTCTGTTTCAATCTCTACTAGATCTTTAAAACATAGTATTTGATCTTCTTGGTTGCTATCCTGTATTTCTGAATTACTTTTAGCTGCTCTGAAAGATTTTCTGGGGAGACTAACCCCTGCTCTTTGCTTTATTAATGCAAATCCAACAGAACTCTGCTAAGGTTAATTGAGTTACTGAGAGCTACCCCTGGGTATCTGTGGGTGATTACAACTTGTTTCTGGCAACCAGTAGTTCTTGTACTTCAGCCCATTTAAGTTGGTTTTGCTGATGCAGTTAGTTTCATTACAAACCAGTAAGACTTAGGTGCAGAAGGATTATAGGGCTCTGATCTTAAATTTTGCAAATAATGATGTCTTTATGTCTGGTACTAGTAGCTGCAGTTGTATCAGATGCCAATTAATGATGCCATTAGAGCGGGCTCCCATTTAAGCTGCTTCCTCCTTCTATACTGGAAGGTAAGAAGGTGTAGGGTCGACTGTTCAGTGAGGTAATAAGGTTGAGTAGAAGTAGTGATGCTATGCTGATCTTGCTAATGAGGGGGAAAAATGAGCTGTGTTCTCCTTGCCAAATGCAGTGGCATTGAGCTAGAATGCCATTGTATTACACTAAAACCTTTTTCTGCAGTATTTTCTGGGGACCTCAAGGCTCAGTTTTTTTCTAGGATTTGATGCAAATGGTCCTGTTTACATCTACAAATTACAAGTGTGAAATTAGCCATTTAAGGGACTTTTCAACTTGTAATGCTCTGTGTTTCTTAGAGGAGAACCTGGCGTGCCTCCTGTGCACCTGCCATCTTCACCCAGTATGGTTTTCTGTCAGGCAAGCTTTACTGATGAGGGCTTCCTCACTCAGACTGGGCATTGCAAAACTTGTCTGGTCCATGTGAGGTGGAAAAATGCCACTTGCCTTGGTACAGGTCTTACCCTTTTGCAGGTAAGTGATCCAACTGCTGTGACTAAACTAGAGGGCTATTAAAGGATAGTTATAATTATTACTTCAGGAGGAGAACATGTTAAATTGAACACATTTAACCATCTCAAACCTTGGGAGGTCCCCAGCTCTCATTGACAGTAGTACCAAGGAATAAATGGAGATTGGCTGAGATTCTGAGGCAGTTGAGTGGTTCAGTTTTGGTTTATTTTACAACAGACTAGATTTGTAGTCAGGCTTCCCTATAAAGAATGCACAGATTGCAAATGTGGGAAAGAAAGCAATGTAACCCTGATATTTACCCCTTCCTAAATTTATAGGGGTCATCTCAAAGGTAAGTTTACTTTCCCCTCCGTTTTCAGAGGGCCTCTTTAAGGATGCCCTTGTCCTTCTGATACTCAGTTCTGTTCTGAAATCTTTTTTGCATAAGTACTTAAGATGTCCATTTCAATCTCAGAAGGGAAGTGTGTGTGTCCTGATCACTTTTAAATTAGGATAACAGCATTTTTTTTTTCTTCATTCCATTCACTTGACCAGCATCTTGGCACCAAGATCTATCTCACTGGTGGCTTTTCAATGCAGTGATGAACAAATTAAGAGTCTGTAATCAGGAGTTCTGGGAATCAATTTAACATGGCTCTTGTTTGAAGTCACAGGGTGCTCTACCTCTGACTTGAATAAGAGTGCTGTAAGATCAACAGAGCTTCTGGAAATGTCCCTATAAAAATAGTGGAGCGATATACCTCTGAGTACAGTATGGAATTTTATTTCCTTTTATGTGTCCTCTTAATCAGGATGGCACTCAATCTGATGGAGAGACTTTTAAGAGAACTGTCAGGTTATCCAGCTGCTTATATGTGTTAGCAGCTTTAAAATTAATAATGCCTACTCAAGGAAAAGACATGGGCTTTGCTGAGTGAACTCAGCTTAGTGCTCAGCTGTCACAGAAAATAAAGCCCCTGGCTGTTTGAAAAAAAGAGGTTGGAAGAGTGCCCTCTAATCTTCTGTTTGTATCCTTACTTATAAGTGTGAAATCAAGGGGGAGTTTAGCACGTGGTCATCTTGTGGTTGAACCATCTCTTAGACTAATGGTAAAGCTTGTATGTGCCTGGTGCTTCCAAAATGCATGGGAGCACAAGCAGAGCTGATTATGCTCTGAGAACCTCACTTAGACCATTGCATCCAGCTGGAGCCCCTGCCTTGGGAGAGTGGTAGTGCAGAGTTAGTGATCAAGCAGCAAGTGACTTGACATGAAGTTTTTTTGTGTGGGCTGAGGGGAAGTTATGTTTAGATAACTGCATAATGAACCACAACCTGAGCCTTCTGTCTTACCTCAAATATGAGAAGGGGGATATTTCCCATTTTTATTTTTGCTGGTTTTTTATTACTGTGTGTAATTCTTTAATTCTTTAATAAAACATCTCTTACTAGTCTGTGGGAGTTGCTGAAAAGAGCTGAGCAAGTCAGGAAGAAAACAGCCTGAACAGAGTCTGCCTTTAAACGATGCCCTGGCCCCACTTCACTTATTTTAGCTTCCCATCACTAGCTAGGAAACCTTCCCCTGGAGATGGATATTCCTTGACTGTTCATCTTAGGCTTGTGAGCACCTTCCTCAAAAGGGGTTGCTAACTGCATTGTTTTTCTGGGTATATAGCCAGGCTGGGGTTCTGGTGACACATGGCATGCTGTTTGCCTCATTCCCTTGTTCCTGAGGCTCTCCTTTTGCAGTTACCCTGTGTTGTCTTGTCTCTCTTCAAGTGATATTCTTACTACAGAGGAGTTGTGCTGTTGATGGCAAGACTGCTATGAAGTATGTCACAGCCTGAAGCACTGCCTCTTCCTAGCTTGAAGCTGCCTGTGACTTTCTTCTTTTGCTACCTGCGTGTAGACAGAGCGTTGGGGTGACACTGGCTTGAAATGACCCTGAGCACAGTGGTTCCAAAAAGAATTTATTCTTACCCATCAAATATGACAAGGCTTGTGAGTTAGAGCAAGTTCTGCTTCTACATCTTGCATGAAAAATACGTTCAGGAATTGAAAAGGTACTATTCTGCTCTCACCAACAAACATAGCTTCACAAAAGGGGGGTGTGCGTAAGCCTAATGGTGTTGCCTCTTAACATACCCATGTTAAGCACCAGAAACACCTAGGTGCTGAGAACTTAAGATAAAAAGCTGTGAACTTACCTGGAATAATGGCTTTTGTGCCACAAATCTGGAAAGACACAGATCTGTTGGGGTTTTAGCTGGTTAAGAAAAATTTAGATACCGAGACTGCTGATCCTGCAGATGTGGCTAGATAGATAAATGGTCTGTTTGCATGTTTCCAGTATTTCAGGGAAACATGCTTACCTTGTAGCACTTCTACTGAAGACAGGACACATGTGGATGAATCTCTTTTCTTGCTCTCTGGGAGGATTCTCATTGCATGTGACAAGGAACTTTGAGGTGTACAGATTCCTTGGAGGACTTGGTAGCGTGAAATGGACAGACATATGTATGCAGAACAGACATGACCTGTTTTGCGTTTTCCAACACAGATGTTCCACTAATAGGAGTCACTTTCATGACTTTATTTTCTTTTTTCCAAGCAAGTAGCAGTACAAAAAGACATTGTAGCCTTTTGTATTCATTCAACCTTTTATTACTTTCATATCACGTTTGCTTCATTTACTGATGCTGGCACTGGATGCTCAATTTGTGATGTGCTCATTGTATAAAAACCTCAGCTCTGGAAGTGAAAGTCCTTGAAATTGAGCTTCTGATGGTAGATTGAAATAAAACATGCTCTTAGTGAATGGATGGTTCTGTCCTTAAGACTAGATGAGATGTTTTTTTCCGTTATTGTAAGTGCCATTAACATCTGTGTTTTCTTGGAAGGAAAGAATAGCTGAGTAAAAGGCAAATTGACACAGGAAGTCTGACAGAGTTGTTGTGATTTAGAAAATATTGAAATAACTTTTTAGATTTGAGTTATGAGTACTTTGAAAATAAGTTACCAGTATTCAACATGTATCAACCTAATACTTGTGTGTGGAGGGAGAGGCATATTGTCATAGTATCCAGACAGTTGTGGTTTATCTTTTTTTATGGAAGACTTCTACTAAATAAAATATTCATTCCTGTTGCATTTTGTGTGTTTTAAATGAAGTGGTAGTAAATTGCTAGTAGTTGGCTTTCAAGATCTCTCTAGGCTAGATATTCCTGTGTGTTGGCTGCCATGCTATCCAAGTTCCTTTGTCAGTGACAATCCTCTTTGTAGTCCTGGGCTTTCTTACTTTTTAGGGTCAAACACCTGTATTTTACTTCTGATTTTCTTTATTCATATTTTTTTAAAAAATACTGAGGGTTTCATATTTGTACAGTAGAAATTGCCTGAGTGAGAAACACTGTGCAAAGAGTGAGGTGCTCCTTTCAATGTTCCAACCTGGACAGCGCTGCGAGGTCCTCATGGAGCAGGTGACCAAGTCAGCTTGGCAAACTTGCTTTCTTGGGTCATTTTTATTAATGAGCACAATGGAGGTGTGGGCAGAACGTTCCATCCTTGACTTGGATGATCACAGCAATCTCTCTTCCTGAGGTGAGGTCAGGTAGTACGTTTAACTGGTGCTAGTGATACATTAACATCAGCGCGTTCGGCGTTGGAACGAATAACCAGCCTTAAAACAAGGCAAAAACACATTGAGTCTAAAAGACAATCTCATTATCCAGCAGTGGTAACAAAAATGAATGCTGCTGTTAAACCCCAGCATAAATCCCCAGTTTGTGCTGATCTTGGAGACCTTGAAATCCTATCTGATTTGTTATTTGAGGCCGTAGCCGTTCAGAAACATCTCTGTGCTTGCTTTGTAAGGGCTTTTTATCAGGCAATTGCTTCCATTTCATAACTGTGCAGTTGGTTCTACGTGCTGGCTTTAAGCTTCCAAATGATCAGCAGTTTGACATTTGACATTAAGTGGTCGACCTTTAGTGGGGCAAGAGGAAAAGCTAATAATTCCAAGTGTTCACAGTGCTGATTTTCCATGTGATATTACTTCTCTCCACCTAACTTGCATCTTCAACCACTGCTGTAAATTGTTTTCCAGGTTTAAAAGCAAATCACTCAAGCTCACTACTACGTAGCTTTGGTGCTAGGTGGGTGCAGGGTTTTGCCTCACAGGGGATCCTTTTATCTCAGTACAACTTTTCAATCCCCCAAAATGATGCATAAGCCTCTCTTGAAACACAGAGGCTCTAATCTTTGTCTTTCCCTCTTGTGGCTTTTGTAGGGGTGCGAGCCTGCCTCAAAACCACAGCTCGAGAGCGAGAGGAGAAGTATGAAGTCCAAGGTGGCCCACAAAGAGGCCGGCTCAACAGAGAACAGCTGGTGGGTTTTATTGCTTGAGACAGATTATCTGAATGACCTCTGCTTCACGTGGTTTTGCCCTTTGTCACATGCACAGGTGCAGCAAATGTAAAATTTTAATGTGGCCTTGTACAGGAATTTGATTATGTGCAAGGTGCTCAAAAGAACTGTGGGCACCCATAAAGCTGTCACTTGCTCCATTAGTGGGTATGTTGCTGTAACCTTGTCAGAGGGAATCAGAATGACTAGGTTGGAAAAGACCTTTAAGATCATTGAGTCCCAGCCATTCCTGCCCTATGCTGAACCATATCCCTGAGCACCTCATCTACCCCTCTGTTAAACACACCCGGGGTTGGTGACTCAACCTCTTCCCTGGGCAGCCTGTTCCAGGCCCTGACAACTCTTTCAGGGATAAACACAGGATAAAAGGAGGATAAATACCCCCAGCTCCCTCAGCCGCTCCTCATAGGATTTGCCCTCCAGTCCCTTCCCCAGCCTGGTTGCCCTTCTCTGGACTCGCTCCAGCACCTCGATGTCCTTCTGATGGTGAGGAGCCCAGAACTGGACCCAGCACTTGAGGTGCAGCCTCACCAATGCCCAGTACAGGGGCACAATCACCTCCCCAGACCTACTGGCCACACTATTTCTGATACAAGCCAGGATGCCATTGGCTTTCCTGGCCACCTGAGCACGCTGCTGGCTCATGTTCAGCCTGCAGTCACCCAACACCCCCAGGTCCTTCTCTGCCTGAGCAGAGAAGAGCTCTCTAGCCAGTCTCGCTCACGCCTGTCTAGCTGGATAGGGTTGTTATGTCCCATGTGCAGGACTCTGCACTTGGCATTGTTAAACCTCATTCCATTGGTCTCAGCCCATTGGTCCAGTCTGTTCAGGTCCCTTTGAAGAGCCTCCCTACCCTCAGGCAGATCAACACTTCCTCCCAGCTTAGTGCCATCTGCAGACTTACTGAGGGAACACTGAATCCCTTCATCAAGGTCATTGATAAAGATGTTGAACAAAACGCTGTGTTACATTTGGGGAAGAAGCTGTGTGGGACAGGAAGGGATGCTGCTTTGCCCTTCCCTGCTCAACTGTGGAACCCAGTGAAAATTATCTGAAGATTGAAAGAAAAAAAGGTTTTAGGACTACTTGTTTCTGTATTGAGTAGCTTTCCTGTTTAACTGGTCTAATTTCCAGTTACTTTCTGTGTTACACAGAAGTTCATTACATGTAATACTCAGCTCATAGTTAAACCCTGTTGTGCTACAAAATATTTAAACATAAGCAAGAATTCACCACATAAACAAGCTTTTTGGATTGTGTGCTTATTGTGAGGACCTCACATGTTAAATTACTCTTCTAGCTTCCAATGTTAGTTGTTATAATTATTTTCTGTATGCATTGATTCTTCTTTTCTGCTCTTTTCCTGTATGTTGGGTTGTGAAGTCCTGTATTCATGGTTGGGTTTGTTTTTTTTTTTTCCCTCCTCCTCTCCCTCACTTAGCTGCCCAAGTTGTTTGATGGATGCTACTTCTATTTTTTGGGATCTTTCAAGCATCACCAGAAGAGCGATCTTGTGGAATTGGTCAAAGCAGCAGGAGGACAAATACTGGTCAGGCAGCCAAAACCAGACAGTGATGTGACACAGATGATCAACACGGTGGCTTACCATGCAGAATCGACTTCTGACCAGAGATTTTGCACTCAGTATGTAATCTATGACGTGTCTTCCAAATTCAAGCCGGAGAAAATCCGTCAGGGCAAAGTCTGGATGGCCTCCTCCAGCTGGCTTATAGACTGCATGATGTCATTTCAGCTTCTGCCTGTAAAATGAATGTCCCTGGCTTGTGGGCAAGGTTTTAAAGTGTGGGGAATTTGGAGCAGCGGGACCACTCTGAACACTGGTGTGTGCTAATGAATGCAGGAGAGCTTTGGCCATTGAAACGAGCTAGATCACTGGCTGGCTGGAATAAATGAATTTACAGTGGAGGAGAGAGAAAGGAACAATGTGTAACTTGAATGCACAAAGAAAGCAGACTAACTTAAGTGTGTGGTGACTGCCATTGTGTAAATAAGACTTGGTAAAATGAAACCTTCCCCATTCTTGATTTAAACCAGCCCTTCCTAGGAGATAGAGTATGACCCCTTTTTTTTTTTTTTAAACTATCTGTTGGGCAGGATCTACTGTTTGTGTCAAGATATTCCAGCCAGCCAGGCCACAATTTGCTTTTTTCTTTTTTTAAATGCACACACTGCATTTGCCTGTATCGACCCCTCTCTCTCAGGTGACACATGATGTTTCTTACAACTGATTTTTGCAGGAAATTCTTGGCATGGGATAAGTGTTGTAGAGAAATTAGAGTAGAGCTGATGGCCTGAATTAATTTGAAAGTAGACAATTTTGAAAACACTGCCTTTTAAAAAAAAAAATCTTGCTCTGAAATTCCTTATTTGTGAACAAAGCATTACTCTTGCTACTTCTGCTCTCTTTCACGCTTGTAAATGCATAACTCGAGTTTGATTCTATTTTCTGGAGGTTTCTAAGCATCAGGATTCTTAGAAAACTATTAAAATAAAGATTTCTGTAAGTGTGGGTAGTTGCTATCATGGTATATCCTATGATTCTGTGGTTACTTTAATGAAAAAAATATATTTAAGGTCACAAAAGAATTATGCCTGACTTTGCACAATTGTACTTAGGAGTAGCTGCGTTGGAAAAATACTCAATTCATATTGAAATACATTTTTAATTCACTTCTCATACCTGATCCTAAGTTATTGTCAGAATCTTACTTCCTCCCTCTGCTCTTGTGTAATGATTTGCATGTCCCCTTTTTTGCCCTGGTTTGTGAATTTGTACCTTAAAAATGGTGTCTTGTAACAATATGCAATGAGAATGATGGCTGTGGGATAAAACAAAGCTGCCTGGCTTTGCTCTTGTATTGCTTATAATAAAACCTGCGGTGCTAGTAAGTTCAGAGTATCTTATTGCACAGGCTTAGCTGCAGAATAAGTAGGTAGCCCGTACGTATCTCAACAGGTACACAGAAATGTAAGCACTTCTCTGCACTAGATACACTATATTCACAGTGGTATCCACCTGCAAGAGCAGCTCTTCGGTCTAAGAGACAGCTTTCTGCAGCCATTGTCCCTGGAGATCCTGTGCCAGCTTTCAAGATGCTCTGTAGAACTCCTAGAAGCATCCACTTCACGTATCACAGGTAAAAGTTTCAATAGCATCTACTAGATTGGAGCATCTTGATCTATCACTTAAGCTAGATTGAATCATTGCTCTTCACTAAATGTGCTTCTGGAGTACTTGCACGTCTGCGTGAGCGAGCAAAAGATACACGGCTCGTTTAAGAAATGGAGTCACCTGGGGGATGAATGTGTTGGGGAAGGAGGGGGGTTTCTGCAGATAAACACCAGCAGCAAATAAGGTACTGAGTCGATACTGGGTGGATTTGGCCATTTGTTTTAACGATCAGAGCACGTTTTAACTTGGCATTTCGTAGCCCATTGACACACCGAGTGCTGTGTTCTGTGCGAAAGGAGCAGCGAATCTCGGCAAGAACCTGAAGAGCAGAGCTTTTCTGCTGCATCCCAGGAAGAAGTCTGGCCCATGGCTGATCCCATTCTGTGTCCTCAAGTGCTGACGATGGGCTTACAGATGTTAAGAGCCGTTGCACCTTGGAGCCAAAAAGAAACTCTGCTTGAAAGTCAGCATGAGCTTTTCTTTTCCTTAAGCTGCGTGCTGAACTTTTCCAAAGGTCCTGTTCCTTTGCAGCAAGTCGTGTCTTCAAGCAGAATTACTATCAAATCACACTCAGAATGGTACAGAGGGATTCTTAAGAGCCACCGGTTACCCCTTCAATCACAGAATTGTAGGGGTTGGAAGGGACCTCCAGAGATCATAGAGTCCAACCCCCCACCAAAGCAGGGTCCCTAGGACAGGTCACACAGGTCGGCGTCCAGATGGGTCTTGAATATCTCCAGAGAAGGAGACTCCACAGCCCCCCTGGGCAGCCTGTCCCAGGGCTCTGTCAATGAAGCATACTCAAGGATAACCAGCCCGTCTCTCCAGAAACCCTGAATTTGATCGATGTGGCTAGACTCACGCACTTGCCAGGAGCCTTGCAGAACTGTGCTAAGCTGACTTGGATGCCAAAATTGCAGCCGGGGTCGAACGCTACTGCAGCAGTGGGTAAGTACGCAGGAGCCAGAGGTCGCTGCCACTGACCCTGCTTAATTCACTCCCGCTAATCGTTAAAAGCCGAGCTGTAGTGCTCAATAAAAATACCTAAAGAAAAATCTTGTAATAGGGATAAATCAAGGCCCTTAATCCATCGGGGGGATTTTGGCTCGTGAGAGCAAGGTTATAAAATCAGGCGGCGTCTGGTAAAGTGTGTGAAGGAACCGTTTCTCGCAGCCCCTGAGCTCATGGGTGTGATGAGGGAAGGTGGCAGGAGGTTTGGGTGCTGTGTGTTTCGGCATGGTCTGAAGCGGGGAGGAGCCCAAAAGAGAGCATCTAATGAACTGTAACGCACCATAGATCTAATGTGAATTTACTCCCACTAAGATGCACATACTTAATGATCAGGACATTTGGCGAGGTAGAATCCCAAGGCTTGCATTCTGGATTAGAGATTGTTTTTCCTAATCTTGTATTTATCCCTGAAAAATGCTGCCAGTCTCAGGCAGGCTGATGACTTCTGGGCAGCTTCCCTTGAAATGGATTTTTTGGTGTCCTTACACAGCCGTTGACCAGGGGCACCGATACACCTTCAATACCAATGTCAAGTTCAGTGGCATCAGTCTTACATCACTCGCAGTTAACAAAAGATGGTGGCCAGCAGGGACAGGGAGGTGATTGTCCCTCTCTGCTCTGCCCTCGTGAGACCCCAGCTGGAGTCCTGTGTCCAGAGCTGGGGCACCCAATGCGAGAAAGATGTAGAACTGTTGGAGAGGGTTCAGAGGAGCCACAAAGAAGATCAGAGAGCTGGAGCAGCTCCCCTACAAGGAGAGGCTGGGGGACCTGGGCTTGTTCAGCCTGGAGAAGAGAAGGCTGCGGGGGGACCTCATTGCAGCCTTCCAGTCCCTGAAGGGAGCAGAGAAACAGGAGGGGAATCAGCTTGTTCAAAGGGCAGACAATGGCAGGATGAGGGGAATGGCTTAAAACTAAAGGAAGGAAGGTTTAGATGAGATATTAGGGGGAAGTTCTTTACAGAGAGAGTAGTGAGGTGCTGGAACAGGCTGCCCAGAGAGGTGGTGGATGCCCCATCCCTGGAAGTGTTCAAGACCAGGTTGGATGGGGCCCTGGGCAACCCTGTGTAGATCTGGCCTGAGGTTGGTGTCCCTGCCTGTGGCAGGGGGGTTGGAGCTCTGTGATCCTTGGGGTCTGGCGGCACTGCGGGCACGGGGAGCTGAAGGGGAACGGCGGCGCTGAGGGACCGGTGGTGCTGGGGCACAGCGGCGCTGCTGCCGGGACGGGGCCCAGCCCCGGCGGACAGCGCCTCGTGAGCCGAGCTGAAGGGACTGGAAAGGCTGAGGGCAACGGCAGAGCCGAGGGCCGGGGTGCTGAGGGGAACGGCAGAGCTGAGGGGACGGGGGCTGAGGGGATGGGGGCTGAGGGGACGGGGGCTGAGGGGATGGGGGCTGAGGGGACGGGGGCTGAGGGAACGGCAGAGCTGAGGGGCCCGGGGTGCTGAGGAGCCATGGCAGCGCTGCTGAGGGGACAGGGCCCCGCGCTGCCGGGCAGTGCCTCCTGAGCCGGGCACCTGCTGGCCGATGGGGTGGGCGGGGCATTGCGCCTGGGGAGCAGCGGCTCAGCAGCTGTTACCTTGGCGACAGCTCTGCATCCCACTCGGTGTCCCAGTTGGGGTGCTGCTTGGTGTCCTGCCTGGTGGCCCGCTCGCTGTCCCGCCTGCTGTCCTGCTCCCTGACCGCTCCCAGCGATGCTCCTCCTGCTGCTCCTCACCTTGTTCTACGTCCTGCTCCTGCTCCCTGCCCTGCTTCCCACCCTGCTCCAAATCCTGTTCCGTGTCCTCCTCTATGTCTTGATCCATGTCCTGCTTCCCCCCTGCTCCAAGTCCTGATCTGTCTCCTGCTCCAAGTCCTGCTTCCCATCCTGCTCCTCATGCTGCTCCCTTCCCTGATCCGTGTCCTGCTCCATGTCCTGCTTCCCGCTCTTGCCCGTGTCCTGATCCATGTCCTGCTCCGTGTCCTGATCCCTGCCCTGCTCCGTGTCCCGATCCACATCCTGATCCCTGCCCTGCTCCATGTCCTGATCCATGTCCTCATCCCTGCCCTGCTCCATCTCCTGCTGCGTCTCCTGATCCCTGCCCTGCTCTGTGTCCTGCTCCATCTCCAACTGCGTGTCCCAAGCTTCATCTGCCGGCTCAGCCTCTGCCGCTTCCTCAAGGTACTGGGGCCGGGGAGCAGCGTGACAGGGGCTGTGCCAGGGGCTGTTCCCTGCGTCCTGCAGCAGGAGGGAGGCCGTCCTGGCTGCTGGGCACTCAGTGCACCTGGGCTAGGAACAGGGCTGTTCCCAGTCTCTCGCAGCACGGAACTGCCTTCAACGTCCTGGGACAATTCCCATCGAGCACCTGGGGCTTCGCAACTGGGCATCCTGCGGGCTCTTGGTGAGGCGGTCAAACTAGAGGATCTCAGTTTGCTTCTCCAGAGGTGAAACAGCCACAAAGGGATGCTCGTCCCTGTCTTCAGCCTCTGGGTCTCTACGACAAAAATACAGAGCAGGAAAGAAACAGTCCTGTACATTAACTCTGACCAGACTGTCAGGGCCAGGGAGCATTTATTGATGGATTCTTAGTGACTGAGTATGAACGTGCAGAATGATGGCTGTATGTCTTCCCAAATCACGCTGCAGAGCCTGGGCTCCTTGTGTTGCCTTTTGTTGCCTGGGGAAAGCCCTTTCCCTAACAGGTCTTTTCCTTTGTTTTGTCCCCACTGCAGACAGTTCCATCAGCCCTACCCGCGGCGCCTGCTTGTGCCAGCCTCGTGCCAGAACGCCGGAACTTTACCCAAATCCCGTTCAGGTTGGGCCCAAGTCTCTGTGTTTCTTCCAGGGAAGGCGGCTTCCGCAGGCTTCCCACATAAACCCTTTGTCTTTCTGCCTTTCCAGTTAACCCGAACGCAGGTGACACACGCAGCTCTGCCTGCCGCTGCTCTGCAAGTTCCAGAAGGGTGTCAAAAGGCCGTCACCACCCTGCCCACCCTTCTGTGGATTCCGGCATGCAGACTGCTGAAGGCTTCTTCCTTCCTGTGTCCATCTGAAAAAGCCTGCTCTCCTTCCTCCCTCCCCAGAGCACAGGAGCAAGATTAGTTTATTTAGGAAGTTACACTTAGTATTGTTACATGTATTTCATAGGTGAGGCAAATAAAGAATCTCTGTTCTGTGTTACACTGGTCTCCATTTTATTTTAGCAGGGGCCTTGGGCTGAGGGGGCCAGGCTCTGCTCCTCTGCCGCCTCCCTAACCTGCTTCCACAGACCAGGCCACTGACGGGGCCTCCACGCTGGCTCAGGGGCCTCCACGCTGGCTCCGGGGCCTGCAGCCTCCCCTGGGTATGCCTCTGGGCTGGTGGTGGGGCCATGCCAAGCAGCAGGCTTCAGGCTGAGGCGGGGACTGGGGGCGACTGAGGGGAGCGACAGGCCTGAGGGGTCTGGGGGAGCTGAGGAGGACTGGGGGAGGCTGAGAGGGCTGGAACTACTGAGGGGAATGTCGGGGCTGAGGAGGATGGTGGTGTGAGCTATGTCCATCTGATTCCTGTTAACGTGGAATAATGTTGGGGGTGAATGATGACATACCCTTCTCTGGCCGTGGGCCTGGGAGGGACAGGGTGGCATTTTTTTTGCATGTACTGCATGAGGTGTGTTGAAGCAGCAACAAACTATGTCAAAGATGTGCAAAGCTTTGCCTAGAGGACCGCAGTGTTTGGCACATGAAGGGCATTGTGGTAGCTCCAGAGTAATAGTGAGAGTGGTGAGGTGCTGGAACAGACTGCCCGGAGAGGTGGTGGATGCCCCGTCCCTGGGGGTGTTCAAGGCCAGGTTGGATGGGGCCCTGGGCAACCCTGTTTAGATCTAGTCCTGGAGGTTGATGTCTCGGGGGGATTGGAACTGTGTGATCCTTGGGGTCCCTTCCAACCCTGACTGTTCTATGGTTCTACGATAATCTTTTTGAATATCTGAGGCTTACAGGCTAGAGGAGAATGTGTGAAGTCTTGCTGGCTTCTGGGTTTGCTTTTCTTTGGGTTTGTTTTGCACTTCTGTTGGAGCATGGAGCACCTGAGCATACAGAGTCTGCTTCCCTGCATCTGCATCCTGGGTAGGTCCTGGGGAATATATTTTGAGATTAGTTCGTACTTCTGGCTGTTTCTGCCTCTGATTTGCTTCTATTTAAAGATCTCATAGGTTTTTCTTATCTCTAAAACATCTATGTCTTCCCCTTTTTTTGAAGTAATTAAAATTATATCAATTTCTGATCAGGAGACATAAATTTTCTTTAGAGAGGAATAAATGGTGGGAAGTCAGAGGAAGCCTAATTGGAACAGGGATGCCTGGGGAAATAGTTCTCCTCAGGCTTTTTTCCTCCAGCTCTAAAACCTCTTCTCTGATGCTGAACGTTGAGGATCCATTTGTTACCTGAGATACTCAGAGGTGACTTTTCTGAGGTAGAAGCCAGTGGCCCATGAAAAGAACTTAAAGCAGCAATGCAGGAGAGCTCCCTGCTCTAGTATTTCTGCAAGTGTTTGAAGGCAGCAGCAGACAAAGGAGCGATCCCTTTGGATCCCTACAGGGGTAGCTGATTTTCCTCCAAAATGAGAATTGGGATGTTGAGGTCCATCCTCACATTGCACTCTTAGGACAAGCCCAGGATGGCCCCAAGTCCTGCATCTAATAAAGGTGCCAGCCAGTGCTTCACACAACTGATTCCTACGCAGCCTTCTTTAGGCTTGACCTAAAGCCCTTCCTGTTCTGTCCCAAGTTCCTGATCCGAGGCTGGACCTGACTAGCTGTGTGGGACTCATCACAAGTTTCTCTGTGACCAACCCGACGAGGCTCACAGAAGGAGCGAGGGTAGTAGAGGGGAAATTCAAGGGAGGGCTTGATTCTGGGCAGGGAACTGGAGCTGCTACTATTCCATGACTAGGTCCAGTGTCTTAACTCAAGACCAGATTTAATCTGGAACACTTTATGCTGCACTCTTCAGCAGGTCATCTTAGGAAACTTGCATCTGTCCTGGCCCATTTGAGTAGCAGCAGCTTGGGACCTGGCTGAGGACACGTCTGAAATGGAGTAAAGGAAACCTTTTCTTTTTCCCCTCACTCTTTTGTACTTCAGTCGGAGGGAGTGCCTGCCTCTGCGTTTGGGAAAGGGGTGAATTAACCTCAGATTAATTGCCATTAATTAGTTTGGCCCCGTGTCCTCCTCCTGACTTTCTCCCATGCTTGGCAAGAAAAGCTGGTGTGACCGAAAGGTTGGAATCTCTTGCTCGGATACAAAAGCCGGCTGCGCTGCCTTGCAAAAACCAACAGTGGGCTTAAATATCCATTAAAAAAACCCCACAGCAAGAGGTTTTCGGACAGCCAGGTAGTATTGGCTGGGAAACAGGCAGTATGTCTTGTGTGCCTTCCATCCAAGTATGGCTTGGACGGAACAAATGAAGATTCAGCTGGTTTTAATAGCACTGCAGCATGTTCCATTTTTCGGACTTGTTTGATTTAAATTAACGGTAGTTTAACTAGTGTTAAATTGCCCTTAAAAGCAGAAGAACATTTTGTGTGTAATCAGGTGGGGGAAGGGGAGGAAAATTCCCACCTTTTTTTTTTTTTTTCCTTTTTACTTTTTTCTTCTTCTTCTTTTTTTTTTTTTTCCCTCCTATGGAGAAGATACATTTTCTATGCTTCAATTTAATTCCTGGTGGGAGGTCTGGTCTGATGAAGGAGCAGAGAAACTGCAGCTCTTGCTGCGTGTTTGAGACACTGGTGTGGCATCTGCTGAGTGGAGATGCCGAGGCAGTGCCAGGTACCAGGATGGTTGGTACCCACATCAGTTTTGCTCTGCAGCAGGGGGGTTGTGATGTCTCACTCTGGCAGCTGTTGGAAACACTGTGTGCCACAGCTGGGAGAAGTTAACTGTTCAGTGTCGCTCCTTGCTGTGTTACAGGACCTGCCCTGGGTATCTAAGTGTGTTTAAGGAGCAGTTCTCTTCCCCAGTGGGCACAGCTGGAAGGTGCAGTAGGCCTTTTTCTTTTTTCTCAGGCCAGAGCTTACTTTGGGGCTGGTTTCTCTTTGGCTGCAGTGAGCTTGCTGAAGAGCAGTGGTGCGCAAGCGTGTGGCTCTTGCCCTTGTCACACGGTGAGATGGGGGTTAAAAATGCGCAGAAAAAAGGGGGATGTGAAGTGAAAGCGAAGCTGTCTTGCTCAGCTTACTGAACTGATAAAAATGCACTTATTTCTTCATTAGCTGGGTTGATTTCCTGCTAGTTTAGCAAACTAGTGTGTCTTGGAGAAGCCCAAGAAGCGTTTGGGGAGGGACAGAAGTGAGACAGCCTCTTTTGCTGTCTCAGTTGCCACATTATGACCTGAGCAAGGCTTTTGATCCCCGTACCCAATCCCAGGCTTCACACTCCCCTGAGGGGCTCTTAGTCAGGCTCGTACTGGGTGCTGGTGTCAGTCTGACAGGGGGAATGGTTCTGTCCCGTTCCACAAAGGGTCTAATCAATGATAGAACCCAAGGGAAGGGCGTGAATCTGCACTGGGAAGGGAGGTTTAGATTGGATGTTAGGAAGAGGTTCTGTACTAAGAGGGCATCGGATGCTGGGACAGGCTCCCCAGGGAAGGAGTCGGTGCCCAGCTGTGCTGAGGGCAAGCGTCTGGATAATGCACTCAGTCCCATGCTCTGACTGGGCTGGCTGTGTGTGGAGCCAGCAGCTGGGCTCAGTGGTCCTTATGGGTCCCTTCCAGCTTGGAATTTTCCACGATCCTATGATCTGAAGTGCTGCTGCCAGGGAGTAAAAACCCAGAAAGTTTGGGTCCAGCTGGAATTCCTGGTCTCTGGCAAAAGTTCATTTTGCTTTTTCCACAGCATAAAAGACCTGAAGGAACATTAAAAAAACCTTTAAAAAAAAGAGCTCACATGCAAATTGGGGACCTTTTAATTGAATTAAATATTAATATGGATAATGCAATCAATGCCGTATTGATTGTGTTAGCTGCAATAATGTTTAATTCAATAAGTCTGCAGTGCTGAATCTCTTTCTCCCCCTGTATGTATTTTCCTCTGTGCAGCAGCAGGATGCCCATGTGCTTTGCCCTGCTGTACCCCCTGTGCTTGTTCTCAGAGCACAGGGGTTGACAGCAATGGTGAGAGGGCGAAGAGGCTTGACCGCAGGGTTACCTGCGTGGCTGGTGTAACCTGGACTCAAAACAGCTAGGGTTGGGTTTGGTTTTTTTTTAAGCCCCCACACAAACAATGCTGCTGTTAATGTAAATATTTCCTGTGACCCCTGTGTGCTCAGGTTCTGGACACGATGCTTCGTTCCTGCTCTCAGCTGTTGAGTCTCAGCAGCTGCATGTGTCAAAATGGGAAAATGTTCTACCCTAAGCAGTCTTAACAGGCTTCTGAAGAGCTGCCAGGTCCTGGTTTTAAACTTAGCCAAGCTTGAAAGATTGTAGCTGTGGCTGTAGGCAGAAGGCTTTGATTAAATTAAAAGTCCCAGTTTCATTTAGCTGAAAAATCAGAGGCAGATGTTCTCACCGGTGCAAGCTTTCTGGTCTCTGGGTCTTTGCTGGCGGCTGTGCCTCTTGAAACTGGTAAGAACACCCAGGAAGAGCGTGGAATAAGCATCTGATTTTTGCCAAGGATGTCATCTTGTGGATTCTCAAGAGTTTGTGTGGACCGTTGGCTTTGTGTGTTAACAGAAACGGCTTGACAAAGCTGACCTCGACTCAATAGTGAGCAGTGGTGGGACCAGAAGTCCCTGGGGTCTGTGTGGCAGCGTTTATTTGTGGCCCAGAAGCAGGATGTCCAACCTAAGAGCTCGGTTTGTGAGCTGCAGCCTTGCTCTCCCACGAACTGTGGGGCACCAGCTTTGTCCCAGGAGCTGGGTGGAGTTCTGGGCACTCAGCCTGCCCTGGGCTAGCATGGCACCCAGCCAGGGCTGCTGGCAAGGCAAGTGTTACCAGCCTCTGCGGGCTCGGGGTGCTCTGGGCAACAGGCAGAGAAAGTGGGGGGAGAAAAGGGGCCAGGATTTGATTTGTTCATGTTGCATTCCACTTATTCTTGTCAAATCCAAGGGAAATTACAGAACATTAGAAGTTGGAAGGGGCTTGGAAAGATCATCTAGGCCAACCCCCTGCCAGAGCAAGATCACCCAGACTAAATCACACAGGAATGCATGCAGGCAGGGTTTGAATGTCTCCAGAGAAGGAGACTCCACAGCCTCTCTGGGCAGCCTGTCCCAGGGCTCTGTCACCCTCACAGGGAAAAAGTTTCTCCTCACGTTCACATGGAACTTCCTCTGCTCCGGCTTGCACCTGTTGCCCCTTGTCCCATCACTGGCCATCCCTGAGAAATCCCACACCCTTGCTTTTATTTCCTCCTTACAGGGCCTGTGCGTTTTGGCACAAAGGGCTACTAGCATGCTGAGAAGCAGGTAGGTCCTGACAGCACCTGGGTCCAGAAAGGACAGGCATGGTGAGCGTGGCTGTACTCAGGGATCAGCAGGGCCCAGGCATGGGGCAAACTGCACTTTGTCACTTGTTTTTGAGCACCTGCAGTCGGATACTTTAAACTGGATTTGGGCCACAACGGTTGTGAACGCAAAGTGGAGCTTTGAAACGGAAGCACCCATGTTCACATACTAAGGAGCAAGGGATCGGATGATGCAGCTCCCACACTAAGATGCTGTGGTTCTGGTACACACCAGTCAAAGGGCGACTTCAGCAAGGAGTCACATTCCTACCACAGGCCAAGCAAAGCAGTTTCAGCTCCAGGTCCATCTCTGGATGGCACTATGGAGAAAGCCCCAAGGCCAGGAGGCTGCAAAGGTGGTGTAAGGCATCTCATTTGGATCCCATTCAAAGTGCAACCTGTCTTCCCGGGGGTTGTGTATGCCTAGTTGTTCCTACACTTAGTCCTTCAAGGACTTCACTGCTGGCTGGAGGACAGGCCAGAGGTGACGACCAGAGATCTTGTGGCAAGCTGTGAGCTGAGCAATGAACTGGGACCTTCAGCACCCAGGGAGAGGTTTTGTCTAGGCTCAAGCGCCTGTCCTACCAGCCATGGGGAGTCCCTGATGATCCCTGGTGGCTTCTGGCTGGCTCCTGATGGTACATGAAACTGGACCATGGCCTCTTCGGTTTTAGAAAGATGGCTGTAAGCTGTGACTGCCACGGAGGCTAAATCACAACTTTCTTCTGCGCCTTACAGGCAATAAATCTTTGTGTGCTTTATGGAATTTGATCCTGGTAGCAAAATACACTGGAGTGTGGCAGGGAAAGAGCCTATAACCAGCCCTGTGGACATGCTGTGTATTCCCACACCTAATTAGTGTGCATTAAGGTAACTATTGAAACCATCTTTGCATATTAAATGATAATACTCACTTCTCCTGGTCACATTCTTTCCACTTTCTCTTCACATCCCTGAAAGAAAAGCACTTAAGTGCTACAATTTTGAAGAAGAGCATCCAGCAAGCAGAGAAACCCTTGAAATAAAGGTATTAAAGGCTGTTTTGTGTTTTCAAGGCCACGGTCACCCCCACCTCTTCTGCTCCTGCTTCATACCATACCCAGGCTGCTCCCAGTATTTCTTTTATCTTCAAAAAGCTGATATTAAAGATCATTTGGTACCTGTTTGGAGGAGTGAACAGTTGCTTTCTCCAGGCAGTGATTTTTGGAGTGATTTCCCCCTCCCCTCCGCAACATGCCTCTGTTTCCAAAGGATGCTTGTGGTGGTTGGGAGAGTGCTGAGGCGGTACTTTTCCCCTGACAGCCAGGAGCTCAGGCACCCAGGGGATGGAAATCATTGTTCTGTTGCTGCCCAGACCAGGCGAGAGCTTGGGAAGGAGTGCATGTCCATAGAAAGAAGTTTTGTGCTGCCCATCACCCAGGGGAAAGGCTGTGTTGGAGCAACCAGAGCCAACTCATCTCCCTTAGGACATGAATAGGCTGCACAGGTGGCTGTGGAGTCTCCATTTCAAGCTATTCGAGACCCATCCGGATGCCTCCCTGTGCGACCTGTCCTAGGGAACCTGCTTTGGCAGGGGGTTGGACTTGATGATCTCTAGAGGTCCCTTACAACCCCTACGACTCTGTGATTATCTCCCACTGACCAGCAGGCCGGGCAGTGCTTGTGTAGGCAGGCAAAGGGAAAGACAGACATGGGAAAAATGAGTCCATATGGCAAAGGAAGAAGTTTAAGCAGGTCCTTATGGGACGAGCAAAAAAATTCTCCTGAAGGGGCAGCTGCAAAGCTCAGCTTCCCCATCCCCACCTCTCCAGGCCCTTCCTGTGAGGTTCTCCTGCCCAAAGCGAGTCAGAGCGCTGGCTTTAATCGCCTTGCACTTGCAGCCACCTTTGCAGGGGGCTCTGTCCCTGCCATGCCCACCTCTGAGTTTTACAGACTGACTCACTGCGTTACAGCGTTTCCGCACCACGGTTCCCAGACATTTCCCTCTAATGGATTTTGCATTAGTAGCTGGTATCGGGAAATCTAGTACCAAAAGGTTAATGTACAGCCATTAGTCCTTTTTTCCCCCCCCCTTTTTTTTTTCCTCCTTTCCCCTCCTTCTTCTTTATGTGCTAGTAGAAGACAACCAATTTCAGTAAATACATTAGGTCTGGAAAGGGGTCTGGAAGCACTTGAAATTCTGTGCGTGCAGAGCTCTGGGGCTATTAATATTGTTCTGTCCAAGCACTGCAGGTGAAGTGGGATTTGCAGATGTTGAATGATACTTGTTTAGGTGTTTTCCAGCCTCTGCAACCTTTCTTTTCCCCGTAAAAGGAGTTGGGGCTTTTGAGACCTGTTCTCTTCATCAAGTGGGTGAAATGCTCTGCATCTCCTGCGCCGTGAAGGAACATGGGCTTTCAACCTGAGTGCTCTTTTGGCTATGGACAAGCCAAGGAGGAATGGTGTCAGGGTTGTTCAGACCATCGTGTGGGCAGCTGAGTTACCTTTAGTACCTAGACTATTCCTTGACCAGCAGCAAATGTTTTTTTCCTGCTCTCCCCCACTCAAAACCAGCATGGCAATTTCAGTCCTGCAAACAGGGCGAAGCTGAACCCTGAGAGGTCACCACGTGCTCTGACTTAGACAAGGTCAAACTTTTTCCCTGAAAAAAAAACCCCATCTATTGCTCTAATGACCTCATGGAGCAAGAAGAAGGGGTAGGGAGAGCTCCTGATGCATTTGTGATTTGCAAAGCTTGCTGGTCTTTAACTGAAACCTTATGTTTTAGCACCACAGCCCTTGGAAAGGTAAAAAGAGCTTGGGTGATGACACTCTTCGTGTTTAACATGTGGTCAGGGTGGGCTGAACTTCCCTCACCTGTAGAGCCACACCATCACCCTCGGTCTTCCCACATTATCCTGCTCATCCCGAACTCTAGGACTCAACCCTCAGGTTTCTAGTTCTAACCTGGTTATCCATGCTCCATGGTAGCCTGTTGCCCGCCCCTGGCAGAGGTAACTTGCTGCATCGTGAACCAGTGGCTCCTGAATCCTGAACCTTGCTGCTGGTAATTCCTGGTACCAAGTTTTAGTTCAGACTGAGCATCCACATCCCACATTGAAATCATGGTCTTCAGGGAAGATGGGCTCCAGCCTTATTTAAGCCCCAAGGTGGACACCTCTACGATGAAGGTTGCAGGCTGAGCTGCTGCAGGATGGTCTACCACTGTGTGTGTATGGGGCTCAGTTCTGTAGGCTGCCACTTCCCCGCAGCTCTGACTTTAAGGGAGTGCTCCCTACACCCCAGGTAAGCTCCTTGCTACTGGAGAGTCACTGGCTTGAAGCTTTTTAGGCAAAACAGGGTACACAAAGCCAGATGTGCAAGTTCAGAATATTGCAGAATCAAAGCCAAAAGGGAAAAAAAAATAATAAAAAAAAATCCTGTGCACTTTAATTTCACTTAATGAGAAACCATTCACGGCTTTCCGTTCCTGATCTGTATCTCTCCATTTCCATTCTAATGATAATCACCGTGGCAGTTTATTAACAAAGAAATCATTTGATAGCTTTCACATATTCCCATTCTTCACGTATCTAACAACCTATCGATTCCACAGCTTGGCGGCCTTCCTGATTGAGGAGCTGGAGTTTGATTTTTTTTTTTTTTTTTTTTTTTTAAATTTTTGAAGCACTTGGATCATTTCTCATGTAAAGGAGAATTATTGGGTTTTTCCCTCATCGAAACAAGGGCTGGGTTGCAGATCGCTGGAGTCTACGGTGTGTTCTCGTGAGCGAGCCCTGCCACATCTGGACCAAACAGCACCTGTGGTTTCCCATGGAAGGACCCTTCTATGTCTTTTGGGCTGGATTTCTGATCCCTGAGTTACCACAGACAGCGATGAAAAGGCGTGCAACGCCTGTGTAATAGCATTACACACGCACCCAGACACGGCTGCTTTCAGGATGGGTCCTACGCTTCTTCCAGGCAGCTGGAGAAAACGTTCTCTGACACTGCTACAGAAGACCAGGATGCTGCGAGACCTCCAAGAAGGCTACTCAACGTGTGATGGGCAAGCCTGCAACAGCACACAAGCCCAGGCGTGATCAAGGCATGGACCAGCCCCCTCGGAGACAACCAGCAGCTGGTCTGCTATTGCACTGGGATGGTTGGTGTGCATGAGCTGTGGCGGGGGACTCATGGGGGAGAGAAGCAAGGTGGTGATTCTGGAAGCTTGCCTTTTCTGGATTTCTAGCCAGTCATTGCCAGTTACACGAGAGGCCGAAGTGGGAATCGTGTCTGCACTGTTAAATAGCAGGGAAACCTGCCTAGAAAGAGGTCCCAGCCGCTTCAGTAAGTAGACTTTGCTGCCTTTGGTCGCATCACAAGACCTTCCAGCAGGAGTGAGGGGACCCAGATAGACAGAAGGCATTTGCTGCAAGTTTTCTCATGCAGGTTTGGAAAGAACAAAAACGTTTGACCTCCATCAGGAGAAAGCTTCAAACCTCTGTCCCCGTGGGGCTTTTTATGACCGTGACCCAAATGGGCTGCCTTAGCCAGTTTGTTAGTAACTTGTATGGATCTGAAATGGCCCAGTTGGCTCATGCAGAGCCTAGGTGACCCTACAACCTGTTGGGAGCGAGGCACCTGGAGAACTTGAATTACATGTTAGTCATTTTCCCATCTAGTATATCACAAGCTGAAAGCTTTATGACTTCAGAGCTTTCTGTATTAATTTTATGCATGAGTGCTTTATTTTTGCCGTACGAGATACATCACTGGCTTACCAGAGCAAAGTGTCATTAGACCCGGGAAGGGATTTGGTCACTTACACTTTGTCACCAAGGATCACTGTGCACAGATTATGTAGGGCTGTACTGTGCCATTTCTCATGTGTTTATTAAGTGATTAGAAATACTGAACGGCGTGCCTTTGAGGGACGCTTGGGAACTGGTACTGTAGCGTCTCTTCGTTTAGAAAGGTGGCACACTGTCCTGGTTTCAGTCAGGATAGAGTTAACTTCATTTGTAGCAGCTGATGGGATGCTGTGTTTGGGAGTTACAATGAAAGCAGTGCTGAGAACACCCTGATGTTCTTAGTTGCAGTCAGACAGTCAAGGACTTTCTCAGCTTCTTCCTATTTCTCTCTTCAGGAGAAAGGAGGGGCGAAGCCAGGACAGGTGACCCAGATGGGCCAAAGAGTGTATTCCATGCCAATGCCGTCCTGCCCAGGAGAACGGGGGGCTGAGGGGAGGAAGAAGAGGGGCGGTGGCGGGACGCGTGCTGCTTGGGGGGACGGTCGGGTTGCGGGACAGCTCTGGGTGGTCCGGCCTGAGTTGTGTGGGTCGGGGAGAAACTGCATTGGGGATCAAGAGTTTCATCTTCTTTTGCTCTAAAGTCCTGTTAGCATTGGGATATTTGATCTTTCTGTTCTCTTAGTAAACTCTCCTTATCCCAACCCACGGGCCTCTTAGTTTCTTGGGTTTGGAGTTATTTGCCCCTTCCTTTTCCCTTCCCTTGTTTCCCCCTTTTTCCCTCTTCCCCTGCTCTTTTCCTTTAAGGAGCAGGCAGCTGCGTGGATCTCGGCCCACAGCCGGGGGAAACCATGACACACACACATGGTGATTTGTGCCTTGGGAGGGTCTGGTGAAGGGTCTGTCTGATGAGAAGGTGGAGGTAGCCTGTTCTGCCTCGAAGCAGCTCTTCTACGTGCATTTTAGTCTTAGTTGTTATCGCTGGGCGACTTCTCTTTGTCCTGGTGGCTGGCAACAAGGACAGGATGGTGGCAGCAGGGACAGGATCCTGGCTGTGCCAGAGAGCTCAGCTAAATATCATCAAGCTACTTTGGGTCCTTTGATTTTCTCTCTATCTCAGTTTAGTATGTTGATCTTGAAAACACCAGAACTCGACTTTCCAGAGTCTTTATTGGTTCAGTGATAATGACTGGAGTTTGTACATGAAATACAGCTGTTTACCCCGAACATTCAACACTCTTCTGCATGAGCCAGAGGAAAAGAGCCTATGGACAATTCCCCAGGCAGTGTTACAGGCATGAGGCAGAGTGACCGGAGAGGTCTCTGGAGGAGAAGGACCTGGGGGTGCCAGTGGATGGCTGGCTGAACATGAACCAGCAGTGTGCCCAGGTGGCCAAGAAGGCCAAGGGCATCCTGGCCTGTGTCAGAAATAGTGTGACCAGCAAGAGTAGGGAAGGGATAGTTCCAGTATAACTCAGCTCTGGTGAGGCTGCACCTCGAGTACAGAGTCCAGTTTTGGGCTCCTCACTACAGGAAGGACGTTGAGATGCTGGATCGTGTCCAAGGAGGGCGATGTAGCTGGTGAAGGGGCTGGAGCACAAGTCCTATGAGGAATGGCTGAGGGAGATGGGGCTTTTTAGTCTTGAGAAAAGGAGACTGAGGGGAGACCTCTTTGCTCTCTACAGCTGCCTGCAAGGTGGATGTACAGAGGTGGAGGTCAGTCTCTCCTCTCAGGTAACAAACTATAAGAGGAAGTGGCTTAAAATTGCCTCAGGGAAGATTTAGGTCAGATATCAGGGACAATTTCCTTACTGAAAGGGTTGACAGGCACTGGAACAGGCTGCCCAGGGAAGTGGTGGAGTCACCATCCCTTGAGGGATTTAAAAGGTATGTAGATGAACTGCTTAAGGATGTAATCTAGAGGTGGACTAGGCAGGGTTAGGTTGTGGTTGGACTTTCTTCCAACCCAGGTGATTCTATGATTCTATGACATAGCTAAGGGTGAGAGGCACCTGTGTCCCACCTGCTTGAGGCCTTGGTGCCATAACCTGATGCCATGCAGGACCCCACCTCCAGGCTCTTCCACTCCTCAACCACTGAGAGAGACCAAAAGCAACCCCTGTCTTGAGATTTTGCTTGCCATTTGGTGTCAAGACTGCTGGTGAGGTGACATCTCAAGTTAAGTTTTCAGAAGACCTCTGTTCCTCTTCAGTCACAGAGGTAGGCCTGATTTTTCCACAAAAACTTAACCTGTAAATCATCTGCATGAGAGTTGGAGAAGGCTGAGCCTCTTCTGGAAAGTGATGTTTCTTTAGGTCCCTTCTTTTAATTTAAAATTTTATATTGATTGTGTGCTGCTGGAGATGTAAAGCACAATCTGAACATGTAACTCCATCTCTGGATTTCTGTTTATAACTGAACAACAGAGGCTCACCTTTGATTAAATAACCCAAGAACAAAAGAACCCACAACCTCTATCTGCCTCTTACATGTTAATTAACGCTTCAGTGGTTCATTAATGAAAAAGGCTGGGATGAGAAGAGGTAGGTGAGAGGTAAAGAGCTTTCATAAATTCCTAAACAAAGAAATTAACTAAAAAGCCCAATAGAAATCTGCAACTGTGTTCTGAGACTGAGTACACAGGGAGATGGGGTGAAAACTCTCTGTGACCAGAAGGAGGAATTTCGTCATGTTACATAGTCTGCCCTCAGGAGGCCCCAGCTGGAGTCCTGTGTCCAGAGCTGGGGAACCCAATATGAGAAAGATGTGGGACTGTTGGAGAGGGTTCAGAGGAGGCCACGGAGATGATCAGAGAGCTGGAGCAGCTCCCCTACGAAGAGAGGCTGGGGGAGCTGGGCCTGTTCAGCCTGGAGAAGAGAAGGCTGCGGGGGGACCTCATTGCAGCCTTCCAGTCCCTGAAGGGAGCAGAGAAACAGGAGGGGAATCAGCTTGTTAAAAGGGCAGACAGTGGCAGGACAAGGGGGAATGGACTGAAGCTGAAGGAGGGAAGGTTTAGATTAGATATTAGGGGGAAGTTTCTTTACAGAGAGAGTGGTGAGGTGCTGGAAGGGGCTGCCCCATCCCTGGGGGTGTTCAAGGCCAGGTTGGATGGGGCCCTGGGCAACCTTGTGTAGATCTGGCCTGAGGTTGGTGTCCCTGCCTGTGGCAGGGGGCGGGAATTCTGTGATCCTTGGGGTCCCTTCCAACCCAGACTATTCTATGATTATATGACTGCAGGCTTTTGTTAGTGTGATGATGTACAGTGGGACTATTTCTCTTGGAAATGGCTTTTTGGTTAACATTTCATTTTCCTTCCCAAATTTAGCTCTCCCTAGCTGTGATATGAAACACCTCCAAACAAACCCAATCCCCAGCTACAATTGGCTATCTCCAAACTTTTTATTAATACCACTTGTTATTGTAAACGATCTATTTCAGAACAAGCAATAAAGCTCTTGGCAGGTAAGAAAGCCCTCACCCTTTATTGCCACAGCAGGGGAAGAGTGACAAATTTATTAATAAAAAAATTAATACATATAAACCTCATAATAGGTTGCACCAATAGTTATAACACTTTATTTTTATGCTTCTTTGTCGGACCGTGAGGCTCTGCGATAATTTAATATAACAAAATTGGCCTGGTTTTTGATCAACCCTACTAATGCTGCATTTCCAGCCCTTCTCACTTTGATGTTGCACCTCGTATCTGAATGACAGCAGCTGGAAAATTACCAAGTTCCCTTTTCCCTGCAAAAGGCACCAGTCTCCAGGGTCAGGGAGGTGGTGCAGATTAGCCAGCATGGGGTTAACGTGTGCTTGCCACCACATAAATATGAGAAAATTAGATCGAGGGGCCTGTTGCTTGCAATTTCAGCATGGTGAAATGGAACTGTTAACATCAGGGTTGGGAAATGGCTTCTGGTGTCACTGGTGTTGGATGTTTTTCCCCTTGCACCTTCTCCAGGAGCAGCCTCTGGTCCAAAGTTGTGGCTCTTTGAAGGGAATGTGGCAAAGCTGTTTTCATGTTTCTCTCTTTCCACATTTTCTGACCTGCTCAACTTCTACCTCCTCTTTATCAGTAACAGAAAGGCTGTGATGCCTCCAGGCTTCCCTAGGATGAGGCCCCAGTGCTGTTGCCCACTGGTTGCCCCACAACATGGAGGTAGTAAAATCTTTGCTATGTGTTGTATTCTCATGGGTGTTTATATTCCCTGTCAAAACCAAAGTTCAATGTGCCAGACCTGGCCAGCGAAACTTTTCTTGCAGGGTAACTCCTTCAAAGTCCACTTTACTGGTCAGAAATTCATACCCCCACCTACATTTCCATTTCTTCACTGACCTACAGCAGAACACTCCTGTATTTCTACTATGAGGCATCGCAGCTACTGGCAACTTACAGAGGTTGGGTGGAGGGTTTGGCCTAGGAAATGATGGCTTTGGTTTCTGATCCACTTTCTCAGAGCCAGAGGGATGGAGCCCAGGTTGCTGCTTGGTGAGAGGTGGGAACGCAACTGATGTATCGGTCCTCAAGCTCCAGCTGGATGGAGACCAGCCTTGTGTCTTCTCAGAAGCACCCAAAAGGAGCAGGCAGAAAAACACCATCGTCTCATGGCATTTGTGCTATCTCTGCCTCGTGGGATTTATGGTATCTCCACTTTTCCTGTGCTGCCCACGACCCCAGGGGAACTCTTTCACCATCAGGGAAGTTTTAAGTGGTTGCAAAGGACTGACCTTGCCCACATGCACTCGCTGCCTCCTTCCATTTGCCTCGCTGCCTCCTTCTGACATGAATCAGTGGGATTCGGGATGTTTTAAGCAAAGTCAAGAGGGCTAAAATATCTCCTGGGGCTTCACAACGTGGTAATGAACACGTTTTATTTTCCAGGCATGTCTCTCCATTTGCTTTCCTTTCACGCTGGCGGGGTGAAGAGGGGCAACACCACTATTTGTTTAGAGATGCAATTAGCCCAAGTGCACAGGCCTGCAGCAAGCCAAGAGGATAACCTTGAATCTGGAGAACGTTAGGGGAAATTTAAAGCCATCTGCAGCTCCAATGGGTCCCCACGCACCCCTTTTGCTCGCAGTTTCTATTCATGACGATAAAGTGCCAGAAGATATGCAATACAATGGGAAATTGCTTCTCTGGGTGTCGTAGCATCTTGACTTAGAAGTGCTTTAACCTTGGCCTCATGCTTCCTGTGGGGCCTGTTGTCTTTGCTGCAGAAGTGCCGACACTGGCCGGGAACGTGTAGGATTTTGCATCTGAGTAAAATTAAAACCTGAAAGCTTTGCCATCCTCTGAGTGCCAGACATGCTCTACCTGCATTAACTTGAGCTTAATGGACTGCAAAATGAGCATTTCAGCATGTGTAAGAGTGGATTATTTGTAGGAGAGCAAGTTCCTCCATTTTTATATCTTCCCTTTCCCATCCTGCCCCAGCTACCCCTGGAAGCGCAGGCATCCATCCAGGATTGGGATGAAGACGGTCTATTAATGCAGCACGACTCCAGAACAGCTCTGTTTCATGAACGTTGAGGATGAGGGACATTTTTCCTGGGAAGATGTTTGCCACCCCCTTGGAAAGTAATAGAGAAAAAGTTAACAAAGCTTTTCTTCTTTAAAAAAGAGAATGAGAAATGGCAAAAATGGCTAAATTATAGGAACTGAGTCGGGCTCCAGGTAACTCAGAAAACTGTTCCATCAAGGCAGAGGTTGCATCCATCAAACCAGGTAAGTAGTGACAAGATCTAAGATCCCCAGCCTCTACCTATTAAGCTGAAAATATTTTTATCAACTGGTAGTGTTGAGGGTGATGTAAACTCTTAAGATGACACTTTTCTGCAGGACACCTGGACACCTCACCCTGGCTTTATTGCAGCCTCTTCTCAAGTCCTTAAAGGTAGGAGCTTCAGGGTAGGCACCTGCTGGCCCCAGCCACCCCAGCGCCTGGCAAGCTGGCTGCACAGCTGGTGGAAGGATGCTCTGTCTTTGCAACCCGCTCCAAGGCATGGCCTGTAGTCTCTACTCTCATCATCATGCATCACTTAGAGGGACAATGTAAAGCCATTTTCCACCTGCTTCCTTGGAGTTCTGCCTTCCAGATTTGTATGGCTTCTTTACTTTTCCCCCAGAACTCCCTTGGCTGGGGTTTGGCTGTTTGTCCACAGAGCCAAGCCCCTGCTGACATCCCTGAAGGGATAACCTGTGTGGTATCAGCGTTACCCTGTGTGGGTAACAGGGTAATCCTGGTGGGTAACCTGGTTGGGGGGTGGCCCAGCAGCTTTTCTTCAAGCCTCCATGGGTTACCAACATAAAGAGAACAGTGGTGTGGAATCCTGTGTGTATATATTGTAATGACCCAAAACACCTTGACTGTATCCTTTCTAGTGCCAGATGCCTTACAGTCTAAATGAACATCTTTAATAGGGGCATTAATTATTATTGAAATCCTGTCCTGTCCCCCTGAAACAAGCCTAACAGCTCAGGCTCACTCTTTCTTTCACTCCCTCCTTTCCTCAGATCACCTGTATCTGGAGCAAACATCAGAAGGTCGCCAGCTGGTTGGGCCACCAAAGTGGAGAGACCATGGGAGAACTGACTCTTCTGAGATCAGTGTTGGCTAGGTGAGCAGAAAGCACTCTGTGTAGTATGGGGGGACAACATGGCTCTGAGATGGGATCAGGCATGGGTACCAGTACCAGGGATGCTGCATGAGCTGTGAGTTGGAAAGGTTGTGTTGGGAAGGATGCCTTGAAACTGTCAGATAATGTCTTTTGGTGCAAGTCTACCCACCTTCTATCTTCTGCAAAGCCAAGCCCAGTCCCAAGGAAACATGGACCAGCAGCTCCCAGGGACACACTTAATGAATTAATTAGTGACCCAGGGAAATGAGCATGGCCAGAAATCCTGACCTCATCAAGAAAGGAGAGGCTTTGTCCATCTCCTGCTGAAGGGCCATGGATAACCCGCAACTGCCTGAGTGCCCACCCCAAAAAATCCATTTGTGCAGATGTATGCAGCCACCATGCATCTCCCTGGCCTCCAAAGGAGAGGACACCAGCCAGTGCTGGTGAGGATACTGTCTAGCTCTGCACCATCCCAATGGAGCCTACCTCTGCTTTTCTGTTGGGGTTTATCTTTTTTCCCAGCCTCCTGGTACATAATTACCCCTTTTTCTGGGCTTGCCCACCCTGTGTCCAGAAGCATGCCAAGCCTTGGCAATGGCTTCCTCTTCCATGCCTTGGGCTGGTTATGCACATAAGGCAAAGTAAGGCCCAAAGTAATATTTTCTATGTCTCAATATGGATCCCTTGGTTCCATCAGGGCCTCTAATTGTTGTTTACTTATGGGATATTGGTACTGGCCTGCCTGCTCCCTGCTGACAGACTGCTAGCATGCACGTCCATGGGTGGAGGAAAGGGAATCGCCAAAAGGAGCAGTTCTGTGACCGAGGGCAATCCCCTTGGCTGAGAAAGTACATAGTAGGGGTTTCTGTGGATCTCAGATGCTTCATTTTCTGTGTGGGGTTGCTTGAAGGAAATACCCACTCTCTACCCTCCTCTGCTGTTCAGATGTCAATCTGTGGCTATGGTGGTTAAAGGGTTTCCAAGGCAGGATGAGCTTCTGTCTAGGTGGCTTGGTGGGTAGATCACATTCACGGTGTGCACCCAAAGAAGTTTCTTAAGAGATCTTGGAGGATCTCTGACACCTTAGGATGTGAACCAAAACAGTCACATTTTCAGAGCTCCTATATCCATGGGGAAGCATGTGTCACCACATCATGTTGGACATTGTCCCATGCTGGGCATACTCAGGTGCAGCCAGTGCAGCCAGTGGCACTGTCTCTCCTGGGAGCAGGCAGGAAGAGCACAGGAGAGTGAGGGCATGGACTGGCTTCTTCTGAGAGTGGAGCTCTGTTAGATGCTGAAGTTAGCTGCAGTGAAAGGCAGTGTTGCCTAATAAAAAAATAAAATAAAATCACTCTGCAAATGTGGGAAGCAGATCTGCAAATACAAATATATGCAGATGGCGTATTAAGTGTGTAAACACAGGCACTCCATTTCCATGTGCTCTGTTCCCTGGGTTTTAAAAGCTAAGCTTCCACAGTATGAAGGGGTGTGTGAGGATTTTTGATGAATATTTTCATTTTCTATACCCACTTGGCTGTTGTAAAGCCATGGAATTCTGCTCTATAAAAGGCAGTAGTGGATGCCCACGATACACTCATCTTTTCCCTTTAACATCCACCAAGGAGAAAGGCATTCTTGCTCTGTGCTGGAAGTTGAAGGTTTGCTATTTGCCTTTATGTTCAACGGAGCTGTGGCTGGATAGGGGTTATGGCAGCAGGTCCTGCATCCCTGCAGGGCAGGGTCACATCAGATGGGACTTGACTTGTTATGTGCCATTGGAGTTGTTGTACACCGCTGACTCGGAGCGTGGATGCTTGGCAGCCTGGCAGCACTTGGAGCCCTTCTGAGTGGGATGATAGAATGGAGAATACTAAAGGACCAGGTTTGTTTCCCCCCAGCCTTAGTCTGGTTTTGCTTGTGCTTTGCAGGCTCTTGGGAAAGAATGATGTGCTGATGGTTTGCAGGAGATCCAGAGCTGAGCCACCTTCCCTCTCTGGGATGTGCGGGAAATAATCCCTTAATAATACAATAATCTCAGGCTAGTGGTGTATTGGGGAGGCAGAGAAAAGGCAATGCTCTTGGGGCAGAGAGCAATCCACGCTGATTTGGGTGGGAAGGTACCACAAAGCCCCCCAGTGCCACCCCTGCCATGGGCAGGGACACCCCCCACCAGCCCAGGGTGCCCAAAGCCTCATCCAACCTGGCCTTGAACCCTGCCAGGCATCCAGGGGCAGCCCCAGGTTCTCTGGACAATCTGTGCCAGGGCCTCCCCACCCTCCCTGGGAAGGATTTCTGTCTCTTATCTAATCTAAACCTCCCCTCTTTCAGTTTTGTACTTGGGGGTAAAATGTGGCATAAAAGGAAGATGTGGGTGTAAAGCACCCCAGGAGGAAGGATGACCTTTTTTGGCTCTGGGTTTTTGGCTCCCTGTTACTGGTGCTGCCAGTGCTGCCTCTAAGTGATCTGCTCTGCGTCCTGCTTTTCTGCTCCAGTGTAAGCTCTTTTGGCTCCCTTTTCTGTCCACATCTCCTACCCTGTACTGTTTCTCTCTCCCATCATCCCATCCTCTTAATCCCTCATATTCCCAACCCATCAACACCACCACCTCCTGCTTTCTGCCCACACCAACCCCTCCTGCTCTTCTCTCTACCTGTCGGCACCTTCCCTCACCTCCTCCTCCCTTGCCCCATGAGTGTCTCTTGTATTTTCAAGACTGTCAGCACAGGGGGGTTGGGGGGAGGATAGTATCCAGGGAGGAGGTTGTGTGCTCCCCCATCTAATAACATATGTATCAGACACCTTTCCCATGAGATGGCAGCCTTTGGAAGCCCAAGACGAACCTTTCAACAAGATTAAAGAGATGGTATTAATTGCTATCGATCACAGGTCAACAAATTAAATTGCATCTGCAACTGCATCTCTGAAAGGTCTAAATGGGAAGAGTAGTTAATGGGTCTGGCTGGCCCAGAGCTGTGATTAATTAAAGGGAGAAATGAACTAAAAACATAAAAGGAAAGAAAAGAAAAAAAAAAAAAAAGAGAAGCCAGAAAGGCAGGAGATTGAGATGAGGCCGAAGAAAGTGTAGCTGGAGAGAGCTCAGGTTCAGTTCTGGATTCGCCCTTTCCCCCTGCTGCCAGGCGGAGCTGGTGGCTGTGATTTTTGGGAACCAAGCACCCCAGGTGCTGTGGAAACACTGCTCCCTCCTGACCAGTGACTCTCCCACACAGACCCCAGCAAAACTGATCTGCACCTGCCTGCAACCAGGCCCCAGCCCTCGCCTTGGAGCTGGGGCAGCGCTAAGGGATCCCTCCACAGGACCATGTGCCCAACGCTGCTGGACTTGGAGGGGATCAGATCCCTTCTGTATGAGCCAGCATCTCCCGGAGACCTCTCAGAAACATCCCTGATGGGATCTGCAGGGCTTTCCCCTCATTTCACCCACGCTCCAGCTCACCATGTGAGCGTGGTCCTTGGGGCCATAAGCCCTTGCCCCCCTTGATTTATTTTTTAGACTCATTGCCCTGGAAGGGCAGAGGGAAAAATAAAAAGAGGATCCCCACGTTGCTTAGCAATCCCCCTTGCCGTAGATACTGTCCCCCTCGCTCCTGTCCTGTGTGGCAGCCAGCACTGCAGCACCCCAGCGGGAGCTGGGAGTAAAGTACTCCTGGGTGGGAACCGGGTGCTGAGGTGGCACCTTGGGAAGTAATGAGGTAAGTGCAGTAGGGGATGGAGCCTTGGGAAATAACGAGGTAAGTGCAATAGGGGATGGAGACGGTGCTTAATTAATAATGAAGAAAATAATAATACGTGGCACGTATAGTGCTGTACTTGTTCCAAGCACTGTACAAATATTAACTACAGTAATTAAGCTGTAATTAATTAGAGTAACTACTAATCAGTGTAAATAATGATGCATCTGGAGGTACCAAATGGAGTTTGTGAACTGAAAGCAAATTTCCGTGTTCGGGAAATGGCATCAAATCTAAAATGACACCAGCAAAAAGGCACAAACCAGACGGAGGTTGAAGCGAGAGCCTGGGAGCACGGCGGCCCCCCCAACAGGGAATCCCAGTTTGGCAGGAAGCTGGTGACAAAGTCAAAGCAATTAACTGGTGTGCTAATTTACTGCTGAGGGGCTCCCCGGGCAACCCATCCCACCTGTGGGACTGCCACAGCTCTTTCTAGGCTCCGAGCCTGCTCTTCCCATCCTGGCTGCGTGGCTGCCGGGAGCAAGGGAGGTGATGGGGTGATGGGCAACTGGGAGCTGGAGGCCAGGGAGGCGGGGGAGGGACAGCAGCAGAGTCAAATACACCACAGATATATAATTCTAAGGGTGGTTTTTTTTTGCTGGTTCACACACTTTATATTTAACAAAATAATTTTTTTTTAATAATATAGTCTTTTACACATCAAATATTATTTCTAGTCCCCTCCCCCCTCCCCCCATTTTTTTTTTTTACAGAATAAGGTTTTGTTTTGTGTTTTCTCACTAGTTTCAGGCACGCTAACGTTTGGAGTTTTTTGAAACCAGTCATGGACAGGCAACAGCTTACAAAGGAATGCAGCAATGACTTCTTTAATGGGACCAGTTCAAACTTGCAGGAAGCCGATGCTCAGCCAAAAGATGGCAATCACCACGCTAGTGCTCATCCTACCCCCCTGCCCTCTGGTAAAACACACCAAAAAAAAACCCAAGAAGGGGAAGAAATAAAAATCTAAAGGCAATAGTGTGCATCAACTGAGACTGACCGTGCTGAGCCGCTTCAGCCGTAAGGAGGATTTGCTTCCCTTGCTGTTAAGAGCAGGTGCTGGACTGGGGTCTGTACTAAATAAGAAGAACCATCACCCTAAAAAAATAGCAGGTGTGGAGAGTGATGGGGAAGGCTTCTGCACTCCCCTGGGCAGGGCAGAGCGGGGCAATGACAGCCCTCTCTCAGCATCCCTTGGAAGCCACAGCCTGAGAAAGTGAGAGGAGCCAAAAAGCCTGAGGGAACCCCTCCTTGGAGAGAGGGACCACAGGGACCTCTCCTCCCTGCTGGCCCGAACATACCCTCGCCCTGTACCCTCAGGGGGAGCATGTTGGCGTGGACACAGCCTGTTTCCCCAGCTTGCTCCCATGCTGGGATGCTCCCAGGACTGGAGGAGAACCAGGGCAGCTCCCTTATGCCACAGCAAAGGGTCTTACCTGCTGGCAAGGCCAGTTTAGCACTGGCACAGCGGTGAGGTGCTACTGGGAACCTCCTTCAGGGTGATGGGCGGGCAGGAGGGAGAGGTAGGCTGTGGCTCAAAGAGGCTGCGTCCCACTGCTGCTGCAGTCACCAAAACGATGCCCTTGGTGGATGCAACCTCAGCAAGGGTGAAACAGAGATGGAGCATGGCAGGTGAATGCCCACTCGTCCCCAAGAGCTGGTGGGACTGCAGCACCTGGGACCCTCTTTGCTCTGCTCCACCACCGCTGCCCTAGCCAGGCATCGCACAGAGACAAACCTGGGAAGGCATCGTTTTCTCAGTGCCTTTCCAATGCTTTTGGCTCACTGCCTTCCCGCCCTGCACCCTCCCCAACCCAGCAGCAGGTGCTGGCTCATACTCTGGCCAAGCTGAGGGTGACTGTGTAGGTGTCTTCAACTTTATTGTCCCCACTCAGTGGAGAAAAGTGTAACAGAGATACAGCTTGTGTCGCGGGCATCCGGGTGCTTACCTGTGCATCTACCTCAGCCCTTCTGCAGGGTTCGTTTCATCAGGGGGGTGGTTTTTTTATAAACCCCTTCCTCCCCTTTTTAATTTCTACCTCACTCCTGCCCTTCCCAGCCCTCCCCCTTACAGACATGCTGAAAATGATCCATTGCTTCACTCGTAGCTGTATTGCCCCAGCAACCCCAGCTTAGGAAGAGGCTTAAAAAAAAAACCCCAACCCCCCCAAAAAACCCCACAATAGCAAAAAAAGAACCTTAAATAAATAAAAGTGACCCCCTCCCTCCTTGTGATCCACACTGCGGACAGTGAGAGCGGTGAATCGATCGTCATCCCGGAGGCGTCACCAGTTCAAGAACTTGCTTGGGCCATTGGGTTTTCTCCTCCTGTTCCTCCCCAAACCGGACCACCACGTCCCTCTCGAGCACTGATAGTTAGGAAAGCAGAGTAGATGCCTAGATACCGCATACATAGTGCGTAAAGCAAGAGAAGAGCAGGATGGGGCAGGGGGTGGGACCCTTCCCCATGAGTAGAAACCTCTGCTTGTGTGACACCCTCGCAGGTTTTGCTGGTGACCCTGTTGCAGCTGGCGGGAGGTCGGACGCGTGTATGTGCAGCGTTGAAGCTGTTCCTTTGTCGTCATCGTCGACAGGCTGGTGGGGGGATTGGTGGTGGGGGTGGGGTGGGGGTGTTGCCGCTACAGAGCCTGCTTGCCCTGGCACTCCCGCTTGGAACACTGCGCTGGCTTCCACCAGTCCCCGTTGTGGCAGTGGCAGATGTTGCAGTCATCCACCTTCACTTCGATGCCGGCGGGAATTATCGTGGTTCCTGCGAAGCAGTTTGGACCTGCAAAAACACACGGGAGTAACAGGAATAAATACCCTATTTTTGGGTGCAAAAGGGGGTGTAGCAGCGCTGCTACGAGCCTTCACCCCACCCCATCACTCCTCTCAGGTCTTTTTTGGTTAAAGGCAAGAAAAAAGGTCTTGAAAAATGTTCTTCTCCTGTTCCCCAACCAGTAGTACAAACAGCATCGGATGCCACGTTGACCCATGTGGCTTTTCCGACTCAGTTGCCCACTGATGTAGTATCTCTTTGTCCTAAAATTCAGCCATAAGATGGACCAGACCCCCAGGCCAAGCATCAGGACACAGAGCATCCTTCGCTGCTCTAGCCTGGTGAGCCTGTGTTGCAGTGCAGGGACCAGAGCCCATCCATGCACCCGGACTGCGGTACGTGGTAACCCCAGGGGGTTCCCCCACCCCTAGCTCAGGGCTGTTAACCATACATGATTTATAGCACCAATGCAACAAAAATAATTCACCTCCCAAATAAACTCTCTGACAAAAAATCTGGGTGTTTTTTAAATGTTCAACATTTTCTAATTTTTTTTTTTTTAATGAAGTCAATTGATCAGTATTGGCAATTTTGGGGGGGCTTACTTATTTACACAATATCAAAGCCAAGCAGAAAGTCAGACAGACTTTTCCTCCTCATGGGTACCCCCTGCCCAGATGGCCCTCTGCAACCCCTCCTTCCCTCTCCCTCCTGCATCAGTTTGTGCTGGGAATTAATGTCAGAGCCAGTGGTTGAGAAAGAGAAAATCAATCAATCAATGAATAAATAACCCGAGGAGGTTGTACACGTGGCATGAGGGAAGTGTGAAGGCATTTGAAAAGCACCCTGTGGCTCAGGTTCTGCTCCTAAATGTCCCTCCTTGGCTGGCCACGGGTTTAAATGCTTTTGGTGCATGAGGTGCATTCAAAAGATGAGCACTTATACAGACCTGAAGTTAGAGGCGAGCCCTCAGGGCTTAAAATAAGGCTTAAGGCTGTTGGAAAGGGAAAATACAGTCCCTACATGGCTGGGAACAGGCAAGCTGTAGGCAACCCAGTGCTCGTGTCTCACGTTTGATAGTCTCAGAGGATTACTCATTTCACCTGGCTGATTTATTAGTGCCTGGACTTTTATTAAGATGCTCCTTAGGACTGCCTCAGCTCAACAGGTGCCAGAGTTTGACAGGGCTGGGTTTAACCAGAAGTTGGTCCCCGCAGAGCCCAAATGGTGGCTGAATGATGTTTGTGTTTAACTGCCCTCCCACCTCCCTGCTTTATTAAAGGCCTCCTCAAATGCAAATCAGCTCTGCAGCAACTTTTCACATCCATCTTAAAGAAGCCACAGCAGGAGGGCCTGAGAAAGGTGCCTCTGACGGCTCCTGGATCAGAATTTGGGGTGATTGAGCGTACCCCACAGCTGCTGCTTCCTTCCATGGGCAGGACCAGGGAAGACAGGCTCTGATGCTGGGATGGTCAGGGGATGAAGTCGCCTCCTTTCACTGGGCAACACACGAATCCATCAGGATGCCAGAAAGAAGCAGGCTTTTCCTCCAAGCACGGAAGCTGCGTGCTCTGCTCTAGAGCTGAGGCTCTGTCGGTCTGCTGGCAGTTGAGGAGCGACATGCTGGGTGTCAAGATGGTTCAAGGCTGCTTTGAGCTAGGCTTTGGGCTGGACAGCCTCCAAAGGTCCTCTCCAACCTCAATCATTCCAAAGGACTTCAAAGGCAGGAGTTACCAGCCAAGGACACAGAAGCAATACAGAAAAGCCAAACTCTACGTATGTGCACATGTGTATACACCTTACTTGTTTTTCTTTATATCCATATGGATGAAAAAGTCATGACCCATTTTGGTCATGAGCCAAAGGCTTCCAAAGCTGGCATCTCTCCAGCTGAAAGGTTCCTGGTTGGAAAGGCTGATCCCAGCTGTGCTATTTCCTTGGCAGCCCACTGAAATAGTAGTCACTTCTTCCCATGGATTTTGGGTCCTTTGCTCATCATCGCAGATTTTAATTCTCTGCTCCATCAAGTCTGGTGGGCATTGCTGTGTTACAACACCCAGCATAGGCTTTGCCATCAGGTCAGTTCATTTGCTGCCGTTAAATGCCCAGGGTTCAAATGCAATCAAAAATACCAATTAATTGAAGATGGCTCTATTTAAAGTTGAAGGAAGCACTGGTCCCTCTTTAATAGGATGCTCTGATTGCCTGCTGGTGTCAGGGATACAATGGCCTGCTCTGTGTTCCCAGAGCGAAAAACCCTTTTCATAAGAATTTAAACAAGAAGATTCCTTGGGAGATTAGGGTGGTGAGGAAGGGGGAAGATTGTTTTCTCTCTTGCTGCCCTGTGGCTGCCTGTTAATCATCTCATTTGAGAAGCCAATACTGCCTTGAAGCCCACACACCTCCCCAGACACAGCCTTCTCCAGGTGCCAAATGATGGAGGATTTATTGCGCCACCAGCCTGTTCAATGTGGCTGAAGCACAAAGGATGCTGGTGGCGATGGGAGCTGTTGTGATTCCTTGCTTGCAGGTGGGTCCAAATTCCCTGCCCAGCCTGGCCTTGGGGACCCTGTAACCCCTTTGTGGAGCTTTGGCTGCATCCCTGTGCTGAAATTTCACAGGTCACACGTGGTCACACATGGTCAGCTGAGAGCGAGGGAGTTGGAACAGCTTGATGGGGCATTGCAAACTGGGGAAAAGCCTCTTTTTCCCCTTGTCCTGCTTATTTGTCCATGCCACAGCTGCTCCATCACAGCTGCAGCTGCCCATCTCCTCCCAGTAGCCCCAGGTCCCTCCTCACTCTCAGGCTTCTCCAGGAGGGTCCTTGGGTTATTAAACACTCTCGTTAACATCCCCATCCCAGAGCTGAGAAGCAGAAAGCAGAGACCATTGATAAAAAGGTGGACAGGGGTATGGACTGAAAGCATCACCTATGACTCTGAGGTCCCTGGCAGAAGGAGGATCACTTTTTTTGGAGGGGACAGCACCACAGAAGCAATGTCCCTACCCTGGCTGAGGACACAGGACAGCTATGCAAAGTAGTAATTAAACACTAATAACCTGTCCCTGTGATGTCTGGCACCTATCGAGCCAGGAGGGCCCTGGAAAGCACCCCTGTGTCTGACCAAAAAACACTTGGGATGCCCCCCGACCCCAACTATCTCCCAAAAGAACTGGGAAAGGGGAAGAGGGGAAATATCAGCTCTTCTGGATAAACTCTGGGGATGGGGGCTGCGAGAAGCACCAGGGGATGGCCAACCAGCCTTGCTGGAGCAGCACCCAGCATCCCTGGGCTGGGCATGACCTGAGGCTCCTTCCCAATCTGTTCTCTGAGCCTGAACCCTGGAGACTTACAGCATGTGAGTTTGTTTTCCATCTCCCTGGCTTTTTCCATCCTCTCTGCCCTATCCCTCCACCCCCCAGAAACAGAGATTTCAAATGGGAGGCAAAGTTTCCACACTCCTTTTCTGCTAATTCAACTGCTGACTGGCATCACTAAAATCCAATGTTCCACCACAGCCGCTGTCAGCCAGACCCCCCCCCTTTTTCCCCCCATCTCACCTTTTCCCCCCTTTACACCGAAAAAGTGGATCCAGTTGGTTTGAGGGGGAGACAGTGAGTGGCTGAGGCACGAGAAAGATGCACTCAGAGATGGATGCTGCTGAAATTCAGTTGAAAATATGCCCCAGACAAGTCCTGGTTTCGCTCTGCAGCAGAGCTAATGGGACTCTATTAAGTTCTCTAATATATATTTTATATATATATAAAAAATAGAATAAACTCTTACATATATATATATAAAGTTCTCATATAGATAAATATAACAAATTATCAAATATTATATATAAATATATTAAGTTCTCTAATATATATTGTTCTAATATATATTTATATATTGTATATATAGATATTGTGTATATATACTCAATATATATAAATATAATAAATTATTAAATATTACATAAAGCTACTTTAAGTTACCTAATATATATAATACGTATATTGTATCTATTTTAATATATAATATATATTAAAAAGCATAATATATATAAATATAGTAAACTCTCTAACATAAAAATATATTAAGTTCTCATATAAAAATATATTTCTATATATAAAAATATTGAGTTCTGTAATATATACACTTATATTATGTTCACATATATATTTATATGATGTTTATATAGTGTATATATAGTATCTATATTGTATACATATACACAATATATAAATAATGTAATAAACTATCTAATATTATATATATTAAGTTCTCTACTATATATAATGTGTATTATATTTTTTTATATATACATATGTATTAGAGAACTTAATAGAGTCCCGTTAGCTCTGCTGCAGAGCAAAACCAAGACTTGTCTGGGGTGTATTTTCAAATATATATATATAAATATATATATATATTTGAAAAAAAAAATATATTTTATATATATATATATATATATATATATATATTTCCCCCTCCCTTAGAACTGCTCAGAGGAGCAGCCTGAGACCAGGGGCTGCCAATCCACCCTAAGAAACAATAAATCACAAGGAAGGAGAGGGAACAGCGCCGCAGCGGGGTGGGGTTTTTATTGTTAATCAAAGGAAGATGCTGCTTGGAAACATTTGATGGCGTGTCACTCGTATCGAGACAGTTCCTTATGGAGACAGCAGCAGGGACAGGCTTTTGGGTAAGGGCTGGTCATCTGGTCTTTGTAAGACCATCTTGAGCTGCGGCAACAACGAGAACAGGGTGGTAGCTGCCCCTTTTGCTTGGCTCAGGGAGACAGATGGAAGAAGTCTGCTGCTCCCACACACAACGTAGTTGTGAGATTTGTGTTGCTTACTGTAATTAATACTCATAAAGGACTGCAGCACCCTGGGCTATTTGCTAGAACAACCATGAGGATTTTGATGGAGATATATTGGGGATATTCAGACGCTGTTTTGATAGGAGGGATGTAGAAAAAACTCATGTATGTTTTGTTGTTTGGGGGATTTTGCAACTGTACCTCTAAGACCAGACACCCAGGTGATGGGCTACATCCTGCTGCTGAACTACACCCCAGTATGACCGGGATACATCTAATCCTACGCATGCATTAACGCACCCATGGGTGTGAGACTAAGTCCTCTCAGGACTCAGTGGCACAGTGGTGCTCTGAAGACACTCATGAACTGCCTGATCTGATGCTGGAAAAACCTCGCAGCCCAAAAGAGAAGAGGAGCGCCCATCCTAACCCACCAGCAAACTGTGTCCTCCACACAGCCCCCACCACAGCACTACGGGGATGAAGAGGAGAACGTCTGGATTCAAGGGCGGCTGCACGGATGCTGAGCTAAAGCAGGAAAAGGCAGGTGCATGGGATTTGATGCTCTCTGACACCATGAGCATCCAGTGCCACGCTGATGCTTTGGAGCTGCTTGGTGCTGAACACCGTCCCCGCTCCGGGATGGGGAGGGTGGGGAGTGCAGGCTGCTCGCAGTTGCTTCTCGGGTGGGTTTTACTGAGCTCAACAGCTTTGCCTGTGGCTTGCAGCAGCTCTGGATTTAGCTTTGTGTGTGCAAAGAAGTAATAAAAAGGAAAATCAAATGTTAAGCACCACAGCGAGCACAAATCACTGCAGCCCAGCTGCGGTACTCAGATCTGCCCTGAGCAGCATCTCACACCAGGCAAAGCTCATCGCCTGCACTGGAACATCTCATGGTGCAACGTCCGTGCAGGAGAGGTATTGTCCTCTTAGTTAACCATTTCCCAAAGATAATCCTAGGGCTCCTGCCACTCCTTTAAGAGCCCATCCATCCCTTTAGGAACCACCAAGGCTGACTCCAAGAGAATTTAACTTCTTCAGTCAATGGAGAACATCAAGGAGAGAGGTGCTGAGGGCTGCACTTATCTAGCTCACACCAGCAGTTTAGATAGCCACTAAACAGCAACTCATTTTAAACAGCCCTCCCTCAGGCCCCTGCGTGATGTGCCCCACAATTAAAGCTGCAAGGGATAAGTAGGAAACGGTGGTGTTTCCTGACAAGTATTGAGGAATGGATACAGCCTGAGAACATCCCCATGGATGCTCCTTCAGCTGAGTGAATCTTGATGACTTTTTGCTTTTGGATTTTTGTTTTGCATGTCTCCATAAAACAGGCACTTCATAGTCTTCACCATGACCATCCCATGCCATAAGCCACATGGTCTCCAGTGCTGGTGCCTAGTACTCCCAGCATTGCTTGGCTGAAACAACCACTTGCCCCCCAAAACCCGCACAACTTGCACCCTGTGGCCCACACAACAATGCACATGGACAATTGCCCAACACAGAAAAAGGCAAAATGCAGCAGAAATACGAGTGATCCCCAGGCTCTGGGGAAGAGGACAGGAATCACCTCCACCTTGGGACTTTTTCTGTGTCCAGGCTGAACTATGCTGGAGGATGAGGGGAAGAAAAACAGCACTGTGTTTTGAATGATGGCTGCCATTGCTGGAGGTTAACACGGTGCCTCTCTGCTGATCCTGCAGGATCTTTTCAAAATGCTCATTTAGCTCCCTCAACACTATTTCTGTGATGCCTTCAGACTGCAAGAAGAGAGCTCAATTTGTGGCTTTAATTAACAAGTCGGGGAGGGAAGAAGTCTTCTTTTTGCTGCCTGGTATTGAGACTGCCTGCCCCCGCCCCACTCCCCCCCCTTCTTGCTGGGGGGAGCAGAAGGCAGCGGGTGAAGCCGGAGGTGAGACATAAAGAAGTCAGCTGCCGATGCTGAGCTTTGCCTTATTGAAAATTAAATTTGGCAATGCTCTGCAGGGAGGGCTGAAATCTCACCAAAAGGTAATGACCCTGCAGCTTGTTTGTGTTAGAAAGAGGCCAAAGCTGGAGAGCCCGGCTCAAAGGATGTCTGAAACCTGAGGGTGCATCTGATACGGGGCTGCCATGACCATCACATGTGTGTGTGCGGTAAGTTTGCACCCTGAGGTCCAGGGCTGATCTCTGGTCTGGGGCTAATGGCTTCTTGGTGGTGGCAGGAGGGAAGGGAGCTCTGCCTCCTGCCTGCTCTTGGAGGTGATGTCCATGTCTTCCAGGACATGGAGGACATAGCTCCTTGCAGGTTAGAGGACATCTATTCATCCTGCATGTTCCCAATACACACCCCAGGTGAAAATACCCTTATGGATCACTAAGTCCAATGCCACCCAACAATCCATCCTTCAGGGCTGGAAATGGGACCATTTCAGGTCAGCACCCCAATCCAGATCATCAGCGAGATTTTGAAGGCACCTTTCCAGCCTTCTCACCCTCGCTGGCAGCAGATGAACTCTCTTCAGTTGCCCGTACCCAAGCATGGATGCTGCCTCAATGCCTCTGTCACCACCCCAGTAAAATCTGGATGCTGTCCTGTCTCTAGGAGGGACTGGGAGCCGAGTTCCCCAAACCACACCAGCCTCAGCTCCACAAAGGAAAAATCCCCACAGCAGGCACATGGGGGATGCTGGAGGTGTCAGTCCTCACCGCTGTAAGCAGAACACTTTGCAGAGCCATCTGCCACCCCAAATGCTAAGTGGCTGCTTGGAAGTGCCGTGTGCTGGAGCACATCAAACGCTCTCAGTGTGGGTAGGTGAATGTTGGTCACCGGCACAAACAAGCCATCATCTGCGAGTCCCCCTCCTGCAAGACCTGCTGGCTGGCAAGCAACTGCTCTGGGTATAAGGAAGCCCTATAAGGACGCAGCATTTCCATCTGGTGGGAGGGGGCTCCATCTCACGGTGGGGCAGGAGGCAAAAGGGGGGTGTGGGGGGAAGGAAGACAAAAACCAGGCACTGATTATTTTTCTAATGGGGTTTTATAATTATTTTTTTAGGCAAAAGGCCCACAAGACAGCCGATGCCGGGATGAAAGGGCTGTGGGCTGAGGGATGAAAACCAATGCAGATGCAGAAAGCTCTGGGGAGAAAGTGTGGGTGACCACCCGGCTAGCGGTGGCCCCAGCAGCCCCCTGACCCCTCTGGCATTCATAAACCTCAGGAATCACTCTGTGCCCCTTTTTTTTGGTTGCTGTTGATGATTTAAAATCCTGAAAGCAAGCCTGGCATTGACCTGAAGCACACAGAGGGTGTGCACACATACGTGTACAAGGAAAGCCGAGGGAGTCTGAAAGAATCATAGAATCACAGAATGCTTTGGGCTGGAAGGGACCTCAAACACCATCTAGTTCCAATCCCCTGGCATGGGCAAGGACACCTTCACTAACCTGACCAGGTTGCCCAAAGCCCCATCCTACCTGGCCTTAAAAGCCTCCAGGGAGGAGCTTCCACAGCCTCTCTGGTTTGGATACATTTCTTTTTTTCTCCATTTGCTTTCAGCCAGTGTTTTCCTGGGAAGATGGGAGGTTTGTGCTTGCCATCCCACCACATCTCAGCCTGATCCAGTCTTCATTCACCAGCACAGGCAGTGCAAAGAGCTCTTGGCGAGGTGGGCATGTTGCTCTGCCCTCTCTGCTGGAGGGACCCAAGCTGTGGGTACAAGCAGCAATGGATCAAGCCATGTTTCTGGGTCAAGGCCACCTTTTGCCTGGGGTTGTTTCCACTTTTAGGCATAGTATCTCACCATGGAGACTTTTAGCCATGGTATCAAGTGTCACCTCCTTGAGGTGCCCCCAGGTAGATGATTCATTCTTTGCCACCTTGTCCAGCCACCCATGGAGAGATGGCACCTCCAACAAATGCCCCCAATTTTACTCTCTTGCCTAAAATGTTGCAAAATGTAAGCCTCTCCCTTTTTTATACGTGAAAAAAACCCACCAGCTCTGGCTAAAGGTTCTCTGGAGCCAATTGGCTCTATCTGCCAGCCATGCATTGCCCCAGGGTATTAACCTCCTCCATAGCTCTTTTCCCTCACCGGTTGGTAATTTGCTCCTCACAAGATGATGCTAACAGCCCTTTTCAAGCACTGCCTATTTGCATGAGAGCATTTTTCAGTCATAATTCACATTGCTGGGTGCCTGAAGATGCCTAAAAGTTATTTAATCTCTGCATTAATATATATATGTATCTCTGCAGCATCCTTCTCCAACCTAAATCCAAGCCCTACATCATTAAAAGGAGTGCATGAAGAAGCCAAGACCAAAGGGGAAAGCTGAATTCAAGGCAATGGGAACCTTTGGTCAGTGATGAAGCCAGCACGGTAAGATCAAACATACTCACAGCTCTCAGCCAGCCCAGCAGGACAGGGATCTCATGGTGGCCCCACGGCACCTCCCCACACTGAGATGTTCAGACCATCCAGGCTCTGCTCAGACAACCCCAAGCATCCTCTGCCTTGGAGACTAAGGCATGTAGGGGGCCCACACAGGCTCCCTAAATTATGACCTGGCTCCCAGTGACAAAGACTGATTTAATCCTTGCTGCTTTGCACCGTGGTTAGAAAATTACTGATGGCTTGTTATCCGTCTTAATCAGGTGCAGCAAACAAATGAGGGACAGGGAGACATCCAGAAGGGAATACAGAGCATTACTCCTCCTTATTGATAGCACAGTTACTTAATTTGATGTGGAGACACAACTTCAGGCATCACTAAATACTGGAGCAGGAATGTTTTTGGTGCAAGGAAGATCTATGGGTGCAATTTAAAAGCAGTCTGTCTAGGAGCGGTGACGTCCACCAGTGCAGATAGAGATCTGAGCTACGTGGACCGACTTGAGATTATCACTCAGCAAGTTAAATAAAGACAATGGTCCTTTGACAGTCAAAACCAGCACTGGCTGAAAAAATTGCAGCCCCACTTCCTTCTTCCTCTGCTGTGCTTCTGGGATGAGCATGACAATGGGGGAACCAAGCCCAAGGTTGATGGTCACCCCCAACCTGCCTGTTGTTTTGCTGCCAGGGTGACAGCAAACCTGGAGGTTGGACCTTCGATAGGGCTGGCTGCAGGGAAGGCAGCACGGAGACGATGGAGACGCAACTTCAGCACAGTCATCTGCAGGAAACAGACTGGCCCCAAGTGGTGTCGTGCCAACGGCCGACAGGAATGAGGGGGATGCCAAACTGGGCAATTCACAGGGTTGAAGCCCCCAAGGAGCAGAGCTTTTCCCTCAGCAGGAATACTGTGCATTGAAGATACGCCAATCAACTACCAGGAGCCTCCAGCGTGAGAGGTTTTTAGCAGTCCATGACTAGGGCAGATGCTCTAATGAGGTCATCACGCAGATGATCCGGGCATGCTAAAGGAAATACGGCGCTGCTTCTTCAGCTGATGGGTGTTTCCCTCATCGTATGGGCACTGCCCCCAAGCCCCTTTGCTTCTGAGCCAAGTAAACCAACAACCAAAGCTGGGAGCACATCTGAGTACGCCCTTAACCCTTCTGCGAAACCTCCACCCCCCCAGTTTCCCCCTTTTCCTGGGTTTCTACACCATCAGTGGGCCAGGGACTGGTGCGAATTCATAGCTAATATCAAATTCATAATCATTTCCCCATCCTGCTGACTGAATAACACACCCCAGTTGAGAGCAGCAGCATTGAGGTCGAACCACCTCAATGCCACCAAGGTCATGGAGGAGCCCACACGTGGGTGGCTCCAGTTCGGTTCTCTGACAGTAGAAGAGCGTAAGGCAGAGCTGCTGCCCTAACATTAAATATAAGCCCCCTTATATATATATATATATACATATATACATATATAATATATATGTGTATATACATTAAATAAGCCCCATAATATATACATGTATATGTACATATATAATATATATATGTGTATATATATATACATATATATGTGTGTGTATATATATAATATGTGTATATATGTATATAATGTGTATATATATATTAAATATAAGCCCCATAATATATATACACACACATATATACATATATATATACATATATATACACATATATATGTATATATATATACACACACATATACACATATATGTATATATGTGTGTATATATATTATATATGTGTGTGTGTGTGTATATATGTGTGTGTGTATATATACATATATATGTATATATATGTGTGTGTATATATATTATGGGGCTTATATTTAATATACACACATATATATTATATACACATATGTTGTATATACACGTATAATATATATACACATATATTATATACACATATTATATATTATATATGTATATATACATATATACACATTATGGGGCTTATATTTATATATACACACACACACACACATGCATATATATATTTTTATATATATATAGTTTTATAATATAAAACACAAGTTGGCATTTTCAAAGTCATCGATGGGATTCATGCACCAAATTCCTCTTCATTTTAAAAGCATCTACATGTGTGAAGACCCTAATAAGCACTGAAAATTTTAGCTTAGGGTAAAACAAACCACAGGTCCCAGGTGCTCAGCATCGCCCCATCAGATCCCGTGCACATAAACCAGCTTTTGTGGATCAGGTTTTTTACTGGGTACATCCAAGGTCGAGGAAGGAAAACACCCAAACTCAAAGACAGCAACAACCACCTATTGAGGAATGCAGGGTTCAACATTTACCTGATCAAGTGAAAAGGATTTGCTCTTAAATAATTCTCTTTGCAGACAGCATAAAGCTTTGGGAGAATACTATAGATTATAATTTATTTTTTTTAAAAAAAAAGGTAGATTTTAATTGCAGGCGATGAAAAGCTACTCCTAGGTCATTACAGCCTTTCAGGTAAGTAATAGGCTTTTAAAAACTTGTCTAAATAGATATTTCCCAAAATGAACTCCAACAGTGCTGAAGGTACATTAATTCTTTTAATGGTTCCAACATGGCAAATAAGGATGGGTGATTTTTTTTTCCCCTTTTTTTGGAGCTGGTATAAAATAGATTAATTTAAAAGAAATCAATTAACAAAGCTACCATTAAAATACTGCTACCATTAAAATACTGTGTCAGCTAACAGTGTTACCGGTAGAATCAACAGCCAAAGGGAGGAAAAGTTGGACCTTCCAGAGACTAAACCTTTAAGAGAAGAAATATATAACCACAGGGTGTATATATATATATAATATATAAGTACATATAAAATATATAATATATGCATTCTATAAGTATTACATATAAAATATAATAATATACAGATAATATAATATATAAAGTATAATATACTTTATATAAAGTATACGTCATTACTTAATTTACTAAAGTATTTTATATTTGCATTAACTTTATTATATATTTATATGATACTATTGTATATTATATTACATTAATACATTTTACATGTACTTTATATATATGTAATATACTTTATAGTGTATTATACTTTATATATCATATTTTTTGTATATTAGACTTCAGTCCCTGTTGTCTGTATATTATAGATATAATAGATATAATATACATGATGTATTCTATATTATAAGGTATAATATATAATACATGATGTATTCTATATTATAAGATATAATGTATATATAATATATAAAATAGATAAAATATATGCATTATACATAAGATAGAATATAGTATTTAAGTATAATAATATAATGATATAACACATAATATATATGTATTATATAAGTATATATACTATATATATGTGTGTGTATATATATATACACACACTATATATGTATGTGTATGTATGTATATATATATGGATATATTAAAAAATATATTGCATTCCACAGTGCCAACTTGGGTCTCAAAAGCAGCCATGGGGCAACACACACCATTGAACAGGCTTGGTCCAGGGGACCTAACAGCAGGTATTTCCCAGGTCACCCAAGAAAGGAATTGGGATGTAGAGTGGGAAAACCTGGATGGTGACTTTGCTGGAGTGTTCCTCCTACCCACTGCAAGTGTATCGGGGCACCTCGCAGAGGACCCTGGCAGGGATCTCCAGAAGGCAGAAACCGCTCTTCATCCACACAGGTGAGAGAGGAAACCCTTTTCTAGGGAAGCAAGGGGCAAAACAGCCTTCAACAGCCGAAGCACCAGGTCTTTGCTCCTTGCCTGGGCATCTCCCTTCAGAGGCAAAGGTTAACATCAAAAGAATAACAACTGGGAATTTTTCCTCTGACTGTTTGGAGCTTTTAGCCAACTTATTCACCTCTTGGTTTTGCTCGGTGTGAAAATTTAATGATTTTTATGGTCCATTTAAACATTTTTATGTCTTTTTTTTTCTCTGGGAAAAAAAAAAAAAAGAAACCTCGCATTTGGTGTAAGAATTAAAACAGTATTTCATCCTTAACTGCAATCACAGATGATGTATGGAAGAGAGCTGGCTGCACGTCAACTCAATATAAAGCCAGAATTGAATCTAACTTGGTCACTACAGCTGCGCACGATGTTTTACGGGGTGGCTTATTTTCCTATCGGTCATAAATGAAGTGGAAACTGTGACTGTGCTAATTTTGTCTAAAACAGGAGGAAAAAAAAAGATGCAAAGCGGGTCGAGGGTTGAGAAGGATCAGGGTCATTTAGATACGTAGTCTACTGAAAGCCCAACCCACCATTGGAGAACAAAACAATAATGGTTAACACGTGATGACCGCTACACCAGCATGTCAGTCATGGCAGCAGCTGCCCACTGGTATGAATAAACCTCTGTGCAAGCCCCTTGCCAAGGAGCAGGAGGGTTTCTTCAGCTGGGAGAAGCCAGTTGCCTGGATTGAACCTTCAGTTCCTGCCTGAAAAACATGAGCTTCAGCGCAATTCTGACGGCCGTGGCAATGGGCTGATCAGTAGAAAAATGCCCTCTATGCCTTTCCATCGGTGTGGGATGAAAAGTGATGGGTTTTGAGAGCGTCAGCATGGTACCACTTCCCTCCCCAGCTAGCAACAGCTCTTTCTGATGACAGTTTTGAACATGGGATCATATTTGAAATGGGGTTTCAAAGCAAAACAACAAACTTTTCAGGTGAGAAGAGAGCTGCAGCTGAAACCATTTCCCTCTGCTCTGGCTTGTGTTTCATTTGGGTTTTCTGCTGCCAGTTTTGAGCAAAACCCAATCAGACACCAAAGGCTCCCTTTCCAGCCAAAGGATGGACACTTCTGGAAGGTCCTTAGTGAAGCCGAGAGGCTTGCCTTCTTTTATGCCAACTGAACATGAGCCAGCAGTGCGCCCAGGTGGCCAGGAAGGCCAACAGCATCCTGGCTTCTATTAGAAACAGTGTGGGCAGTGGGTCTCGGGAGGGGATTGTGCTAGACATTGGTGGTGAGGCCGCACCTTGAGTGCTGGGTCCAGTTCTGGGCTTCTCACCATAAGAAGGACATTGAGGTCCTTGAACAAGTCCGGACAAGGGCAACCAGGCTGGGGAAGGGGCTGGAGGCCAAATCATATGAGGAGCAGCTGAGGGAGCTGGGTCTGTTTAGCCTGAAGAAGAGGAGGCTGAGGGGAGACCTTATCACCACCTACAATTACCTGACAGGAAAGAGGAGGCTGAGGGGAGACCTTACCACCACCTACAATTACCTGACAGGAGGGTGTAGAGAGGTGGGTGATGGTCTCTTCAGCCAGGTGACAGGTGATATGACAAGGGGAAATGGCATGAAGCTGCGTCAGGGCAGGGACAGAGCAGATGTGAGGAAAAAAATTTTCACTGAAAGAGTTGTCAGGATGTGGAACAGGCTGCCCAGGGAGGGGGTTGTTAAATATAAGCTTGGTAAACATAATCCCACCCCAATCCTTGGGCCGGGCTGCAGCAGCAGAGGTCCCACTTCTACGGCAGTGCTTGATTACGCAGAGAAAGGCAACAACTGCAATGGCAGGAACAAAATTTCTTGGAGGAATTTAATTACCTGCCTGGGGCAGGGAAATAGAAACACCTCCCCTACAACCCTGCCCCAAGCAACCCATCAGCTTTATGTTAGAGAGACAAGACGGGGCACCACGGTGCCAAAATCTGCAGCTCCCAACGGAGCAGAAGGCAGTGGAAGGGGCAGGACAGGATGGATGGACCTCGAGGGCGCTCACGGGGAGAGCAAACTGCTGCAAGGACACCTCGGTCTGATGGACAGATCAAGACATGCAGAGGTTGGGGCTCCTGGAATAAAAAAGCTCCAAAACCTTCTGCCGGGACCTGCCCTGGTTTCTCCAGCGGCTGCAGAAGCAGCTTTAATCCACAGTTTTGTCCCGAGATTTTGCTCTTCCCAGGGCCCATTATGCTACCTGAATTTAATGGTATCCGTGGCGGCTGCACAACGCTTTCTGATGGTGCCATGCATGGTGTCAGGCTGCTTATAAAAAGAACCCCAGTGAGGGGTGCTGGGTATTGCATATGAATAGTCACATTTAATGAAATCACCAAGTGGAAATGGGTCGGCCTTTCCTTTGCTCAGGAATTCTGGGTGCCACTAACAAAAACTGCATGACCACCATCTAGGTGGGGCTTTTGTACTTGAGGAGATGCCCCGGGATATTATGGGCTGGGACAGGCTACAGTCATTCTGCACTGCAAGGTAGCACCTAGGGATGATGAAAGGCTGGGGAAAATTTATGGTGGGTATATGTGGTTCTGCATTCCTCCTCCCCAAATGCTTCGTTACCCCTCATTCTGCCAGTCTGTTTTTATTAGTTAATTACTGGATAAAACTGGCCTTGGCAGCACTACAGCATCTGAGCAGCTCACAACCACAAGCCCATCACTGTCACAGCAGGGAAGGGAAGTGCATGGGGGAAACTGAGGCACAGACACAGCGCCCTGCCTGAGGGGAGGCTGGTTATTAAAACTAAACCTGGCAGACAAGTATTTTTAACAGAACTTGCAGGAACGTGACAGGTTTGGGGCTAGAAACTGTATTCTCAAACGTGACGGGAATTGGTTCAGACCTCACTGGCAGTGGGGAAGGACCTGCGGGACCGAGCGGCAAAGTGATGGACAGCGCCTTCCAAATGAAATTCCCCATTTCCAAGTGCTTCTGTGCTCTTCCCTGCCTTCTTTTTCCCTGTGTTCATTTTGTTCTTTGCATTTTGGGGTTTCTTTTTCAAGACAGAAAAGGGATTTAGACGCTAGAACAGCTACTGACCTGACACAAGTTAATGATTTTATAAAACGCCTAAAAAAAATGCTTTACTTTAAAAGATTGATGTTTCCTATTGTATTTTTTCAATGCCAATTAATTACTTAATTCATTAGCAATGTAGCACAAGAATAGCCTTTGAAAATCCGGTGCTTTGTGTAGATGCCTTTAATTATGGATAATTAAATACTGTGGAAGGACCTGATTATACCTCTGAGCATTTTCTAATCTGGAAAAATAAAACATGCTCGTGTACTCCTGAATGCACAGAACGAAAGCTGAGCTCAACAAAGGCACACAGGGGGAAAAAAAGAGATAGGGGGTGGGGTGGGGGCGGGGAAAGGAGGAAAAAAAAAACCCCACCCCAAAATCCAGATCATCCCAAATGTCCACGAGTGAAGGGGGAAATTCCTGGGGAAGCTGGAGGGCTTTCTGCAGACTCCTCTGTACATGATGGATACGAGCCTTGCTGCGGATAAGAGTGGAAGCCTGAGGAAACTCAACACGGAGCCGCTGCAGCCAGAGAGCAAACACGGGCTCCAGGCCACTCGATGTTAATGCTTGCTCAACTTGGGAACAGATTTCCACAGGGCCCTCAGTGTGTACGGCTGCAGTAGCCAAAGCTGCTAAAAAGAGCAACGTGCTCTCCAAATTAAATCAGGGCTGACCTTGAGAGATGAAAACTTGCCAGAGCCAGAAGTTTCTCTATTACTTTGGCTTCATGCTCCTTCCGCTTCCTTTTCTGATTTTTAAAATTTTTAAAATTATTTTTTATTTTAATTTTCCCCCTCTTTATTCCTCTGGAGTGATCGTGGCGGGAAAGCAGCATCCAGAAGGCTTGAACAACCAGCGTCACTGCCTCACAAAGGGTTGTAATCTCATAAGCAAGCTGGAGCAGTATTTGGTTTGAAGACAGCATTGCCCAGCGCTTTCGAGTCAAATCTCCTCCCCACCGCAGCCGAGAGCCCGCAGTAGGCCCAAGGAGGTTTATTTTTGGGTCTTTTTGTACTCACTGAATAAAAGCAGGGGGAAAGGCGGGGCACTGATGTCTAAATAAAGCCAATTTGTGCTGTCATGCCAGGCACCCTCGCTGCGGGCGCCCTCCCTTCCTCCTCCCTGCAGCATCTTATTTATACCGTTGCCGAATCCTCCCAGCATCCCTGCCCCTCATGCACCCCCCTCCAATTCCCTCCCCATCTCCCCCCCACAACCCGCTTCCTTCTGCTTAATTACAAGCCACTGATTATGGTGCCAAGTGATAAGACGAGGCCGGGGGCGTTTCGCTGCTAGCAGCCAGTTCCCACTTGGCTGTCTGGGAGCTGCCTCTTGCCACTGCCCGACCTGACTCCCCACCAAACGGCAGGTTACCGATGCGCTGAGTGCATCCGCTGCAGGACGGGGCCGTCAAACACCGTACCGCAAATGAGCCGTCAGCCAGCGAGGCTAAGCACTTACAGAGACCCCAGGCTAGGACTGGGTAAAGCTCCGGTGGATGCTTTCAAGAGCAGACAGCATCTATTCATGCCCTGCTGCAGACTCTTACTTAGCATCCTTCGTCTCTGGGCCATGAAGCCATTGCCAAACCCAATGAATAAACTCTGTTGTCTTTGGTCAAGATATTTCCCAGCTGGAAAATTTGGGGAGAAGCATCAGGATGGGTCCTGTGAAACCCTAGGAGCAGCATGACACGAAGAGGGGCATATGAATGGGCCTCACACTGGCCCTGATGATCAGGAGCACCAAGGAGAGGGAGAAATGTCACCTGTAGCACTGAGGAGTCAGAGTACCACCCGCGACTTTGTGGCTGCCGATGTGCCAGCATGGGGTGCTGAGGAATGCAGAAACCTAGCAACCATGGGGGAGAACACACAACTTAGACCCTACAGTGTAGGGAACATGGATGTCGCCCCGGGATGCAGTCAGCATTCCCTACCTGATGCTGCTGGAAAGGCCCCCTCCTATGGACAAGGTGCAGAGACTCATGGCTACCCCTCACTGAGAGGTTCCCTCCTCCCAGCCTGACGGCAGTGGGGGATCGCTGGAAGATGGGGGTGCAGCAGGTCCCACAAGTACAGCAATAACTCCTTATTAAGAGTTGCCGCTACTCACAGGTCATTAAAAGCCGCCATGCCTGAAAGCACTGCCAGGCTCACTGCTGCTTTCACCTCACCAGCTGGGGGCGTTTTGGCCATAATGAGTTTATCTGGGGGATTTTATTAATTTCTTTCCTCAGGAGATAGGTGGAAAACAGAAATCTAATGTTATGTAGCCACTTTGCTGACCTACTCACACCCACAGCGACAGCCACCCATTGGGCTGGCCTCACTGAGGGGCCTATTCTCCACAGATGGGCACTTCAACCAGCACACGCAATACCCGATTTACTGCAGACTGCCCACCGCCAATATTTCGTGTACCAGCACAGGCCGTGCCTAGAAAGCCCAATCCTCGGTCAGGAGGACAAACCACACCGATTTCCTTGATGGACCTGGGTGAAACCTGGTTCCAACAAGGAAAGAATCTTTCATGTGCCTCTCTGAAAAAACAGCCTCTCCAGAAGGCAAAGATTGGCCCTCGGGAACCTCCCAACTCATAGAATCATACAATGTGTTAGGTTGAAGGGGACATTTAGAGGCCATCTAGTCCAACCCCCCTGCAGTGAGCAGGGACATCTTCACTAGATCAGGTCGCTCAGAGCCCCAACAAGCCTGACATTGGATGTCTTCAGGGACGGGGCCTCCACCACCTCTCTGGGCACCCTGTGCCAGTGATCCACCACCCTCACATTGAAGAACTTTTTCCTAATATCCAACCTAAATTTCCCCTTTTTGAGTTTAAAACCATCCCCTTGTCCTATCACTTCATACCCTTGGGAACAAATGCAGCCATCGATGCTGCTCCCTTTCCTCCAGTCTCTGGCTGCAGGACAAGCTGGTTTAACCTGGGGGGAGGAAGGGGCTTTTTGTCTGACCGCCAGCGGACCCAAGGAGGGAGAGCATGCAGCTCTTCCCAGGGATGGAGGGAACAGGGGAGAAGGGGCAATGTAAACTGCAAAACCCACTGCCGCATGCAAGGAGCGAGGAAAGTCCTGGTTTTGTTGCTTGGGGGAGGGGGTTATAATCCCTTCCTGTGAGGCCATTCACCTTCCTTGATCTCCTGCTCCTCCAGCATTTAGATCCACAGATGTAAGCCAGGCTAAGCCTGCAAAGAAAAATATCCATCTTTCTTTCACTGGCTTACCTGCCTGGGAAACCCACACGACCCTCGGGCTGGGAAGCCCTTCAGGTACAAGTGAAGCTGCTCAAGAAGGGGCTCTGGGAGGTTCACACCAGGATGGCTGACCCCAGTGCAGCCCCTCTGCACTTCTCAGCCCTTCCCTCAGATTTTGCCAAGATCTTTTTGGCAAAAAATAAACAATAATAATTGTGCAGCAACGTGCCTGAGACAAGCAAGGTTCCTCCATGGACAACAGCACCCTGGGAGGATAGTGGGATGTAACTTTGCCATCCATCCCATCGGGAAGTGCTGCCTTGCAAGGAGAGGACAGCAGCAGTATCCCCCTTCCCCTCCCCCCCCCCCCCGACTCGGAGGGTGCAAGGCATTTGGCTTGGAACAACTTAATTATTGAGCAATTAGGACAAAGGAGAGAGGGGTTGGAGGGAGGGTGGTGGTGGAGGGCAAATCTCAGCTGCTGAAAAAGCACGGGTGTTTCCCTTGGAGCAAGGCAGCCAGGCCAAGTTACAGTGGTCTCGGGAACTGCACTGCAGCGTATTTGCTCTTGAGGAGGGGGGACAAATGTAGCCAAGGAAAAAAAACCCCTCTGTTTCTGTGCAAAGCACAGCAAATATATCTAATTGCCACTATTGTGGACAGGTTTTCATTTTTAATCACAGCTTTCCACATCCCTCATAATTACCGTCTGACGTCTCCTGTAATGCGTTTGGTTTTTGTTTGGCACAGCTTGAAAAGTAACCAGAAATTCTCTCTCGCTGCTTTCCTCATAGCACAGTGAGGGCACCAGAGCCTCACGCACATCAGCCGTGGTGTGTCAGGCAAAAGCAAGCTAAATTAATTCATTAATAGCCTTGCAGGCACTGCCCTGATCCATAAGCCAGCGGGCAGGTCTGCAGGAGTGCCGTGCCGTCGGGCAGGGGCCAGCGCCCACACAGTCCCCGCGACTACTGGCCTCTGCTTGCCCAGAGATAAGGGATGACACATGGGATGCTGCTTTGGACCCAGTTCAGATGAATAATCCTCGTGCAGAAGGAGTCCCTTGGACGTCAGTGGTGGCTGCGATGAGTCAGTGATCAGGGAATGAGGCTTTTCTGGAAGGAACACCCAATGCTGGCTTGGCCCTCATGAAATCAGAGCCTTTGACTTGCAAACCAAGCTAGCACAGCACCAAACAGCCAGAAACTCAGGCAGACGCACTGACCTGAGCTAATGAGGCTCAGGAGGAACAGAGGCGGCGGTATCGACTGAGCGCTCTTCCGCCCGCGCATCCTGACACATCCCATGCATTGCAATCGGAGAGGAAAGTGCAATTCACGGTGCAAGCTTCACTAACAGCAAAACCCATGAGGCCGAGCCCAGACTGGAGGGTTTCCCAAGAAGTGCTGGGTGCTGACAGCCCTCTCCACTACAGAAGGCAGTGGCCCCAAAGGCATGTAACCCCAGAAGAGTAGTTTCCCATCCCAAACCTGACTACTTACCCAGGTGAGCGCTGAGCAGGAAGGACGTTCCCCATCGCAGTCAGAGCTACTCCCGCTATTCCTCTCTTACTCACTTGGGAGGCAAAGATAGGGAAGGAGACTCCACAGCCTCTCTGGGCAGCCTGTCCCAGGGCTCCATCACCCTCACAGGGAAAAAGTTTCTCCTTGTATTCACGTGGACCTTCCTCTGCTCCATCATCTTTGTGGTCCTGCACTGGACTCTTTCAAGGAGTTCTATGTCCTTCTAGAACTGAGGGGCCCAGCTTTTTAGTTTTAATAAAAAATCAGAGCAGGTTGCCTGAAAAAATTCATCGGGCAAAAAGCCCTTTCATCCCTGTTGCCCCTATTTGCAACGTTGCCAATTCTAAAACAAAGATCTCCATGCAAAACCATGTCACCCCCTTCGCCCTCCCAGACCCGAGCCAGTTCATGCTGAAAGCATCTGATCCTTTCAAAGTTTCCTTCCCCAACCTTGTTATAATGTACAAACAGCCAGAGCGCTGTAACTGGCCACCTTCCCAGGGGTGTTCTGGTGAGTCAGCATTTTCTGACCAGCATATTGCCATCTTCTTCCAAATGTTCTCAGCCAGCTGCAATGAAAAAAAGTCTGAGCTTCAAATGGTCGGGGAGAACTTAGTGCTTTTGTCCTCACACAGCCCCATTTCTCCCACAGCATCCTCGTGGCTAAACTGAGGAAGCATGGTCTGGAAGGTTGAGTAGTGAGGTGGATTGAGAGCTGGTTGAAGGGAAGAAGCCAGCAAGCTTTGATCAAGGCCTGGTATCTAGTGGAGTCTTGCCGGGGTTGGTACTGGGACCTGTGCAATTCAGTATATTCACTGATGAGCTGGGTGATGGAATAGAGTACACAGTCAGTAAGTTTACTGACAACACAAAACTGGGAGAGGTGGCTGACACCCCAGAGGGCTGTGCTGCCATTCAGCAAGACTGAGACAGGCTGGAGAGCTGGGTGGGGAGAAGTTTAATGAGATTTAACAAGAGCAAGTGTAGGGTCTTGCATCTAGGGAAGAACAACCCCAGGTACCAGTATAGGGTGGGGACTGGCCTGTTGGGAGACCAGCATCGGTGAGAGGGACCTGGGGGTACTGGGGGACAGCAGGATGACCATGAGCCAGCTGTGTGCCCTAATGAATAAGAAAGCCGATGGCATCCTGAGGTATATATAGAAGGGGGTGGTTAGGAGGTCAAGAGAGGTCCTTCTCCCCCTCTACTCTGCTTTGAGGAGACAGCACCTGGAATATTGGGTCCAGTTCTGGGCCCCTCAGTTCAAGAAGGACATAGAACTGCTTGAAAGAGTCCAGTGCAGGGCTACAAAAATGATGGAGCATAGGAAGTTCCATGTGAATACAAGGAGAAACTTTTTCCCTGTGAGGGTGACGGAGCCCTGGGACAGGCTGCCCAGAGAGGCTGTGGAGTCTCCTTCTCTGGAGACATTCAAACCCTCCTGGATGTGTTCCTGTGTGATTTAGCCTGGGTGCTCCTGCTCTGTCGGGGGGGTGGGGGGGGGGTTTGGACTAGATGATCTTTCAAGGTCCCTTCCAACTCCTATCGTTCTGTGATTCTGATTCTCCTCACACCCCCATGCAGGAATGATATGCTTTGCTTTTTAGTTCATCAGCTCCCACTCCTCTCATTCTAACAAACACGAGCTTCCCTACCAGCATTAACTGGCACAAAACATTTTTAACTGGGACAAAACCTATTGGCTTTGTTGATATCAAATGAATTAAACCAGTTTACATCAGTTGCGGGACTGCTCCGTATCTAAGCTTGTTGGCTTTGTTTTTTCAACTATTTGCTGAATTCCTTGTGGCAATCATGAATTCAGAAACGGGTACAAGCAGAAAACAGATGTCCTAGACTTCACCTGAAAAGACTAAACCCAGGGAGCCTCCTGTAACACTGCTGGTGAGGTGCCGAATACGTGTGATGAGGATGCAGGAGCACTGGGGGAGCACTAAGGGCAGCTTCGGTTGCTGAAACCTCATTTGCAGATGACACTGTTTGTGCAAGAATACAGTTAAATCACCCCTACGGTCAGACCACCCACCCCCTGCACCTGCTGCAGACAGAGCAGATTCCAGCCTCCGTTAGGGAGGCAGGACCAGCAGCCTGTGGTGTTTCTCCACGCTGTTTTGAAGGGGGTTTGTCCTGATTTTTTTATTTTCTACCCTGAACAAACTTTTAAGGTTTTAAGTGTCAAGAACTTGTGTACAGAAAGAGATGATGATGCTTGCCTACACAGGGCTGTGATGAGTGACCATGTTTTATGATGAGACCCACCTAGGACGTACCCATACCCCAAAGGACGGGTCGCTTCAGTCCAGAAGAAAAGCAGTAGGTCCTCAGGACAGTGTCAGGAGGGCCACGGGGCATCACTGCCTTTGCTAACGCCTGCTGCAGTGCCTGGGATGCATCACTGCCCGCTCCCTGCCACCGCTCCTCCCCAGGCCCTACACCAGATGTAAGCTCCAGACTCGAATGTTTCTGGAGACAAAAATGTCAAGGACAAGAGTGCAATGACAGCTTTTCTTGTGGAGGGACTCCCGTACTGCTAAATAAAACAGGGTAGGAGGCTCTTCTAATGCTCTAATGCCATGGGGGAAACACTGGCCACATCCACACCACACTATGCTTCTCCTTGGACCTCATTCAGACCCAGGAGGTGCCCTCTTCACCCTGCAATGTAATTATTTTGTGTGCAATTCTTTGAGCTGCCCAAGCAGGGTGATGGTCCTGTAGCATCAAGTGTGCTGTACCTGCCCCAGGGTGGGGGTGAGGACATGGCTGTGTGGTGGAGCACACAAGATGTGCCAAACCAGCATTGGCTGACTGCTGCCACCCACCCATCACAAAGTGCCCACAAACCCTGTGCCTGGCCAGAGGTACAAGGAGCTGATCCCTGCCAACCCAACCGAAGGAAGCAACATCCTCTTTCCACTCAGCTTTCTTTTGCTGATGACTGAGTCTAAGATTTTCAGTCTTAGGTGTGAAAGATCAACAATGCAGAAGGGTTTTCTAAATGCAAGCACAGAAAGCAAGAAACTACCCCCAACCAGACAAGCACTTTGCTGCCCGTGCTGCAGGAGCTGAGGTGAGAAAAGCCTCATGCTGCAGGAGTGATGCTCTGGCACTCAGCTCGAAGACCCACACTGAGAGGTGAAAGTCCCCATGGAAAGTCAGAGCATGACAAGAGGGAGAAGGGTGGGCTGGGGGTGTGGAATGAAGTGGATGCTGATGTTTATGGGCAGAAGAGTATTTCTGGACAACAGGGACCGGCAACATCTGATATCAGACTTGGCCCTGTACCAGCCTCGAGTCTGTCCTACAGAAACCTTCTCCAGGTAGCACAGCTCACCCGCTGTCTGTGACACGGCAGCACTGCCGCCACACATCAATGATGCTCTTTCACCCTCACCTGGATGTGATTTCCTTTGCAGAAGCACGTAGGTGTAGAAGAGACAGAAGTCTGTCTCTACCCTACTGAAGCCGAGAGGGATGGAGATGTGGAAAAGGCAGAGGGAAAGGAAGGAAGCTGGAGGAGAAAACTAAGTGCCCTTTTTAATTCTAAGTTTTCTCAGACTTGCTTGGCTCTAATCTTTAATTCATATTTTCATTACAGCCTCTTTGCTCTGTAAAGTCTGCATTTCATGTAAAAGGAGCAGCTCAAACATCAATTATTTGACATAAGTCAACCCCTTGTTAAAGTCCTCTACTCTACATATATGTAGGCTCCAATAAAAGAAGCATTAAACATTCATTAAATTAGAAATACATGAAGACAGTGTCTGCCACTCTTCTCACACAGATATGCTTAATAATCCCAACCTTCCAGAGCGGTGACAGCAAACCCATCTCTAATCCTTTTATAAAGCCTGGCCATGCAAAACACCCTGGCCTCCTGCGATTTCCCTGTGAGGCACCCAGAGATATTTGCTCTCCTTGGGTAGATCCCCACCTGGAGGAAAGCAGAGTAAAACAATGCTGATGGCATTACACAGAGTGGCATGGGCTCAGGATTTGAGTTTAGGCTTCCCTTGCAGCAAAACGGTTTAACTGGGTAGTAATGTCACCCTCGGTCTTGGAAGTGACACCAAGAATCCGGTGGGGAAGAGCATCGCCACGCCTGCTTTAATTTCAGTACTGCCTGGGCTGCTTGTGCTCTGCAAAAGGAATCTGGATTCCCAACCTCAATCTAGGAGCTTCTTCCCCCTCCCAAAAACCCCATCCCCACCCCCACCTCAACAATATGCTGGCACGATGACAGTGAATCTTGAATCACCACGCCACAGGCTTGTGCAAACACATTTCAGCAACATTTTCCCAAAGGGGCAACAATCACCGGTGAGCAGATGCTTCTTCATAAATATGTCTGAGTTTACGGAGCAACGCAGACCCCGTAACGTGTTAACACGTCCCCACATCCCTGTGAGCTGCGTCCGCTTGCTGAGAGCTCTGGAGGAAGTCCCATCCAACAAATGACTTCTAACAATCCTGCCCCTTCTCTTTAGGGTGCTTCCACACATTCATTTTGAACTCTGCTGGGGTGGAAGCATGGCAGCGCGGTTAGGGCCTGGGGTACAAATTCAGGATGGTGGCTTTCAGCTCCTGCCCAGCCTTCAGCAGAGTCTTCTCCCGCCTGGTTAGCGTATGATTTATCCTTTTCATGCTTCCTGGGCAGAGGAAGAGACCACAAAAGCTCGGGAAGCATGAGATGACCCGTAAGCGTGCAGATGAACATGCCGGGTCGAAAGGGGAAGCTGTCCCGCTGGCGCCCCACCGCAGCACTCTTTGAATCGGGCTTTTCCCGGCAGCGTCCCTGTCACTCTGACGCTACACAGCCCAGCAGCCAGCGCTGTGTGTGAGCACTGAGCTGTGTGATAGAGTTAATCACGTTAGTCGCTGCTCAGTTCATGTCTTTTTTGTTCTCTCCCTTGCCTCTTTTAGTCTCTCCTTCTAAACTTCAGGAGGTGGCAGATTCAACTTGTCTCTCCTTGACGCTATTCGGCAATTCTGTAAGGTTTAACCTCTATATACCTTCCCAAAGTTTTACTACGTTACTAGATGACTCTTCCAGCAGCTCTGCCCATGGGGAGCAGGTCACAGTCTGGAGTCAGCAGGGCATTTAGGCATCTGATAATCCAACTGCACGAGATCTCCGAAAGCAACAGAGAGGACAGCCGTCGACAGGTGCTTACGTACCTAACCCTCACCAGCAAGTTCAGCATCTACATGTCTTTAACCACTTGGCCTGAAGTGATGGAAGTGAACAAGCTCCACAGAAAACCCATTTCAGTGGTACAGCTTCTTTTTCAAGGAACAGTAAAGCAAGTACTGAAGTATTCGGTCAGGTTGGTGACTGCCTGGTCCAAGTACGCCACCTCATTTTCAGTCTTGATCTTCCAGCAGCTTTGAAATCAATCCTTTTCCCCCTTCTGTTGGTAATGAAATTACTCCTTTAATTGAGCTAGCAGGGCACCACAGTTTACATTCCTGCTGGTAAACACGAAGGATGTTAGCTGACAAACAATCAAAACTGCATCCTTTGTAGTCTCAGGAATTTTCTTTCACGTCCAACCTTCCAAACCCGTTGATTTTCACAGCCGGTCACAAAGCCCTGGTGCACTGGGCTCTGTCATCACACCGTTGAGGCGGCGTCTACAGGTTCCACAAATATTGAAGATCCCTCCTGATTTGGAATGGCATCTCTGCATCGGCACAGCTGCGCTAAGGAGTCAGAGGTGAAACACCCACCAGCCCCCATGCGCTGGGCAAGCGCCACACGAAGAGGAGCAGGTCCTTCCTGCGACCTCTCAGCATGCCATCTGAATGGGGTGGAGGGGTCGGCTGAGTACCCAAAAAGCTGGCTGGCTGCCATCAATACCTCATCCACCAAGAACGAAAGGTGATGTGACTATGCTACGCTCTACTGGCTTCGGTCTCCGGGACCTATGAAGCAGATCGTGGAGTCCAGCAAAGTCCGGTGTGGGGGATATGTCTTCTTCTTGGCTGGTCACATTCAACTTGCATCTGCACAATCAATCAGCATATTGCATAGACTTTGACTGAAGGGGTTTTAACTGCAATCTTAAAATCTGGCCATTTCAGGAATTCCTAAAATAAATTAGAAGAGGAATTTTATTTAGTTGGGTGGTTTTTTTTTCCTAAAGGAATTTCCCCATGGTTTCCAAATCACCGCTCTCCATAAAGTAAATGAACATGAAGTCTTCTCTTGTCCTCTTGCCACATTTTTCTGTGTCATCTTTATTCTGCAACAGTTGTATACAATCAAATGGCAGACAAAAACATCCTCTCCCCAAAACATTCCTTTTTTTTTTCCTCAAACTTTTAGGAATTTTTTTTTTCCACACTTCATTGATTTTTTTTTGGTTTTTTTGGTGCCACTGATCACATTAGAAGCAGATGCTTTCCAAAAAAATGACCTGGAGATGCAGTGATCCACACCTTGCAGATAAATAACAAGCTGTATTTATGCAATAAAGCACAGGCAACTTCATATCCAGGCACTGGATTAGGGGATATCAAAATCTTGGCACTTTCCAAGACGGCCGATAATTTGGAACAATAGAGACCACGTGGGAAACTTCTTTTTGTCAATATTGATTAACAACTTGCACAGTTACACCATTTCCTTCATGAAAATATGATAAATAAGTTACTGTTATATGGAGCCTTTTGCTCCCCCCAACTCCCAAAGGGTTTTGCAAAATGTTGCCCCTTCAGACAATACCTGGGCATTGAACTCAGTTGTCTCCCCAGTTTGCAAGGAGGAGACGTTCATTGACCACATCACCTACACCTCTTTCTTGGGCACCTAGATTTTTCCTAGACCTACCCACTCAAGTGGTAATCTGTATTTAATTTATGAAAGCAAATGACGTTCCTGAACCAGCTCTCACCGGGTGCGTGGCTGAGCAAGAAGGGAACAGCCTGGCCTGGGGACTACCTGCACCAACCTCACCCCCTTTCCCACTGTCCATGGCCCTTGGGGACTTAAAAATATCTCCCCCTTCAATTAAAAAAAAAAAAAGGCATTTCTCCATACTGCTTGCTAGGAAAAGGCAGCCTTGAAGGTCAGCCCCTGGGCGTTGTTCTACACAGCAGTGTGCAAAATTCACTTAGGGACACATGTAACAGGGATTTGTTTGCTAAAGGAGAAGATGCCTTCGGCTTCAACGGGCTGGGAAAATCCTTGGGGGGGTTTCCAGGCAAAACGCACTGTGTTACAGGAGGAACGGGGCTGGGGTGCAGAATGCTTATTTCAAATTAACTCAGACCGAGAAATAATGAGCAGCAAGTTTATATTCTCAGTGAATAAAGAGAGGAGCGTGGGTAAAATGTGGCTTGATCTGCATGCAAATAAATTATTATTTACTCGCTTTTGTGCTCATGCCCTCGAAGATGAAGACATTTATATGGAATTATTAATATTTATAGCACATTACAATAAATACTGATTAAGAGTTGTGCCAGAATGCACTCTCTTTTACCAAGGTAAAACCTGTTGAAGGTCAATGGGATCTTTTCGTTATGTGGGGAGGGCAGGATGAGACTCTTTGCTTTGAAATCTGTATCAACTGTGATAATTTAACACTTTAATTAAAGACTCAGTGACAGATTATCTACAAAATGTCTTCCTGCTGCCCAGTATTTCATCACAACTGTCTCCAGAAGCCCATGCCAACGTGAGTAAGTGCACTTGCCAGTAGGTACTTCACCAAGGGTACGTTAGCTTTTATCTGTCTTATTGGGTAACGGATTCTTTAGTGGAGGGTTGGTGGCAACGAAAATGAAATGAAAAGCAAAACCAGACCCCAAACCAGAAGTTTATAATGCTTATTCTGTTCATCCCTCATGAAAATGGAAGTGCCAAGGCGAAGTCTATTTTAGCAATTGCATTAATGTATGTGTAAATGGGTGAAGGCGCCTCTGAAATGCTCTGAAAAAAATTTTCACACTTTAGAGGGGAGGAGAAGTTAACAATTCTGTTGTGGCATTTATTGGAGTTTCTAAATTAATTTCCCCAACGCAGCTGTGCCATAAAAATCCCCCACGATGATGAGTTTTTGCTACTGTCGAGATTATTTTTGGAGACAACTCTGGAGGAGCGCTTCGTGAAATCAGGAGCACGCGGGGCGCCAGGAATCCTGCGCTGCCCTTTCTCCACTCAGCTCCAGCCTTTCCCCGAGCGAAGCTGCAGGTTTGAAATCGCATGTGGACTTTCTTCCCCAGAGCACCAAATGGAGGACAGATGCCCAAGTGGCATGAAGCTGAGGGCCCTTAGGGCAGTGGGCAGAGATCAGCACGTTGCTAACTCAGCGGAGCGCAGGGGGAAGGACCTTCAAGGCCGCCATGGGCTCCTCGCTGGAGCACATCTACTAACCCTCCCATCCCCAAAAGGGGATATTGGGACACTGGGAGCGGGTGGTTTTGGCTCTGAGCAAACAGCACCAGGGTAGGTGGAACACAGTGAGTTTCTCCCTCTGCACGCAGCGGTAGGTGAGATGTTCCAAGCTGGCAAAGAAGAGGAACCCATTTAATCTGGATCACGGGTTAAACCAGATCAAAGGATGTGAGTGGTGATACACCGGAGGTCCCACCCATCCCTGTCTCCTTCCTTGCCAACCCTGGGGTTGAAGGAAATGTGAAGAGCAACCTCACAGCGATGCAATAAGGGCAGGCTTTAAAACCCATGTGTCCCACCAATAATGAGGCTCACCCTGCAGTGGTGGATGGATTTATGGGTTGGGGGGACAAGCAGAGGTTTGGAAATGAAGATTTCAGGGCCAGACAAGAAGACCCAGACGAGGTATGAGTAACATCATGCATGCACGTCTACAGCCTGGGACACAGGATAGGGACCTTGGGGGAAGTTTTTGTCTCGCAAAGGCTTCCATGAAAGCAGCATGAATGGATTCTCGCTGAACTGCAGGAGGACCTGGGGTCAGGAGGGATGGCACAGATGGTGGCAGCCATGAGCTCGATTTTAGCAGTGGTAGGCAAGTTTCAGATCCCGCAGAGGAGAGAGTTAACAACAGCTGACACACTTTTGTCTGGAGAAGTCACAATGAGTAGAAACAACAACTCGGGGCCATAATTCTGCAGTCTGTCACTACCAGGAAACGTGAAACCCAGTGACCTTTCATCTCCCTGACAGAAATGCTGCGCAGCACCTGGAGCCATCGCCCTGAAAATCCACTCTGACAAATCGGACGATGGGACACGAAGGAGACGACATCCTCTCCCTCTCTCCATCCACCTCTCCCCACCAAATTTTAGCCTCCCTCCGCCTGCTCCGTGTGTAACGCGGCATCCCCTGCTGAGCAGAGCCTGCCTTTAGCAAAGCACAAGATAACCACTCTATTTCTTCTGACAAAACGGAATAAATCTCCCAAGCCACTTGCTCAGACTGCTCTTAAATGATGGCAGAGGGAGGGAAATTGATATTGGCTTTTTATGAATCTTCAGGTCAGGTATGTTAGAATCAACAGATTTTTGCATTAACCTCACCGCTTCACGGCACTTTTGCCCTTGGCAAGGCATAATTAAGAAAGGCACGAAAATCTATCTGAATGTATTGAGAGGAAATTTAGCAACAGCTAAACAAGCAGGCAAGCCACGCTGCTAGCGGAGCGGAGCAAACGATGCAGGGCTGTGTTTTAACCTAAACGGAGGATTTTCCTCACCAAAATTTTAAAGGAGTCGCTTTTGAAGTGAGGATTTGCATTCCATGTTGTTCTGGGGATTAACTCTTTGGGTTTTTTGTTTTTTTTTTACCCTCAACAGCCGTATCTCTTAAGTTCTTCTCTTTGCCAGCCTAAAATGATGACCACGGGGACTGAGACTAAGCTAAAATCTTATCATCGTGCCGAGCCACAGCATGGTGACTGTCTTTACCACTTTGGTAGGAATCCAAAGCCACTGGATAGAAGGAAAAAAAAAAAAACCAAATAAATTAAAGAAAAAGGGGGCTTCAGTCATTTAAGTGGGTCTGTCAGCTTGTGCTATCTTCATGTGTTTGTGAAACTGAGCTTTAATTGACTTGCTGTGGTGGAGAGACCAAAGATAAAATCTTGTCCTCAAGATGAACAGACAGTTTAAAGCGCTGCCATCCTCATTCATTAGGGTGTGTCAGAGGGATTCAGAGGGGAAGGAGACAGAGTGATGTCTGTTGCTCTTTCATACAAAGTTCCCCAAATGTAAGAGGGAGGTGGAGGGTGCATACCATACTTAGAGCCATGTCCAAGAGCAAGAACACAACTTGCTCATCAGATTCTCTGAGACCAAGTAGACTATCTTGGCATGTACTAATTTCTACCACTCTCTGAATTATTTCATTCTATTTGTGAAGGATACAGCCCAAACTACAAGCATTTTGGCCAACTCTTGGCCAGTCAGCTCTGGGTGCAGCAGGAGCAGAAAGCACTGCCAGTTGTGGGGAAGGGGGTCTCATGTCTCACCCCTATAGCCAGGCTGAGATGCAAGGAAGGGTTCAGCTCCCCTCCTCAGTACCCCCAAGTAGATATGCTCCTCAGTCCCAAGGAACAGCCGTGCCACCGCGTTGCCTCTCCCCTCCACCCACGGCTGGCTCAGAGCTGTGCTGCAAGCCCTGGTCTCCCTCACCCCAGAGACCAGGATCCCTGAAGCATTTGGGCTGCTCTTAAAAGGAGGGTGAGAAGTAATTCCCTGGCTACAACAGGTTTCAGAGAAGTTTCCATCTGTATTTCCAACAGATAAGTGAGGAATGGAGAAGTTTGGCACAACCATGGAGGAAGCTTTGGCTTCTAGCTGAGGGGTCCAACCACTATATGGTGCCCTGGAGACCCTTCAGTGGGTGGCTGATTTTCTTTCTGTCCTCGTTCCCACCAGAAAGAGCTGCTTCTTTCCTTTTCCTCCTGGGAACTCTGGTTTTGGAAGAAAGATGCTGCCCACTCCTTGTCACCAGGGATGTTGGGGACTGCAACACAGATACCCACCAACCCCCAAAGCGGGGGAGTCTGGTAACTGGGGTAAATAGTCACAGCGGTGAAGGGTTGGTAAGGAAATCTAGCAGCTCCTGGACCTGCGTGAGGCCACCTTTGAATATGCGCTCCTGGGAAGCCTGAGTGATGCGAAGAAGGGAACCAGATGGAAAGAAATCAGCAAGTGCTTCAACCCTAAATAAGGGGGATTCACCATGGCACCCTATACACAATGGGAACATTCAGGCCAAACACACGAGCAGCGTTTGTTCGGCGTAAATGAGCCAGAGCTACAGTGACAGGCACGGCGATGGACAGTGTTACCCCTCCCAGTCATCAACCCAAGACATCAATCTTGTTGAGTGCAATGGGAAACTTCACAACCAAGCGCAGAGGGCCATATGCAAAGGTGGTGAACAGAGCTGATCAACATACCTTGTCTCCGAAGTTCATCAACAACAGCAAACCAATGGCATTTCCTATGAACATTTTCTGCTTTTCAACAGAAACATCAAACTCTCAAAACCTTTCAAAATATTTTGAAGTAAAAAAAATCACAGTTTAATATAAACACCAGAATTTCAAGAAGTATTTTTGGTATAATTTTCCAGACTGGTCTTAATTTTGCCAATTCCTTTAGTAAAAATATTTTGCATTTGCAACTCTCCGCGTCTTCTCTGTCCTAAAAAGCAGAAAACGTGTTGAAAATGTTATTTCTTTGTAAACATTTTCATTTAGATCCAAAAGCAACCATCACTGTTGTCCAGCAGCGGTGATGCATGTAAGAGGAAATACATATGGATAGTGAACTCTAAACACGAGAAGATGAGTCTAAGTAGCCATTTCTTATGGCATTAAAAAAGCCATGAAGAGGTTTACATGAAGCTAGCTCACCTTTTAGTCTATCTCCACACCTACGTAAGGAGAACAGTGCTTTTCCAGAGACGTGTGTGTGTGTGTAGAGGCTGTGGTACAAGGCTGGGGAAACCTTCTTGGAAACAACTTTATTTTCTAAAGGGGTACTTTCAGTCATCCCAAAAACCTTTCTTGAAAGTATTACTGAATCAGACTCCAATTCCTGAAATCATTACAGCAGGACAACGAGGGCAAACGCTATGCACACGGTCTCCAGCACACAACTAATGATGTTACAGGTCTGGGTAGGTGTCCTACTGGCCCAGGTGGAAGTTTGGCTGTTGATTTGGGTGAGTCTTCCCCTGGTTTTAAGTAAGTGGTTTCTTACTTCAGGGATAAAGGCTCTCTCTTGTGTATGTGATTTCACATTCGACTAGTTATGAGAAAAAAACCAAAGACATGAAATGACTATGGCCAGTGTCAGGACTCACTCCTACAGAGCCTCACTCAAGTCAGCGATCCCATCAGCTTCAATGAGAAGACAAAGCCAGGAAGGGAAGGGCAGCCTTAATTTCCAGTTGCCACCTCATAACTGAAGCCCAAGCGCCGGGAGAAGTAACAGCCCCAATGCCAGCCTGTGCTGGTGGAAGCAAACCTCCCGGCGATGCATCAGTAACAACAATTTAATGTTTCCTTTATATCTCTTTGTTAAAGCCAATACAGTACTTTCTTACCATTTTTGCAGACAGGACAACACTGTTCTGGTTCATAGACCGGGTTGACACACTCGGGAACTGCGCAGTCTGCTACAACACAGTGAACTTCATTGCTGGGCTCGCAGCGACACCATTCGCATGGCGAGGGCTAGGAACAAATCTAAAATTAGCCCATTTTCCTACCGTAGCTCACAAGTTTGCAACATTTCTATCTTGCCATAAGAGAAACACATCAGCGTTTAATACCTCTCGACTGCATTCTTTCATCACGGGTAATACATATCAACCCAGGAGGACAAAACAGCAACATCTGAAAATAGGCAACCAGAACATTGGAAAAAACAACGAGCATGATACTTGCTTTCCCAGAGAGGGTATGGGGTTTTGGGGTTTTTTTTAAGCTTTCGTAAGACTTTAGGTTCCTTTGTCAAGAAGACTGAGCTGAAGCCACGAGGTTGTACCTCTCCCCTACCCATTTGTTGTTATGTCACATATTTACTGGGAGCAGGGTAGGAATTCTGGAAGATCACGAGTGGTGGTTCACCCCAGGGTGATTTTCCAGGTCATACTCATATCTCATGTAGACCACCACCCGCCAACAAACCCCAAGAAGTCAGTAGAGGTACTGCTGGGGTGGTACCACGACACCTATCTATCCCCCAGCCTTCAGATGTTCTTTCATTCCCACTTTTCAGCATGGAGGAGAACAGAGTTCTGTTTGGAGGGGCAAACACATTTTATTCTGTGTTTGTCAGCACCTGCATCAAGGCATCTGTAAGCACTCCCGTAACATACCCATCAGATCTGGCCCTGGCCCTACTCCTCCCTATTTCAACAAGGTTTGTGAGCAACTGCCTCATGTGAAATACATAAATAATTAAAAGCCTGAATAATTCTGCTGAAGTCAGGGAGTTCTGGATTAAAGCACCCAGCTAAGTGGTTTTGTTTCAGCTCCATCGATTCAAACAGGAATCTCTACCTACGTCCAAACAGTAGAGCGCAGTCACTGCCTCACCCTTTGAAGAGCTGTGGAAATCTGTTGGAAAAAATAGGAAGATTGGTGTTTTAAGGTTCCTGGTGTCCTTGTGTGCGTGGAAGTATGATGAAAGGATGAGAAAAGAGCGAGGAAAAGAGAATAAGAGGAGAATGTGAAAGTGAAGTAGCTTCCTCTTAGGTTCAATAATTACCTCCCAGTTCCTCAGCAACAGTGGAGCCATGGCCAACATGTGAGTGGGAAAATGTGTGTATTGGGAAAAAAAAAATCCACTTTCCGTTGCATCGGTGGGAATCTGCAGCAATGGGGATTCCTCCATATTAAAAACAACAAAAAAGAGATGCAAAGGAAAGGAGGATTCATCCCCATGTGTTTCAGACCCCGGTGATGCGTCACTCATTTCTACAAGACAAATACAACCTGCGAGGCCCAGTTCTGGCAGGTGAAAAGCTGTTCAGTTCACCTCTAAGAAGCTCCATATGCTTTCAGTCAAATAATTTATTCCCAGGAAATTCATTTCTACCTTAAAATGCACTAATTAAAGCTTCTCTTGCTTTGTCTCAGCGTCTGCAGTCTATAATTCCCATCAACTCTCATTTGCTCACGGCTTTGGCAATTTAGATAAAATCAGCACTCCTTGAGCAAGGGAAGAAGTCTGTGGAGGTGGAATTCCTCTAATTATCTTTCCTCGTTCAACCCTGCTTTGATTTCTGTCTGAAGCAGCAGGAATCTAAATTCATTTGACTGACATTTCTTATTCAAGGCTATTTAGTAGGAAGAAACAATGCAGAAGAAAACAGACAGAACTATTTGCTGGGGGATCAATAAGAAAATTGCTGCTTTGTTTTTACTCATTTTAATCACTAATTATATGGAGCAGCACAACTGGATCTTGTGATTTGTGGAGGATTTCACTGATGTATCCTTCAGGACTTGTCCCCATCTTCACTACTCCAGTGGCTGCAAGGCTAGGAAATGTGTGATGCATTTCCAGCACTGAGGCCCTATCTACTGCTTAAAGGTGCCCAGCACAAGTAGAAGACGGCCCTGAATGACTCTGCAACTGAGTAAATGAGACATGGCATGCACATCTTCTGCTTTTGCGTGGTTGGTGTAACCTGAAAATGACACTGTAATAAACCCTGATGTTGCCTGACACCGACTGCAGCTTTCCAAGAGGGAAGAACTGCACACAACTGAAGAAGGAAAGCACGTGGGCAGCCAGCAAACAAGGCTGCTTTGGCACCAATGATAAGACTTCTCACAACCACCTCCTCCTTCCCATCTTACCAAGTTCAAGCTTCTTGGTCTTCCTCCCAGGATCTTACTCTGCCTGGCCATTCTGCTCACTTGCCAGCACCCCTTACTGTGGCTCTTACCCAGCCCCTCACCCCCACGGGTGACCCCAGTCTTCCCACCCACTTATTCTATGAAGGTGGAGCTACCATCTCTCCTAAGACGTGCTCTGGGATCTGACTTGCAAACCCAATGCCTCTTCAGGAAGGCCTGCCCCGTGCACATTGACTGAGCATCTCTTTAATGTTGTCCATGGGCTCTGTATCCTGGGTGTTTATTTCTTTGGGTGTACCCTTCCTGTGGAACAACTACAGGACATTGGCCCAAAGAGTCCTGTAGGACAGTAGGTAGACCAAATGGTGAAATGATGAACTGGGAATCAGTGAAGAACAGGGAGCCAGTGAAAAATGTCCCAAAGTTTTGTTTCCTGGTTTAAAGATTTACCCACCCCATGGAAGAGGGGCAATTTACACTTTTGTAGCCACTGAAATCCAAACACCTGCTAACACAAGTTCCTGATAAGAAACTCTCATCCCATACAAAAAACATGGCTGAAAGAACCACTTGGGAAGTCTGAAGGAGAGAGGACACCTATCAGAGGCTATGTCATGCCCACACGGACAGTCTGAACTCTTTACTGGTGTCCTGTAAATGGATATTCTGGAAAGAGTGTTAAGATTAAAGGACCTAAAAACCTTGGCCAAGAAGATGATTTATTCACTCCTCCTGCTCAAAGGCAGAATAATCTCTCAGAAGACTTTCCATCAAAGGATTTGTTAGGAAGGATTTCAAGAGATGTTGGGGCAGAAAGATTCTTCTCACTGATGTCCAAAGGGAAAGGATGGTTGTGGTGCCCAGCCATAGCACAGATACAAGAACTCCGTGGCTCCTTACTGTTCAAGGCACAGTTTATTAAATGGATCTACCTTTTGTAGAAGGTATCGGTACAGAGTTTTGACTTGGGACAACTGGTGCAAAGCACCTGAATTTTTGGGTTTTTTAACCCAATTTTCACTTACAACAGGGGTGAGGAAATATGTGTTGTCAGTGCAGGGGCCAAACCAAGCCAAGTTGTTGGGATGCAGACATGGCCAACATTTAGCCACCACTCAAAGTCTTTTGAGAACAGATGAAGTGGGAGACAGGGCACAAAGGACCTCACCAGCTTCACCTCTCCTTCTGCCAGTCACTTCAAAGAGACCAAAGAATCACAAGGATGTGGACCCTAAACACCCCTGTTAATATAACCACACTTGAGATTGTGACCCAACTTCTACTGCTCTTCAGTTCTACTGATCTCAAGAAGGACAGGTTTGGTTGGGAGGACAGGTTCATTCCCTGCTTCTACCAGGGGACAAACACACAGTGAGGCGGCCAGAGGAAGGAGCCAGTTGGTTGAGTGGCAGGAAAACCTTAGTCTTGGGTGCTGTCAAATGGGAAACATCTGCAATCAGCAGAGTCTGTTAACAAAGAAACAAGGAGGGAAAATTAAGACAGAGAATAGAGAAGTCGCATGGCTAATAAAGATTTTATGTGTGTAAGCATGTTGTGATAAATTTGATAGATGATATAAACAAACAAACTAAAAAGACAGCAAAGGAAACAGAATGAGAAACAAGATACAGAATGAATGGGGGAAATGAGGACATCAAACCAGAGGTGGATAGTGTATCTCCTAATCTTCACTCTCACTCCCATACATGCATCAGATCCCCGCCATTTTCACCATCTCTTTGGAATCAAATGCTGGCACATGCAGGAATTACGCTGCTAATATCATCTGGCTACGCCTCACAGTGATAAGAGGTTCCCTCTCTTAAGGCAACAAGTTTGTCCTTCTTTAGGTTTCATAAAACCACAGAGATTTCATGCCTCTGACAGGTCTGTGCTTGGAGGGCTCCAGCAGACCCTCAGGTCATCCAGAAGGACTGGTGGATAGACAGAGAGTTTGTATGATCAAACAGTTCCTCAGGAAAAGAGCTGGATGCTTCCCGAACTTAGAGATGGAAAAAATAATTGATTTGCAACTGAATTAAAATCTCATGTGCCTACATCTACTCTTTCATGTTTTTCCACAGCTCCATCAGCCTTTTTTTTTTACACCAAAGCACCTGGTAGAACCACACAAATAATCACAGACAAAACTTCAGTTTCTCAGGAAAATCTTGCTTTACTGCAAGTCCATTTCATCATGGAAACTCTCTTGTTGCAGATAGTCACTGAACTTCACCCTTTGCTCAAGCCTTGTCCACAACTACAGCACCCTCAGCCACCTCCCTGCTGCCCCAAACATGTGAAAGACTTTTCTGTAATACACAGACTGTCCTGCAAGAGCATGTTACTGAGTGGTAGGTGTTCTCCCTGAGTGAACAGCGGATGAATAGATACAAAAATATATTCATAGAATAGAATCACATGGGTTGAAAGAGACTCTTTAGATCATCAAGTCCATCCACAGCCTAACCCTGACTAGCCCACCTCTAGATCATGTCCTTAAGCACTGCATCATAGAATCATAGGGGTTGGAATGGACCTCGAGAGATCATCGGGTCCAACCCCCTGCCAAAGCAGCTCCCTAGCACATATCACTCAGATAGGCGTCCAGACGGGTCTGGAATCTCTCCAGAGAAGGAGACTCCACCACCTCCCTGGGCAGCCTGTCCCCGGGCTCCCTCACCCTCACTGGGGAAAAGTTCTTCCCCATGTTGGTGTGGAACTTCCTGTGCTCCAACTTGCAGCCATTGCCCCTTGTCCTGTCCCCACAGACACTGAAAAGGGGCTGGCTGATTCCCCCTGCATCCCCTGCTTAAGATAATTATAAACATTAATTAGGTCCCCCCTTAGTCTTCTCTTCTCAAGGCTGAACAGTCCCAGCTCACTCAGCCTTTCCTCATAGGGGAGATGCTCCAGGCCCTTAATCATCTTTGTAGCCCTTCTTTGGACTCTTTCCAGGAGATCCCTGTCCTTCATCTACATGCCTTTTAAATATCTCCAAGGATGGTGACTCCACCACCTCCCTGAGCAGCCTGTTCCAGTACTCAGCTCACTTTCAGTAAAGAAATTCTCCCTGATATCTCACCTGGATCTCCCCTGGTGCAATTTTAAGCCATTTCTTCTCATCCTATCGCTTGTTACCAAAAAGAGACCAACCCTGACATCTCTGCCAGGGCCTTGCAGATAGTTGTAGAGAGTGATGAGATCTCCCCTCAGCCTCCTTTCCTCAAGGCTAAAAAGCCCCTGTTCCCTGAGCTCCTCCTCAGAGGACTTGTGCGTCAGACTCTTCGTATATACATATAAAAAACCAAAACCCCCAAAAACCAATATTATCCTGCAGCCCCTCTCTTCCCTGCCTCCAATAAGGATTTCTCCATCTACACCTCTGCTTGTCACTCACTCTTAGCAGCTGCTACATAAACATCTCCAGAGAGGTGGAAAGGGAGTGATTTACCTAAGACAAACAAAAAGCTCTGAAGATGACAGCTGACTGATACTTTTCCTTTACCTGTTTGTTCTGTCAATCAGAAGCAATTTTCCTTGGAGTTTCTGCACCGCTGTCACTAACAGTGGTTTCCAAGCACACGCCAGCCCTATATGTGGGCTGTCACCCAGCTGGGGAGAGGTCTCAGACTGAGCTTTAAGGCTGCGGTCTCCTGTGATCAGATGATTAATCCACTGGCTTCGCTCACACTCTGAGTTTAGGGCCCAAACCCCTCTGGGAGCTGGGAAAACGGTGCCCATTTCCCAAGCATCCTTCTGAGAGCAGAGTTATTTGGCACCAAAGTATTTCAGGAGCCAGCGGGTATCATCAAAACAGACTATAAACAGACCAGTTAATTTTGGAGACTTCCCGCTCTCTGAATGTAGTTGCCAGCTCCTGGTTTCCTCCGGGCACGTTCAGCACAGCCACTTCCTGAGACTTTGGAACCTCTCCTCACCTTTTCAAGAAAAGACTTTGGATTGCGTGGTACTTTCTTTGTACGTGAGTTTGCAGCCTCATGGAAGACAGTTTTAGGTCTTCGCTGGAGCTAGCGTACAGGTTGCTCAAAGCTACTGCAAACCCTTGCCTTTGCCCTCTAGACAGCTGTTCCGAGATCCAGCTCCCCGGATTTATTGGGCTGCTCTCTTCCCCCTCCTTCCTATACTCTCCAGCTAAGCTTCCAGAGTGTATTTGTACAAGAATATCCCATAATCTCATACTCAAAGACTTCAACTCATTGACAAGGTGCCATGAAGTGGTCATACAAGGACCGCATCCTTGTGCCGCCCGCCTACTGCACAACAGCCTTTCATCAATTATACACCACTACTAGCAAACAACTAGAGAACAATCCTAACTTTACAACTGCTGTATCACAAACACTTGACATTTCTTTTGAGGAAGGAAAATAGAAAAGCTTTGTGTAAGTGTTTACAACTACCTGATCCTGCAGTTCAGGGTGGTAGCAGGCAATCTCGGTGAGTCAAATAGGCGTCATGTTGGGGCCCGTGATGCTTTTCACAGTCAAACAGGTGTATTTACAAAATGGGCACATGATGGGAGAAACCTGCTTGGCTGCCTGGAATTTGAAGGGGTGGGTAACCAAGAAATGAAGCCCGTGGGTGTTCTTTCTGAGCCCCACAGAAACCCAAGGATCCATCACAGCAGAGCAAATGCAGAGCAGGTGCCACGACTCTTGACATCACTGCAAAACCTTATTCAGGCATGATGTCCAAAAAGGAAATAGGGCTCTCCCTAGATTACACAGCAAAGGAGAAAAAACTCCCTTTTTGGTGTAGTTTTACTGACTACGGAGTCGCATTGCTACATCCCCTTAGAGAACACGTTAGAAGAAGTGCAAAGCCCTTTAAGAAGAGGAGATGCCCTCATCTCTGTTTCCACTGCAGTGGTTTTGAACAGAACAGATCTCACTTTGTCAGTATCCTGCCTTAGATTCAGATCCGCTACCTGTATCCACAGGGCACAAACTGCCTGACCCAGCACCTGGAAGGACTGGACGCATCCCATCTCCTGTGAATGCCAGGCTCCAAGGGGGAGGAAAGCTGAGAACCATCACTGCTGCCAACCTCTCCACCTTTTAGGTTTCAAGAGAGTGTGTGTCAGCACTCATATGGATAATCGCATGCAGCCTCCCCCTCCTCCTCAGACAGGCTCCACTGATGGCATCCTGCTCTCTGCAGATAAAACAGCAGGGAAAGCAGAGCGATGAAAAGAGAAGTCTGTCAAATTGGGCACTTACATCTTAAGAGTAGCTGTAACTTTTAATGACACTAAGGACAATGACAATTCTGATGGAAATGATTTTTGTAGCTACAGTTTCAGGTGGTGAATTTATTGGCAGGAAGCAAGAAAGGGAAGAAAGTTAAAAAGGACCTGATGAATAAAATCGGAGGCAAAAATGGTTTCGGCCTTACGACTGAGGTGGGAAGTCATAAACCAGGGGAGATGAATAAAAAAGAAACCGGGATAGCATTCATCGGAGATACTCCTGGAGTTGAAATTAGAATCATTTTCATTGTTATTGAAATTGCCTGTGATCTCAGGGAGATTAGCAGGAGATTGCAGGAAAGTTCAGAGAAAGCTTTCAACTGGGAAATTTTGCAGGTGCCAAACTGCGGAGAAAGGAGGTAGGGAGTGAGTCCCACCAGAAAGTCGAGACTGGAAACAGCCCACTGCTGTTCTGGGCTGCTCACTTGGCTTTTGCTATTAGCAGTGCATAAATAACTACCTAAATTGCATTGAAAGTTTGGTAAACGGCTCTTTCTCACATGCACATGCATCAATACGTGGGGCAAAAGTTCCACTCTTTTTTGTCATTTACTTAAAACCCCAAAAATCACCCAACTGGGTGCTGGACACACAGTCAGTTGTGCTACAGAAACCCTAAGGACTGGGATTTTCCATAGGTTGTTCAAATAAACAATCCAGGGAGTGATTACAAACGAGCACAATCACCAGAAACGCCATCAAGTTGTAAATGATTTTGCAACAGGGGAAAAAAAACCCCAACCCACTAAGTCATTAGATAATTTCGTTGCGGTGAAAAACTGGAGCTGTGTCCTACTTGCATGGAGCACGAGCAATACAAATGAACTGTGCCACCCGAAAATTGAAAAATGCTTGCACCATACTGCAGATGGGCTCAAACAAGGACCTGGCTTCCAAGGAGCTGCAGAAGCGGATGCTGAGATCCTGTTTTCCTAAGGGAGCCCCCAACACAGAGATTACTAACGTTACGACCAGGATGAAACGACAAATTTCTCACTCAGATGAAAGGACAGACCACATTATACATTACTGAATCCATTTTCTGTGAACGGTGACTCCATCCTATGCTCCAAGCAGCCCTCAACAAGGAGGTTGAAGATGACTTGCCTATTTTCTTAGCACAGAGATGCTGCAGCAATCCAATCAAAGTTCAGTTTTAGCTACCCCTGAACTGCTGCCTGTCTATTCACAGCAGGCTGGTGACCAGGCTTGGATCTTGGACATGGAAAGGCAAAAAGATGCTGTAATCTACCCCAAGTCATGTATATCCTTGTCTCAGCCCTAGACCATGCCTGTCCATACCTGGAAATGACATTATCCTGGCCAGCCTTCTGTAAAAATCCCGGGAGAGCTACCAGAGATGGAGAGAAGTGCAGAAGATATGCCTCAGCATGGGTACCTCGGGCCCACATCCGATGCTGTGTACTCATCTACTTGCTCGATGGGTTTAAAAGGCTCCTGGAACCACGTCTGGGTCTGGATCTGGAGACTGACTCCTCATTAGCTGAGGAGAGAAAGACAACCCTGAGCTGAGCCCTGGCCCTTTTTTTCCACAGGAGCAGCGTTATCTGCAGTCTCGTGGTTGCTTTCCTCTCCCGAGAGCAGCTGTGGAGCTCTCCCTAACAACATGACTTGGCACTTCTTCCCTAAGAATGCTACCTGTGTTTTGATGTACGTCTCATTTTATTCCTGACAACGGTTGCACCTCACCTACCCAGGGCCTGAGGGACCTGGAGGTCTCTATTACTTCGGCGATAATTTTAATGACTCTATTACAATAGCATTTTAGTTCAGACATGCCCAGTGCACAGGGAACAGAACTCCTCTCGAAAGGTTACAGATATGACAGATGGGACTGCGTCTCGAAGGCGCGATGCGCAGCCCCCGTTCGGACACAGACAAAATGTTTGTGTGTGCTTTGCATTCGTTAAGTTCCTTTTAATATCAGCCAGGAAACAAGAGCGCAGCTGGCAGCTTCCTGCTCTCCACTCCCTCCCTGTCAGCTCTTGCAGTGAAGGAGTCTCGTTTAAGAGAAAACCTCCTGTGGTGGGAGAAAGGAACCAGGGTTCAAACAGGGTACCAGGGTTCAGGAACCAGGTCAGAGAGCTGACCCCTTTTATGGGGGTTTTCCCTGTACCTGAATCTGCTGTTTCCTTCTTCATCTGCACCAAAAGATGGGGGAAGGTGGAAAGATGAGCTCCAGACGTCGATAAGATACTGAATGTGTATTAAGGAGGTAGGTGTAACAGAACCAGCCATCACTGGGGAGGAGATTTGGGTCTCGGAACCATTCCTTGTGCAGTCTTCTGTGGATCCACAGCCACAGTACAGGCCAGGTAGATTTACACCAGCGATGGAATTGGCCCTGTGACCCTTTTACTAACAAGATACTCAGATGTTGGCTGTTGGCCAAACTGAAAGCAATATCTGGGGTCAGGCTGCTTTGTCCAAACACCAGTTCTGTGGTCCCCACACAGCTCAGCTGGTTCCCAGCTGGGTGGCAGCAGTCGAGGGAAGGTGTGAGCTCCTCTTGCTGTAGGTCCCTCACCACAAGTTCCAGTGCTCTAGCACTCTTGCAGTGTCTCATAGAGTTTTGCACAATCTGTGTCCCAAGGGATGCCTGAGCTCACTGCTGATCTCCACCAACATGCTCTGCTGCTCTAAGACCTTCTCTTTCCAAGGAAAGACATGTTGGCTGAACCCAAGTCTATGTCCAAGCAGTGGTTAGGAGCCAACTTGACTTTTGCCTTTACATTGCTGAGGGTAGAGCAGCTTAAGGGTGCCGAGTGCCCAAAATGGCATTTACATGCACATGTTCTTTTCCTTCACTGCCTCCAGGCCCGGCTCCAAAACCCCATTCTGCCAAGGTGGTTTAGAGGCTGATTATGGGAACTAAAGATCTTGAAGGTCTTTTCCAACCTTGGTGATTCTATGATGTAAGGTAAGTTGCAGTTGCACCAGTGGGTTAACACACGTGTGCCCTTGGGTTTGCTGTGGGTTTGGTTCCCTTTGCTCTTGTTTTCATTGCATGTTGAGATTTGGGAGAAGGGCAAACACATCATATCAAATCCTGTCTCGTTCCTGCTTGCTTTTTCTCTCTCACTCTCCATTACCTCTACTTTTTTGATAGCCAAGCCTAACCTTTTACTTTCTGGCAGCTGGCAAGGCAGATTAGGCTTCACTGGAGCCCCCTCAGGCAAATCCTTTTCACAGTTCAGCACCACACAAACTCCACAGAGGAGTATCTAACAGGTATCGAACTTTACACCAGTGTAACATCCCCATGGGCCACCTGTGGTCCACAGAGCTGCAGCAGAGCACAGCAGCGGAGAACCTGCGGCACCGAAGAAACCAGCTCTTTACCACCTGGCACTATGGAGAAGGTGATCTCCAAATTCTCATACCCACCTGCCAATGCTGAAAGCCTCTGGGGAGCTGCCAGAAGGGTCCAGGAGGCTTTTGTCCTTCCGGGGATGTTATCATGTTTGGGATGGGTGTGAAATGCAAATGGGACTGAAAGGGTTGTCTGTGATAAGAGGACATGCTGGTGAACACACTGGGCTAACCTTCATCCAGAAAGGTGTTCCTGCTTTGAGGCTTTGAGGAGCTGCTCCAAACCCTAATGCTCCTCCAAGCATGATGAGCATTTTATTGTAACTCCCAAAGAGCTACCTTGGAGCTGTACCACAGAACAGGGAGTAAGGAAGCCTAATGCTACATGTGTTTTTATTTTGTGACTAGACCGAGCGTTGTCACTACACGTCTTATCTAATTATAGTCTTAAAAACAATAACTAGGATAATTAGCTAATTGAGCATTATTTTTAATGAATGCAATTCTGCGTAAAGCACATTCCACCAGCAACAAACACACACCTGCACCTTCCCCTTGCTCTAGTAGGAACTGGTTGTCTAAAAACTTCTTGTCAACATTTCTAGGGATAGCATCCTTGCTCACAAGCTGACAACCCAAGGATCTCACACTCACCAGCCCTACAGAAGCCTCTTGGGTGCCAGAGATGGACATACCCCAGGTGAGCCCAGGGTCGCATGGTTTTCTCCTTGGCCCCACCGAGTGTTGGCTGGCACACTAATAAAGCCTTAGATGTGATGTCACCACCCTTGGAAGGAGCTGGTAAGAGTTGCATTGTACTCCACATACCATTTTCCTAGCAGCACAGCTCCAACAGCAATGGAGGGGAGAGAGATGCCAGAGCCTCTTCTTCGGCTGCATGGAGAGCGCTCCTCTCTTCCAACACCTCTCTGGACAGCCCCCAAATCTGTAAGTGAGTGGAGCTGATGGGACGTTTCCTGGAGCGAATATCTGAAAGCCCAGCCACAGCTCTGGGCGGTATGGACATCGGGTGTGTGTTCATTCCTGTGTCTTGTTTACTGGGAAAAGACCGGCCCCTCAGGCTTGCACGTACAGGCCAAAGTCTGTGCTGCACTCCCACCGCTGTGCGCTGTGATTAAATCATGGGGGCTCGTGCTGGATTCCTGGTGATTTACAGTCATGATTATGCTTGAGTTTTGGGTCTCATCTATATCATCGGGGAGCTTTGAGAGAGAGCACGTGCCGCGCAGCCAGCTGAGCTCTGAGCTTTTGAGGCCTGTCTGTATTATACTGTGATCTGGGGAAAACGACAGCATGGCTTGGCTGGAGACAAATTCTGGATATGGCCCATCTTCCTTTACATGTTGTAATAACACACTTGTGCGCAGCGTAATGTATCTGTTAGAGAGTGAGTAGCTAAGTACGTAACGTAATCTAAAAACCAGGTATCGCTACAGATCAATATGTGACATGCCTATCTATTTTAGTGTGTTTTCTTGGTACAAATTATGACAGAAATACAGTAAGTCGGTAATTTCAGATTCCTTTGCATAGACATTGTCACTGTAATTTTGCCAGGGGGAGATAATAAATCATACTTTTCCATCTGACTGATGTTCTGTTTCCCCTGTCTGATTTCAATGGCTGTACGCTATCTTCAGAGCTGGCATTGTTCACGGCTCCTTTTATTAAAGCACAGGCATGTCACTGAAATTTCTTTTGTGTGATGATTTTCTAGCCCTATGTGAAATTGCAGAACACACAAGAAGAGGGGAAAGAAAAAAAAAAACCAACAAACCCAAAAAGCCCTGTTTTTTGAGAAACAGTAGAAAAAAAAAAAAAAACAAACCTGGCTGCAAACATCTTGGAGAGGAAAATGCCAATCCTGAAATCAGGGCCCCATGCTGGCTTGGGTTAGTAATCAGTTTCTTGGAATTCCTGAGCGAAGATCTGAAAAACTACTGGTGATTCGGATGGCTGGTTCAGTGCGCTACCAAAAGGCTTTGATACGCCAGCTCCTGCAACGATTAACTCGCCGTGATTTGAGCGCCTTCCAAGGAAACTGAGCATGCGTGTAACAGCGAGAAAGCACAGCAAAGACCCTCCCTTCCCCCTACTTTGTTTTTCTTGGGACCTGGCGAGGCTCCTCAGATGTAAGCTGTCCTATTCTCTAGTTCTCCCACCCTGCTATGAACTGCAGCAGCCACGCTCCAAGCCTGTGGTTGGATACACCCTGGCAGGGCTGAGGGGCTCTAGGAGCAGCGCCCTGCACCCCTGCAGGTGCCGGACTGTTGCATGCTCTCCCCCTCTCCTTCCCTTTCCACCCAGGGCTGCAACATCATCAACCCAACAGCCTCATCCCGTCAGCAACGCTCCAGGAACACCCTGAGTGTTTCATTCATATTTGATAAGGCTGCATTCCCAGGCTGGATAACAGTGGTCCGAGCAAGGCTGTGGTTTGCATTGCTCCATTTCTATTTCTGGCATGGTTCTGGGGGTGGGGAATCACTTTTTTTGGTTTCACTGCCTCTTCTTCTCCAGTGGCAGAATGGACACGCTGCGTTTCTGGGGCTGAGAGATGCTGGGAGAGTGGCTGAATACACTCTTGCATGTGCTAATGCCTTCTGATGAGAGGTCTTACTTTGTTAAGTTATATTGAGATAATTGCATTAATAAAACATTTTTAAAGAGCGCTAACAAAGGAGAAGGAGGTGCTGCTAAAACCTCACATAAAGGTTTCCATAATGAGCTGAAAATCAGTATATGGTAATGCTATGCTTATATAGTCCCTCATTTATTTTGGATTCTGATTATACCCTGAAGATCCCTGCCAGAGCTATGATCCCTACTGTGCAAAGTGCTGCTCAAGAAGACATAAAGTCAGTGAGATACAGAAGCCCTAGCTAAAACATTACAGATGATTTGTGGAGAAAACAAAGCTATGAACTTCAGATATAGTGGCAAGAGACATGGGAAGGAAGAAGAGAGTAGAGCTCCAGCCATGAAATCCTGGTTTTCTGCAAGTCAGAGGAGATTGCGCCCTGGAATGAAACTAGAATTTCCCCTTTCCTGTTCTTCTGTTTGCCTGAGCTGGGCAGGGGGCTGTTCTCCCACCCCTCCATGCTTCTGCTTGATGCCAAAGGACATACATTGGGGCATCATCTGAGGACTTTTTGGAGCGAGGAGGGGTTTGAGGGGTGGAAAGGGAGAGAACAAGCAAGATGGAGAAGACACTGGGAAGGGCGTACCAGTGAAAGGCAGCAGCAGAGGTTAAGTATTGTCAGAGCCAATGGCTGGAAGAAATCGCAGCTCTGTGCTTGGCAGAAAGCGGGGCAGCCACTGCAGAGCACCCAAAAAAATGTCCTCAAGTTCACAAACACAGGTTGAAAGAAGAAGCTGCTCTTCTGACAGGAATACCAGCAAGTTGAGATGCCAAAAACTCTTGTGTTCCCACCCAAAGTGTAACTCACCCCAAATCCCGTGGCTAGCAAACTTCTGCCACTGACTTTGAGGAGGATGGCCCCATGCTACCAAACCCATGTCACCAGGATTCACTCTCCTCCCAGGCAGGGAGCAGCTCTTGCCTGCTTGGTCTGAAGTGAAGAGAAGGGTTCAAGACGCCAGCCTGACCATCTGTTGTGAGACACCATTCGTCTCCTAGCAATTGTATTTTGCTACGTATTCATGTAGTCCCACGGAAGGTTGTTACTCCGACTGCACTCACGTTGGGTGACAGGACATCCAGGAAGCCCATGAGTGATTATGGACTTCCTAAACTGACAGCCTAACCCTCCTCAGACAGCTCCTTGTTGCGGCTACACGCCCACTTCAAACCAGGCCGGATATTGCGTGCCTCCAACGCGGGCAGGCGCGGGCTTCCTCCCCGCTAACTTACACAGGAGAGTGGAAACTAATCAGCACTTAGGCCAAGTGTTGCCGCACTGCCGTTTGCAGGGCTCCTCTGCGAGCTGCCAGCGACCATCCATCACGCCGGTGGTAGGCTGTCTCCTTAAGTTTACATAAGCTGCTGCCTGGGAACACTCATTTATACCATGACTGTGTGTACTTACAATAACTGAGCCCGCTCTCCCAGTTGTTATTTGCTTGTTTTCTTTCTCTGGGATGAAAGGGGAGGGTTAACAACCTCCCTGAGAGATGTCTGCTAGTACAGGCAAGCACAGAGCACTTGGGACTCGGACCATAACCTCCCGGACTGAATCAAAACACGGCTGATGCGTGGGAGAAAGAGCCAGCTGCTAAGTGACCCTGAGAGTCCCTGCCAGGTCTCTCTGGAGGGAATGGTGAGCCTGCCTGAGACTTGAAGCATCCTTCACACCTCCCCTGCAGCCACTGCAGCTGCCCATCACCTCGCGTTCACCTCTCAGAGGGACCTGAGGAAACCAGAGAGGCCAAATTCGAGGCTGACGAGGAGAGAAGTGGAAGATGAGGTTGGGAAAGAGGCAGACAGATCCCAGTAAAAGCCACCAGACATCCCCTTTCTCCCATGTACTGATACTCAGAAGTCAAAATCCTGCACTGCTGGGAAGCCACCTACATATTAAACATATCTGAGTCAGATCTTAGGGAGCCGGTGCTGACCTTTCCTGGGGCAGCTTCCATGGGAACTGCAGCCTCAGCCAAGTTGAGACTAAGTGACAGGCCACCCAAGGGGCTCGAAACTCACAGAGATCCTCCAGGACCTATAACAGAGCTGTGAAAATGCTACATGGAGTTACTAAACCATCTGTCAGGGACACAAAGGTTTTACAAAGGATACAAGAAAAACCACTAATGGGTTTAGATTTACAATTGAACTTCAGTTGAGCATTTCATTTGTATGTGTTAACGATGCAGGGGCACCAGCGTAAACACTTGGACAGCTGGCTATGCTAGATGGTTGGTTGTCATGTTTGTATTTTGTGTTTATGATTGCAATGAGTCAAAAACAAATCAGAGGTACAAGATCAGCTCAGTAGAAGAAAGGTAAATACTCCCGAAATGGGTCTTGGCAACTACTCCTTTACTCTGAGATAGTCACAGGTCCTCTTGGTGATAAGGGAAAAAAAAAGGAAAATTAGATTTTTTGCCCCAAACCTAAACAGAAACCTGGAAACAAGGCAAGAAAATTCTTCCAAATGGAAACCTCTCACAGATTTTGATATCCTAGAGTTTAAAAAAAAAAAAAAAAAAAATCTAAATCCTATTTTGTGAAAGATCAGGTCGTTGAAATTGCTAGAGGATGCGTCAGTCGGGGTAGCACTACCGGAGCAAGTACGTACGCTGGTGCACGCACACGCGCCCAGGCACACGCTTCCCAAGGGTTTTTAAATGGATGCTAATTTCAGCTGCAGCCAAGCAGCGCCGAGCGCTTCTAGGGATGCTGTCTTGGAACCTACTCACTAAGCAAATCGAGAAGGCAAAAGGGTTTTACGAGCCCACTCAAACCAGTCAGGTTTTGAGTTAGGACAACCCAAGAAAGCCTCTCCTCTTTGCCAAAGACAGAGCCCAACACACGTGGGACGGACTGGTTAAAGTCTGCCGGCCTTCTACGATCAACAGGATGAGGGAAGAGTGGAGCCCAGAGCCCATGAAACCTGTGGACTGCTCCGAATTGCTGCTGTGGGGGTAGCAGACAAAACCTTTGAGGTTAACTGTAAAACGCCTGGACGCTTCAATGAAGTGAAGATTTCACTTCACAGCAGCAGTCTGCTCCATCCTGAAGTTCCTATAAGGATTTATAAACTCATAGTTCATGGGTGATTCCCCCCTCACCCCTCCACTCCCCCAAATGCCCCTGGAAGTGCACAGTCTCACTCTTTAGTCTAGGTAAACGCACAGACTTCAAACCCAATGGGTTTCTGCCCTATTCCTCAAGGTCTCCAGCTCTCAGCAAAACACAGGTCCAGGTCAAAAGTTCAACTGTTAACTAAATTAAGTCTGAAGGCTCTTGGTCCCAGACTGAAGGTTACTGTGTGCGAGAGCAGCGTGCCACCACCTACTCTACTCCCTGTTTCTCAGAGGATGCTGGAACCTGGCCTCGTGCATGACACGCCACAGTTTTTCAGCACAGGGAACAGTGAATTGGTCTGCTCTAACTCCCTCTAACAGCCCTGCTCCCTGAAAGCCTGTCTCTCTATCCTTTAATCCCTTATCCAGGCACAATTATTACTTTCAGGAAAAGTGATGAGTGCTTTTGGATTTCATTGACTTGCAAAAGGTAGTTTAAAGAGAAGATCCATCTCATCATCCATGAAGATGATTAGAGGGCTGGAGCAGCTCCCCTACAAAGAGAGGCTAGGGGAGCTAGGCTTGTTCAGCCTGGAGAAGAGAAGGCTGTGGGGGGACCTCATTGCAGCCTTCCAGTCCCTGAAGGGAGCAGAGAAACAGGAGGGGAATCAGCTTGTTCAAAGGGCAGACAATAGCAGGACAAGGGGGATGGATTGAAGCTGAAAGAGGGAAGGTTTAGGTTAGATATTAGGAGGAAGTTCTTTACAGAGAGAGTGGTGAGGGGCTGGAAGGGGCTGCCCAGAGAGGTGGTGGCTGCCCCATCCCTGGGGGGGTGTCCAAGGCCAGGTTGGATGGGGCTGTGGGCAACCTTGTGTAGATCCAGGCCTTGAGGTTGGTGTCCCTGCCTGTGGCAGGGGGTTGGAACTGTGTGATCCTTGGGGTCCCTTCCAACCCAGACCAGTCTGTGATTCTGTGATTATTCTCTCACTGAAATCTCTCCAAAAAGAGTCCTTATACCTTTCACGTAAGAACCCATCTGTGTGGCAGAATTACACCTAGGTGGGATGCTTCCATCACCTGACAACACAGCAGTCAATGTGGGACCACTGAAGCATGCTGGTGGGATGAAGTTGGGTAAGGCCTTGCTATGGCAAGAAGAAACTGTTTACCAAATTAGTGGCTTACCAAATTAGCATCTTCCCATTCCTTGGGAAAGCAAAGCAAAGAAAAGGTTGATTGGGAGGGCAACCAGGAGATGTTCCTCATGTATTCCTTTCACCTTGTGACCATCACATTAAACTGACTGGCCCATACTGAGGGACTGGAGTTATGGGCAGCCAGAGGCAAAGATAAGCCATACATGATAGAAGAAAGGAGCTACACACTGCCTCTGCTGAAAATACCAGTGCCTGGGAAAGAGGAGCTTGTGATCTGTGGCACTGAGAATTGTTGATGTACACAGACCTATATGGAAGCGTTTTCATGGTCAGAAAAGAGAATAAATTGGCAAGTGTATGATGGGATCCAGCATACAGCCAATGAACTGTTACAGGCTGTCGTTAACGATGGGAGGTATGGATCTTAAAGCCACATGACCCAAACAAACTCATGTGTGTACCTGGTGCCATTGCAGACCCTGCTCTTCACTGTGAAACGCTCTTTTCCTTAGCTGAGTTGAAAACATGCCATCAAATTCATTAGAATGAGAGATGCAGGTTGGGTACAAGGTAAAAGCATTTGAAAATGTGGTCTTAAAAAATAAGATACGTTCCTGAAGGCTTCCTTTACAACATTCCTAACAGCACCTCAACCATTGCAATTAACTTCTCATTATGTGAGATGGTCATCTGCCTAGGTATTCAAATTCTGCCATTCTAGACAGCCCTATCACAGTCAAAATGGAGATATTAAATAAATACAGCTTGCAATCCACTTGCATTCTCATACAGTTACAAGTAACAGCTCTCAGTATCATGCCATCCATCTCTGCTAGCCAGCTTGGGAAAGGGGGTTCTCAAAAAGCACTCAGTATAGGTTTACCACCATTTTTACTGGCAGCATTGGTAGTGCTGCGGGCAAAGGAGGAGTTTGTCTGGAGTAGCAGATGCAGGGGGCTGTGCTTTCACATGGGGATTTTTGACTGACCACTGGCCCTCACTTGGTGCACGTGAGGGAGGAGGTGGCAGCTTTTCACATTAGCCACACCTGCATCCAAGCTCAAAGGGTCTTCAGCTTTAGCACCAATTGAGAGGAGTGAGAAGATACTGAGTGCTTCTGAAAGTCCTCCAGAGAAACACTATTCCTATAGCACATCACTACTAAATCCTGAAGAAAGGGTTTCTTACCTTAAACTCCTCCAAGATTTTGTAATTTTTCCCATGGTATTCACAAAAGTTTTTCACTTCCTTGCATTCTGGACAGCATCCATTGTGTTCCACTTTTGTACACTTTGGGTGGATTTTAGGGCATTCTGGTTGATCACAAACAGGTCCATCCTCAGTACAGACACAGGGACAGTTGGAATGTCCTGGGAAAAACCGTTCTCCCAGTTTGTACACAAAGCCACTGTCATCCACACAGCCCTTCCCTCGGTAGTCATCAAAGATCAGGTTGTCATTACTGGAGGTCTGGTCCCCTTCGTCAGCGGGGTAGTCTTCATGATTGATGGCAGCCGGAGTGACCAAAGCAGGGATTACAACCAGAAGTATCCAGGCTTCATGGATACGAAGAGCCATCCCCCTCCTCGGCTTCTCCATGGGATCTCAATGCCAGATAGAAACAGCTGCTTCCATAGGGAGGGCAGTGTTGTGGTCTGAAAACAGATATTGGCAAGTGAGAGCAAACTCAAAATTCTAAGGAAAACCCACTTAACAAAGGCCAGACTCTCCACCAGCACCCAAGGGCACACCGGTGCTTTCAAGCTGCACAGCCAGCCATCGCCGTTCCATGCCAATTAAGCTTCCTCTCAATTAAAGAGAACAAAGCCTATGAAATGCAGAAATCAGACACACGTGCCTGTAAGCACATGCCCACAAAACATCTCTCTAGAAGCAGGGTGGGGGTCACAGAACCATTTACTTTTTACTTTCGTCATTCCTCCCGCTGAGTTCTCTGATGCAGCAGAAGTTAAGCTAGCTGCTTGAAATCACACGGTGGCGGGGGCAAGCTCAGAGGGGGTTGAACCCAAGTTTAAGCGCGGTCTTAACCTCTTCCCGTAGCCACCGCCCTTCCACACGGTGCACAGACCAACTTCATTAAAGTGAGGTGGGAACCCCGAGTTGAAAAAGGAGATGAGCATCATTTGTAGGTAGATCTGTGTACAACATGCTAGGTGGTGCCGGGTCACGCTCGGTCTGCGAGAGGTAGAATGGTACAGAATTTTTTATATGGCATTTCTGAGGAGGAAGAGGGACTACCTGGGCTAGCGACACAGCCCAGCCTGTGGCAGGTCTGTATAATCCTGACAGAAGAAACGATGCAGTTCATCTTCTCCGTTGTTCAGCATTTCAGCAATTCCCAGAGAGAAAAGCAGAGCGCAGGGTGTGAAATGCCCATGCAATGCATGGAGCCACTGAAATGGCTTGGTCTTATTAAGCTGGAGCCTTTCTAAAACTTTGGGAGCGATGCCTGGCCTTTGGAGACCTCAGCTTCAGCGGCGGAGAGGAGGACTGACCCAGGGAGGGAGAGGAGCTCTGCTCAGCCCCCGAGGAGAGGCAGCTCCAGGCGAAGGCTGCGTGCCTGTGATGTGTGTGTGCCTTGGGTGTGCTATTGGCTGCTGGTGGTGCCACATCACTGCCACCAACACACCGTCCTGCCCGTACGACAGCCAGCAGCCAGCACAACCCCAGCAGCAAACCGGTTTCTGACCTCTCTTAGGAGAACTGGGCAAAGTATTACAGGGAACTTTTATCCATGGGATGAAGTATCGGCAATACAGTGATGCAGGAACAACGGAGGTGGATGCTGGCTCACACCCCAAAAAAACGGGCTGTTTGGATGTGTGTGTGTGTCATTCCTTCCCTTCCTCGGCTCCCACGGCGTGTGTACGCAGACACACACAGTATATGCAAACATGCATTAACCTACACACACAAAACAAACACTAACCCCCACCCCCACCAGCACCACCACCTCCAGGAGGATTATTTGTTCTGTATGGGGATTTTTGGTGGATTGCAGATGCCCAGCAATTAATTCTCCATTAAAACTTAAAAAAAAAAAAAAAAAGGAGAAAAAGTAGGAGCAGGAGGAGAAAGCTTTAATCCTAGAGAAACAGCTAAGGGGTCCTGTTGACAAAGCAGTTTTTCCAATGCCACAACAGAGGGAGACACCGGATATTACACAAGCTTTATCAAATTCAAAAGATATCTCCTTAATTGAAGTACTAGCTACGGTTCCATCACAAGGACTATGCACCCCGTTACTACTACCAGCGATGCCTATTGTAACGTGCTGTTTGGGAAATCAAGCGATTGATGCAGATACGGCTGCTTCGCGCATCTACAGAGCAGAGAGTCTCACCCACCTAAGTGCCACAGGTAGGATGCAATATTGCAGGCTGGTGGGTATTTAAGGGGAGGGGAGGGATAAAGCAGAAGCAAATTAAGTCATTTGTGTTGGAGGAAAAGGTGAAACAATTGAGAGAATCCGCTTAAGTTGGACGGGGAAGCTCTTCAGATTATTTAAAAATAAAGGAAAAGTTATCCAAAGATCGTAAATAAAGCCCGCTGTATTTTGTGCTACAGCATCGGAGATGTCCCACGGCAACTCACAAGCTCCCGGCTGGGCGGCGATCCGGGAGACCAGGCAGACTGCAGACGTCTCGCACGGGCAGAGATTTCAACAAGTAAATAAACGCCGCTCGGCTCGGGATTAGTTTACAGCTGAACTTTCTCATCATTTCTCTCATCACGAGAGAGGCCAGCATCGGAGGTAAGCCAGGCTCCGAGCTAAAAAACGTTTCCATCCGCCTTCCCCTCACCCCGAGTGAATAATTCACACTTACCTAATCAGGCTCGATCTGAAAGCCGAAAGGGGTCACAGGCCACCATGGACTAAATGGTTAGAAACAGATTAGCGAAAGCAGTTCCTCCTAATCACATTTTCACCGTCGACTCACGTACAATCCCTTTTCCTCCACCTCCCATCGCAAAAACAGGGGGGAAAGCGGCAGCCCAGCAACCACAACATGAGAATTAAGCCTTAACCCGGCGCTAGGGATTCACAGCCGGCAGCGGCGAGGCGGTCCAGAGGCAGGGATGCCGCGGAGAAACCCCGATGCCAGCAGCACAGTCATCGCGGCGAACTTGGGCTGGATTTCCTCAGGTCTTGGGGAGGGAGGGAGGGAGCGGGAGGGGAAGGGGGGAGGGGGGAGGGTGTTGGGGGGGGGGTGATGAGAAGGGGAAAAAAAAAATAATTCATATATATCCCCTCCCTGTGCCCAGCGGAGCTCTGGCGGTGCAGGATTTGCCACGGCGGGGGAAAAGGGGGAGGGAGGGGGGAGAGGGAGCTGGTTAGGCTGGAGGCAGGCGGGGGAGGGAGGGCGGAGGAGCCCCTTTGCCGTGAGGGAGGGGGGGCCCGCGGCGGGCCCCGCTCCCCTGCGGGGACTCCCCGGCCTGGAGGCGGGCATGCCCGCGCCGGGCCGCGCAGCTCCGCACTATTATTATTATTATTATTAATTTTTTTCTTCTCAAAAAAAGAGTGAAAAAAAAAAGGAAGAGATGAAAAAAAAATTAATAATAATAATAAAGAATCCCGCGGAGCGCTCGGGCACCGCGGGCCTCAGCGCGGGCGTGCCATGGCGCGGAGCGGCGCGCTTTTCCCGCGGAGGCTCCGCACCCCCCCCAACCCGCCGCGGCGCGTCCCGGCCGGCGCCGCCGCTCCCCCCACCCGCCCGCGGGTCTGGGCGGCTGCGGCTGCCGGCGGTACCCTGAGCGCCCAACTCCTGCTCGTTCCCGCAGCCCTGGATGCCTCCGGAGCGTTTGCTGGGAGGAAAAGCTCCCCCGCTGCCGCGTTACGAAAACTTCGCGTCTTCCTTCCCAATATTCCCCCCTTTCCCCTCCCAAACCCCTCCACCTCCTGCCCCAAGGGCTGGCACCGGGGAAGGGGCGCCCGGCTGGCGTGTGGCGTGTTGTGTTCCATTAAACATCGATCTCCTTGCAATTCGGCTGCTCTGTCATTAGGCGTCATTGTAAAGCTGTTTCTTCAGAAACCACCCAAAAGGCGATCTCTTGATGTTTGGGAAAACAGAGCGTCAACAGAGAGAGGGACGAATGGGGGCTTTTATTTGGATAAAATGCGGGCTAATGCTCCTTTCAGGGCGATTATTCCCACTGCAAACATTAACTAAGGGAACACTAAGTTCTCCCTGCCCCATCCCTGGGGGTGTTCAAGGCCAGGTTGGATGGGGACCTGGGTAACCTTGTATAGATCCAATCCTGGAGGTTGGTGTCCCTGCCTGTGGCAGGGGGTTGGAGCTCTGTGATCCTTGGGGTCCCTTCCAACCCAGACCATTCTATGATTCTATGTTGTCAAACCTTGTTTTTTCTCCTTCCCTTCCCATAACACCTTGAGATTAAGGCGATGTGAAGCAGAACGGTGGGTCCTCAGGTCCAGAGAGAGACAAACTGTTGGTCCTCAGGTCCAGAGACAAACCGTACCGTCGGCACCCCCGGAAAGCAGCTGCCCTGCTTTGGGATGGAAGAGAAGGCCATGCACTTCGTCTCTGTGGCCCCACAGGCTGGAGAGCTGCCCAGACGCAAGCTGCAGAACCTTAACGGACCCATCGCTGCTCGCCAGAGCCACGGTGCCACCTGAAATTCAGAGGAAAAGTATCGAGGTTTGCAAAGGAGGCAAAGCACCAGAGTGGCACTAGGGGTTTGGAGATTGCTGCTGGAAAGACACCTACATTTCACATACTCCTGTTTTCTGAGATAAATTATCAGAAAGTTGGCCAGATCAATAATAATGATTGGATTTTGAAGGAGATCTGGAGACCCAGGCATGCTACTCATAAGGAGCTTGGACGCAGTTATTGAGGGCCAGATTCTGAGCACAGACCGAGCACCAGAGAAGGAGATGCTCTTCTGATACCTGGAAGTATCAGCTTCTGTGCTCTTCACACTGCTTTTCTCCTACAGCTCTGCAAGAAACAAAGATGCGGGTTTTCAGCTGAATTTCAAGTAGGTCCAGGCATCTAACTGAGCCTCTAAGTGCCTCACTCTTTCACAGAATCATAGGGGTTGGAAGGGGCCTCCAGAGATCATCGTGTCCAACCCCCCTGCCAAAGCAGGTTCCCTAGGACAGGTCACACAGGTCAGCATCCAGATGGGTCTTGAATATCTCCAGAGAAGGAGACTCCACACCCCCCTGGGCAGCCTGTCCCAAGGCTCCCTCACCCTCACTGTGAAAAAGTTCTTCCTCATATTGGTGCAGAACTCCCTGTGCTCCAACTTGCAGCCATTGCCCCTTGTCCTGTCCCCACAGACACTGAGAAGAGGCTGGCCATTTCCCTCTGTGTCCCACACTTCAGATATTGATAAATATTGATCAGATCCCCTCTCAGTCTTCTTTTCTCGAGGCTGAACAGCCCCAGGTCACTGAGCCTATCCTTTATATGCTTACAGAAAAGAATTAGGCAGTGGAAGCATTAGTCTAAAATAGGGTCTAACAGTAGGGGGAAAAAAAAAATCCTAAAAAAAAAGGGCCTAAGGAGTTCCCAGTTTTCATGTGTTTATTCACAAGCCCAACCAACTCAGTTTTTCATCAATCTCAATGAGGCAGAACGTGTTTATACATTCACTGACCTCCTGCCTATGTAAAAGCAGCTGGGGAGTGCCACCAGAGTTACTCCTTTCTGAAAATAATTATAATAATCCTGAGTTTCACATTAAAAAAAAAAAAAAAGAAACCCCCCAAAGAGGATCGATACATTCGTTTGGAAGCCAACATGGTCCTCCCAACAAAGGGTTCATTGTACTGCCAGTCATGATCTTGGTCAAACGCCTTTTTCTATTAGGAGCGAGTTCGATACACCCTCCGAATGATTACAGCTCTTTCTTATGTATCAGGGTTTTCTCTCTGAAAGCAAAGTCATCACTAGCAGAGGAATAATTAATATTGACACTGACAAAGTCAATCTGGCACTGAGGCCATCATTTTTTGGGGAAGATTATGAAAAACAGCAGATATTTATTCTATTTTTAGTCATCAGGGGAACTAGAAAGTAGCGCTAACCATGATAAATACGCCCTATTTGCAAACCTTTATAACTACCCGGCTTCCTCATCTAGAACAAAGCCTGACACAGCAAAGATCTGTAGGATGGATTAGAGTGTCCAAAGCAGCAGATGTGAATATTTATTAGACATTCTCTTCCAGCGAGTCTTTGCTGACAGAAGCACCGCATACGGGTTGGTTTCGCTTGCAGCCAGCCTCTCCAGGCAATTGTTGGGATGGCTTCTCCAAGAGCCAAACAAATGCCATTTTGCCTGGAGCAACAGCAACAGCTGGGTGGGAGGTTAATGTAGCTTCCAGCCTCTTAAAACCAGCAACGGAAGCCACTTGTTGCAGAGGGAGAGGGATGGGAAGGAGAAGAAAAACAGTGGACAACTGCAGTTCCCTTTCAGAAAGTGAGAGCAGGACAGACCGATAACCGAGTGTCGTGGTTTCCCCCCGGCTGTGGGCCGAGATCCACACAGCTGCCTGCTCCTTAAAGGAAAAGAGCAGGGGAAGAGGGAAAAAGGGGGGAAACAAGGGAAGGGAAAAGGAAGGGGCAAATAACTCCAAACCCAAGAAACTAAGAGGCCCGTGGGTTGGGAAAAGGAGAGTTTACTAAGAGAACAGAAAGATCAAATATACCAATGCTAACAGGACTTTAGAGCAAAAGAAGATGAAACTCTTGATCCCCAATGCAGTTTCTCCCCGACCCACACAACTCAGGCCGGACCACCCAGAGCTGTCCCGCAACCCGACCGTCCCCCCAAGCAGCACGCGTCCCGCCACCGCCCCTCTTCTTCCTCCCCTCAGCCCCCCGTTCTCCTGGGCAGGACGGCATTGGCATGGAATACACTCTTTGGCCCATCTGGGTCACCTGTCCTGGCTTCGCCCCTCCTTTCTCCTGAAGAGAGAAATAGGAAGAAGCTGAGAAAGTCCTTGACTGTCTGACTGCAACTAAGAACATCAGGGTGTTCTCAGCACTGCTTTCATTGTAACTCCCAAACACAGCATGCCATCAGCTGCTACAAATGAAGTTAACTCTATCCTGACTGAAACCAGGACACCGAGACAACAGCTTCACTGTCTAATTGAACACCCCCCTGCCCCAGGGTTTGGTGGCAGGGCAGGAGATGTTCTCATCTCACCCCAATGCAGTGTTTTGGTAAACTCTTTGCTAGTTAAGTCATGCACCTGGTCCATGCCAACATTCTGACAGCATCAGGAAATGACAAAACCAGTAGGAAAATAGAGAGGGGCAATCAAAACCAACTAGCTAAGAGGTGCAGTAGTAAACTCCACATGCCTTCATGGCTGGTGCTCGCCGGGGACAGGGTTTAGGTGTATGAGGCCATCCTGGTGAAGAGCACTTCATGAGGATCTTTGTTAGCTGAGGTCGGCGACTAGTACGACGACTTCCACAACTTCCTCTCTTGGTAGCAGCAGGATGCACGGGCAAGCGCGTGCGAGGGGGAAAGAAAAGGGAGGGGAACGTGCAAAATGAGAACATCTCATTTCCGTCACCCTTTATGTCAGCACTGATCTACGGGGCTCATAACGGTTTGCTCATTATAATGTAAATTTACTCCCTCCTTTCTTCCAAAAGGAGATGTTTTGTTTCGGGAAGAGAGAACAAATTGTGTTTTATTGCTCTTTCAAAATGTTCTCCAATTAGGAAGGCAAACAACAACTATTACATAATTGTCACGCAAAGCTCTGGGTTTTATTGAAGGATACACGCTTGTGCGCTAACCAAGGCACTTTGATACAACACTCAGGGGAAGATAAATTTGTCTTCATACCTTTGGCCCAGCTGTCAGGTGGAGCTGGTCTATGCAAACTCACCCAAGTCAGCAGTTATGCTGATTTGCATTTAAAAAAAAAAAAAAAAAAATCTATTTAGGAGGTGCAAAGCCTCAAAGAGTCTGACCTCTAGATCACACAGCCTCAAGATCTCCAGCTCAGGAGGCTCCCAAAGAACCTGCTCTGGACCTGCTGGTGCACCTTGGGTAGCTAAAATGAATCTCTACTCCGGCTGGCCCCATGCCAGTCCTGAGCTCATCCTTCTTCCTCAAACTGGCAGACAGGAGTGATGACAAAGCACACTGCCATGACAAAGAGACCCTACAGTAGCAGCCTTTGCACTAATTACAGCTAATTTGCCGTTGCCCATTGCTAGCACACAGGTACTAATTTTTCTGATGTACCCCTATTATGTCCTTAGAATAACATAAGCTCTGACCATCTGGTCCCTTGCTTCAAAAAGGATGCAGTGAGTTAGGAAAGGTAGAGAGAGAAAGGCAGCAAAGGCAGCGAGAGGTACGAACAGCTTCTGTGCAAGGCATCGTCAAGGGGGATGACAACCCAGAGAAAACTGTTTCCATGCTAAAATCATGCTTTATCTGTATGCAAACCTCAAGTCTCGGCCAGCCCATGGTAATTGCCCCTGTTTCCCCCCCTTGGGGACCTACAGAGAAATTCAGGGCTGAGCCAGACTCCAGCCTGCCACCCAGGGATGCAGGTGTCGCACTGAAATGCAACTCTGAACCCCAGCTAACCTGGAAGCCCCATGAGCAGCTGTCAGAAGCGGCACAGTGCAGGCCATGGCATTTCTGAACGGGCACCTTTCTTTTCGGATGTAACTGCATTTCCTCCCACTGATCAGCACACTCCAGCTCCCCTTTCCCCCTCCCTGCATTTAGGAAAGCTGCCGCTGCAAGTTCCCCATCCTGGTTTCCTACAGAGCAAACACCCCGTTCCTGATCCGCCGCGCGTGGCCTCTGCAGGCATCTGTTTCCAGACTGGCAGTGCTCATTGGGTTTAGGCATTGATTAATTACACACACAGTGCTGCTGTTTGGGCTGGAAATACATTTGTACTTAATAAAACAATAAAAGTCGCTCATGCCCTGCTCAGAAAAAAACTCTATTTCCATTGATAAACCCATCTCCCTGCCTTGTTTTGAGATCAGAACCGAACCCAAAAATCACTTAGTACAGCAAAGGATGCAATTGCTTTTAAAACATGTAACCTGCTTGGGAGAACGGGGTAATTAAAATGAATTATCTTGTCTGGAAACCCAGGCCTGTAAAGTTTCCAAATGTATGTAAAGTTATGGGCAAAAGAAAAGCCATAGCTGTAAAGTGTCAAAAGCAAGAATATGGTTAAAAACAAAATAAAATTAATAAATAATAAAAAATTAAGAGAAATTACCAGAGTCTCCACACTGACCTAAACATATGAGCTTAAAATCAAAGTTACTGAACTTGGTACATAAAAGTAAGCCACATGCTTACTTTTGTGGGGAACCTACCATGCCTCTTCTGCTGCGTAAACACCCAACAAACCCAAAGCCACAGATGAGAATACTACATGAAATCCATCTCCTAATTCGAACTGGTGGATAAGTGTAAAATGGTGCTGGCATGTTGAAGCTATTTAATTTAATTTGTTACTGCACTTCTTCAAAAGACAAGACTAGGCCAGATTAACTTGCTGGGTTGGTAGAACCAAATTACTTGGGGTAGAGGGAAAAAACCCCACTCTGTACCTGTCAAAAGCCAGTTTGGCAATTTCTGTTCTGTAAGATCCTAACAGAAATCACAGCTGTGATTACTGTCACCTTTGTAAAATTAACTTTGAAGTGAAACCTTGCCAAGACCACATCAAGAGTCGCTTTACTGGTTCAGGCATCAAACAGCTGGAAAGGGGGACACCTTTGGACTGGGGCAGCCTAAAAAGCAGACCAGTTTACTGGCATTGGGCTCTGACAGTCAGTAAGTGATGTTGGCCAAATCCTCAAGAATTCATCTTAAAACAAACAAGTCACAGGCTGTGAAGCTGCTGATTTCTCAGCAAGGAGAACGCTCCAGCAGACCTAACATCCCGTTTCATCCCAGCGCATCCCGCTCGCGTTGCGGACTGCTCCATACGCACCCTGCCACGTGCAAACAAACCACCACCACTCCTCATCAGCCAGCCCCTTATAGACACTTTTCTTCAGGCAAATTAATCTACAAATTAGATAACATTCGATTATGGAATACTCTGAAGATTCCTGGTTTGGCAGACAAGAACTTAATGCTCTCAGAGTACTCCAGCAGCTTACGCATCTATAAAATAGTGTTGTAACAAGAGCCACAGCTCCACAACTCCCCATGGCATGTTAGGTGGAGGCATTCCTGCTGATAGCCACCACCCTGTGCTATCCCAGGGTACTTTTCTCTGACAGACCCAGCAGCTAACATTAACAAGGACAGTGAAAGATAAAACTCCTCACTGTTGCAGCGGCTCTTAGTCCCAGAGTGAACAGGTTGAGGTGCTGGAGTTGGACAGTTGTTTCTAATAAAAGCACAGCAGTTACTTGAGACATTCTTGTAAATAATTCCCATGTAGTAACTTCCCCAGTTTATAAATATTTGCACTGCCTAACTGCAAGCAAAGCATTCATCTTCAAAGACAGAAGAGCCCAGTTAATTCTTGTCTTGTTAAAATTATAATCTTGCATGGGTTTAAGAAATTCTGTTTATCATAATTGCATGGAGAAGGTTGAGACTGTTACTGACGTCAGAGAGGGGAAGGGAAGGGAAATGAAAAAAGGAAAGGAGAGGAGAGGCAAAAGAGAAGTGTAGAGGGGAGAGGGGAAAGGAGGAAAGGAGAGAGGAAAGGAAAGGAGGAGAGGGGAAGGGAAAGGAGGAGAGGGGAAAGGAAAAGAGGAGGGGGGAAAGGAAAGGAGGAGAGGGGAAAGGAAAGGAAGAGAGGGGAAAGGAAAGGGGAAGGGGAAGCAGGGAAAGGAGAGGAGGAAAGGGGAGGGGGAAGAGGGGAGGAGAGGGAAAAGGAAAAGGAAAAAGAAAAGGAAAAAGAAAAAGAAAGAGAAAGTAAGTTTTGATCAATAGGGAAATGATTTTTATACACATCAGAACCAATTTAAAGAATTCTCTAGGATCAATTTAGATAGACAGAAATGCTTCTCAGCATTTATTACCTGTGGAGGGAATATTGATCCCGTGCATTGATTTCTCCTGTGCATGAAGAGCAGCATCTGGTTTTGTTGTGTGGGTTTGGTTTTTTTTTAAATTTTAAAGATGCCCCAAAGTGCAAAGTATCAAAAAACTACTTATATTTTAAGGACTTAACATTAATGGGTCAACCAATGCCATTACTTGGAACTTTTAAACTCTATTCAAGAATATGCAAAATGCAATTGAGGTTAATTTTGGCACGTAGTTGTTCACCAGTAGAATATAATTTAAGAGAAGGGTTTTTTTTTAAACCTGACTTACCAAAGGGTACTAATTCCTTCCATAACACATTGTACCAAACATTTTATTTCCTGTTCTGTTTTAAAGAGGAATCTCTCTTCATAATAATATCATAAATCACACAGCCCTAATGGATTACATTCCCTCTGAATTAAGATCTTTTGCCATTATTGGAGCAGCAACCATTTGCATCATCATCATGATCACCCAACCTCCAGAATCTCCTCAGGTTAGGTGTAAAGTGCAAAGATACCCGGTCCCTGCTTTGAATAATCTGCAGTCTAAGTATAAATAAAAAACAACCAACCCCAACAAGGAATACAGCAGACAGATCAGGGTGGACAAGGCTATCGATAATTTTAAACTTAAATAGCCATGATCACACCTGATCATCAGAGTTACACGTTTTATGGGCATCCTGGTAGCAGGAGAGGACTTGGGGTTGAGGTCTTATCGATGCAGAGATGTGGAGGTACCCAGCACAAAGCTAGTTTGGGTACATGGAGCACATCTAGAGCGGTATAGCTATTTCCATGCAGCCCCCCTGCCAGCATGACGTGTTTCTCATCTGGGACTCAGCGTGGTGTGAGACAGCAGCCATACGACCTCCGGTTGCTGAGTTGGCATCACCCCTGCTACTGAGAAACACAGACTGGATGGGCTCGGATCCGAACCTGTGAAATGGGAGGAAAGCACCGAGCAGCTTCACAGCAGCTCGTGATCTGGCCCGTGGTTTCTACTTGGGATGAAATTAGGCAAAACTTGAAATTTGAGGAACCTTTCTGAGAGGGGGCAGGAAGGCAGATGGAAAGGTCGCCGAACACTACAAAGAATCTTCACACGAGTGTTAGTTTGCTTGTCCAAATAAGAGTAAATAAAATGAAAACTGTGATTGTGGTGACTGCAGATCAAATTCTTCATTCCTGTCACACCAAGCAGAACGTTATTTACCAGCCAACTGATTTCACCATACGATAGACGTACTTTTTTTGTTGCTCTATAAACAGCTTTCAACAAATACAGCAATTATTTCTCATCTCCCAAATGTACGTTTTGCTTGGAAATGTGCTTTTTTTGGACGTTGTTACAAGTCCTCCATTATCACAAACAAACAAAACCTCCTCAACATTCTTGTCTCAGAAATAACGGCAGCCCCCTCCTCCCTTTGCCTTCCCACTGGGTTTGTTTAGATCTTTCATGGGAAAGGGCAGAGAAAAATAATCTTGAGCAGGTAGTAATGCGCTTGCAGCAATTTACTAAATATTCTCAGTAATGGGGACCAAAAAGCAAGCTGGGAACGAGAGGAGAGGTCCAGCAATCTGCTGATATAGGTTTTTAATATATCCGTACCAAAATAAAATCCTTTTGTCATTCACTAATGTAATGACTTTTTTCCCCCCTCTCTTCTTTCCTTTCTCAGAAGTATTTAAATAGACAGAGATTTGGCAAAGTATATTAGGGAAAATTAGCTCATCTCAGTATGCACTTAAACTCATGACTCACCTTATGCTTGTGAAGTCATTCAATTCAGTGTAATCATGTGCTTAAATGATGGCAGGATCAGGGCATCACAAACAGATTCATTATGGCAATAATGAGTTACAGCACAAGGTCTTAATACGAACAGATTCACTTTTATTTGGCTTTTAGCAGTACACTAACAGTTAGACCTTTTAAAGAGAAAGGCGGCTTTATAGACTGAGTAGGGCCATATAATGTCAGTTTTTTAGAGCCAAGCGTTGGAAGAAGAAAATACAATTTGGTGCAGAGAAGTTTCCTAGATGAATTGTTCAGGAGATGCTTATGAAGGTGGAAAGTGATTCCCCCGCAACACAGGAAAACTCAAATTACCCAGGCAGCATGCTAATAGAAATTCAGTTCTCATCTATATCTAATGCTGTATCTGCGTATAGCATTTTGTCCTGGATGAGAAATGAGTGTGTGGCAGGGAAGGGCCTTCCCCATTCCCCTCCGAAGAGTAAGGGTGTGGAGCAATGTTTGGCCAACAGGAAAAAAAAAAGAGGACTTCTCTTAACTTTATACCATCTGGAAAAGGCGACCTAGCTGAAAGGGGATTATTACCAGAGCTTCAATGGATCTCAGAACTCAACAAATCCTTTTTCAATCAAAAAATCACCAGAAAGTTACTCAGAGCAAAGAAAGCATTTATCTGATAGAAGAAAATCCCCTATATAAAAGAACTTGAAGCCTTTCTATAAGGATTTCTACACACGGGCCATTAGCATAAAGCTACCTTTCAGCCGGACTTGAGCTTGTTTATATTAGAGTTTAGTTGGCCGTTTGGTAGCGTTTCAGATTTTCAAAGTAGTTGCAAAACAAACCAGAATGTATTAAAGCAGAAACTTGCAGAGCAGAGTCTTCAAGATGTCAAAAACGTTTCTGGATGTGTTAGTGAGGCACGTTTGAATATGTTCAGAGGTAGAGAATATTAAAATTAAAATACTCAGAAATGTTTTTAATCTCAGAAAATACTGAGATTAAAAACAGTCTCCGTCTCCAGACCAGGGCTGGATGTTTTTTCATGAAAATTTCTGCCAAAGAAGAGTATTTGTTTTTTGCATATAAAAGGAAAGAACGCTTGTCTAGCTTTCAGCGTTGCCTAGAATATCTGTATGTGTGGACACGTGTAGGGCCGTGTTTCCAAGTGCATCTACTTTGAGGAAAAAAAAATGGATGAGGAACAAAGCAGATGGCATTCTGGTAAAAACCCTTGGGCTGCTCCTGAGTGTGGCACCTCATTCCCACTGAAATCTTCCGAAATCAAAAATCCCAACAGGCAACATTTGGTTTCTCCGATTGCCGTTAAAGGGCAACGTGATCACCAACGCTGTATCAGCAGGGGGCTGCCTGGAGCCCTGGCAGGGCAATAACCTCCCCAGCACTTGTTGGCAGGGAAACTTCAGAGAAGATGACATCAGTAATGCTGTCACTGTAAGTTGTGCTTCTCCTGCCCAGGGCAACAACATGACAGAAATGTCGAATTTTAAAATGCTGCATATTAAGGGGAAGCAACGGAGGAGAAGAGTAAAGATTGGTATCATCTGATGATCCTCAAAAAGGAATAAATCATCATAAAATTATCTCCAGAAGTTGCCAAGCGGAAGCCCTCCTTACAAAGAAACTTCCTGAAGGACTTTTTATGTGATGGCAAATGCTCCAGAGCATGCTTCAAGTTCACACTATAATCTTACTCTGAAGAACAAGCTTTTCTCTTCTGTTAAACTTCTCTATTGGAAGTAGCATATCAAGTACTGCACTGTGTGTAATATTATCTCTGCGATACATCAGCTGGTTCTTGGTGTTTCCAGAGTCTGAGAGGAAAAATTCACACTTATGTTGAATAAAAATATTCAGAAAGAAAAATAAAACGTACCCATGGGTTAACTTCAAAAATTAAGTTGCAGCAAAACTGCTGTCACTGCAAATTGGAATTTATTCTAGCTATAAATGAAGCCCCTGAATATAGATTTGGGCGCAGAAACATGCTTTCCTCTGAACTTCCTACTTGACTGTATTTTAGGCAAAAGTATATCCTGTCTTGAGCAATGTAAAAAGACAAGAAAAATTCCAGGTACGCAGGAACACAGCTTTGACTAATGGAAATGCCACTTGAAAAGCATTCAGAGAGTAGAAGAAAACCCTTTTATTAATATTCTGTTCTTTCCCTCTTCCCCACTCTCTGTTTTCAGATGCCCACAGGCATTCAGTTAAAGCATTTTTGGTCCTCCTCCCTTTCTCAGACAATAAGATGGGTGCGCTTGTGTTACAGAAGATGGGACCAGGATGTGAGCAATGATTTATTTTTCCCTAGGACAGCATATGCATCATCGTTTCCATTAACTCTCAAGGAATGACCAGATGTGTAATCATCTCTTGACACAGAGCGGGATTCATCTCATCTAACCTTGCCATCCCAAGACGAGCAGTTAGTTCATCTGGGCTCCTTCTGCAGCTCCCAGTGAGAAAAACCCCTCCTTTTTCACAGGAACTCAGCCTGCCTCTTTTAGGCTGCTGTCACAGGTGATTGCCTCTGTGCACTGGCTGCAGAGGGACCACATAGGTCATTTTTGGAAAGCCAAGGCAGGGGGATATTTAATCCTGCTCTGAACTCGCAAGCAGGCACCTCAAAGAAAATTCTCAGAAGAAATTCCCCAATTTGCACTGCTGTCAGGCTTATATATTCTGAAAAACACAACTAGGCACCAGTGCGCATCTCCAGGTGCTTAAATGTCTCTGGAAGTCAGACTTTCATAGACATGGACCTCTCTTAAACCCAAGTCTGGATCACTTGGTGCAAATCCCATGCTGTGGCAACCAACCATAAATTTGGTAACAAAGCAGACCATGTGCACCGTCAATGTCTTGTCACCTGAAGGACTCTGAGATAATGGGCTTGTCTGTGCTCTATTTCTAAGCTTATTGAAAGGGACCATAATTAGCACTTCCTTTTGCATACAAATCTCTTGACCCCAAAGAGCCAGCTCTTACACTGGAGCTCTCCTGCTGCAGCTCTTACCCACCGCAGGTGATCAAAGCCTGAGATGAAGGTGGACTCTGACAAAAGGGTTTGCCTGTGGTTCTGCAGACCTGCAAGCTAAACTTTACTTTACTTCTAGAGTTCAAGCAAGAGTCATGAAAACTGCTACTTCAGAGAAAAAGCACTTTTGAGGGAAAAAAATAATATTTATCTTGCTTTATCTCACAATGTTCTGCCTAAATGTTTTATCTCTGAATGTGCTCGTTAAGGAGAAGCTGGGTGTCCTTACAAGCCCAGATTGGAACGGAAGCTGTGGGCAAATCACTGATTCTTAATGCTTCTTGCACTCATCAGTCTTTTCTAAACAAGATAGGGAAACACGTCTGCTTTGTCTGTAAAGATAGTTTATTGTTATCATTATTATTTCAAGCTTCGAGGATGCTCTAATGTATGTGGGCGCTAAGTTTTGTCATGGAAAATCCTTCCCTACACAACAGCTCCTGGAGAGGAAGGCTGGTGCAGAGCTGGTTAAGGCACTGCTAAGTTGGTGGGAGAGCCGAGCCCAACTTGTGCCAGGTATGCCTTCAGCTTAGCTCTAGGTTACACCCTGATTTTCCTGTGCCCAGCCTGTCCTAGCTGCCAGGGCATTTTCTATCATGACTGGAAAGATATGAGTGGAACGAAACGTGCTCTGCGGGTCCCCACTCTCCATTCACCCCACAAACAAATAACCCCATTTTTAGGTAGCCCAATAAATGGGTTCAACACCATCCTTACCCTTCTCAAACTTCAGCTCTCCCAACTCTTTAAGTTGCCTTCTTTTATCTGTCTATAAACTTCTCAGGATAAAAATAATGGTGATTTTTAAAACCCTAATCAGCACAGCCTTCAGATGGTGCCTACGCTGTCAGGGTAAGTGGTCCAGAGCATTGCAGGGTGACATGTATCTTTCCTATGCATTACAACTAAATAATATTTTACCGTGGTAGTAAAAACAGAGACAGACATGGGAAGACTCTGAAAACAAAACAAACCAAAACAGTAGAAGAAAACCAAGCTTAATACAATCTCCTCTGAGTAAAGGCTCAAACAAAAAGTCTACTTTTAACATAAGCATGTCATTGTCAACAGCGGTATCTCCATTAGGCTCGTTCCTTTACCTAAACATTCCTATTACTGTCATTTCTCAGGGCTGTCATACTGCCTTGACAGCGCAAACACTAGGCTGTAAAACCTGTCAAGGAGGCCAGTTGATTTCCTACATCTTCTGACACTTGCAGGTCTTTAATATCAGGCTGTCAGAACACCGAAGAGAAAGGCGGGCGCTTCCCTGTTCGGTGCCGTTACTGTTACTACCACCGCACATACTTTAATCATTAGCCTCATACTACTATGAAATCCTGACTTTTATGCCCTCAGAGTCCCATGCTGGAAAATGCTGCCGGCATAAATCTATCGCTGAGGTTAGCTGGCTTGCTTACCTGCCGAGTTACATTTGTAATATGAATCTATTAAGTTTTATGGAGCTTATATAGGTTTTTCCTTAAACTTTCTTATGCGACCCTCCTCTGTTGTTGTTGTTGTTGTTGAAGAGGGGAGCTGCATTAGGTGTACTGATTATCCAGTGACAAGCGTAGGTGAAATGCAGCTGATTAAAATAAACCTCTCTACACCCAGACCATTTTGTCCCTGGGTATACTGATACAGCAGATGAGCTCGGCGGGGAGTAAGTTTTCCATAACGCCAAACTCCTTTGCTTCAATATTGAAATGAAACCGAGAGAAGAACAACAAGAGGAAATTGGGTAAGGACAGACAACCGTCTTTAAGTGTTTACCGCATGCGCTTCATGTGTAGGACTGTAGTGGTACTCCTGCTCCGGCTCTGCTGTTGTCCCCCCAGATGAATGAACGAGTTCCTGAGCTAATAATTATCCTGGGATAGACTATTTTTAAATTTTTTCCTGTATTAGCATTCCACTTCACACGCAAAACCCCCCCGACAAAATAAAAACCCCAAAACCCCAAACACAAAGGTGTCCTCCTGAGACATAATGGTATCTGCTATCACTAGCAATCAAATTAATCACACAGGGTGGCACGGCTCCACAGAAGCAACAGATTTAGGAAATCCCATTGCAAGGAGTAAAAGTGTGATAAGCAAAGCATGTACTTCCAGGTGGGATGAGTCAGGTAAGCAACCAGAAACCATAGCTGGATGTTTACATAGCTTTAAGTGACTCTATTGATGCTCCAAGAGTTTCTGTTCACAGAGATGGAAACAAAAATGTAGGTGTTCAGTACTTCAGTTGCCAAAGAACATTTGCTATAGGAGACTAACAACTTCCCTATGGACAAATCCGTGAATGCCCTTCAGGAGCGTTAGTGGAGACTCAGGAGATGCGTGACAGAAGTAGAACAAGTTTGGAGGTCAGTTCTGATAACCACCTCCCTCCCTGGTGGTACACGTCACTGACTGACCTGTGCCTGAGCTCTCCACCTGCAAAGGAGGAAGAGGGATAGTGCTGCTTTCTTCAGCTCCTCTCCTTGGATTGTCTGGGGCAGGAACTCTTGCAGCTTGCCGCCTGGAGCTTCTAGGCATCATCAAAACTATCAGCAGTAATAACAGAAGCATTTACTGCTGTAGCTGACAGCATATCTCCTGGCTACTCGCGCACACAAGGCACCAGTTGAACCCTGGGAGATAACACACAGTGTCACTTCCTCGGGCTGCTCCGCTCCCACCGGCTGCCAAATTACTCTCACCTCTTGTCAAGTAATGGCTAAACACTGTAAGGAAATGCAGTCTGGCTGCTGTTTCTCACAGTAATGAATGCTGCTGTCGAGTATAACAAATGTCGTATGTCATAGCGGCATTTATGACACTAATACTGGATCACTGGATAGCATCCAATAAAAATCTATGGTGAGGTAATGGGACATAGCTGGAGAGTGTTGAAAAGGAATCCTGAGTTAATACAGTTTCAGGTATACATAACATATCTTGTAATGCTGCAGCTAAGTGATGAGTTAAAAACAAAAAAGCTCATTGGAGGATACGTTCAGGGTTTTGTAGATTTATGGTACTTTGAATGCAGCTCCTTGCAGCACTCCCTGCCAAGGTTTCACGCAGGGTGACCACTTCTGACTGTTCTCTGGCATCTCCCGTGCTTTCAGTCTCTGAAAGATACGATTATTTTTTATTCCCATGTGTTGTCCTGGTCTGAATGGTACATTACTGCTTTTATTCCCCCAAAATATTTTAAATTCTTTATGGATCATCCATCCCTTGCCTGAGAAACCAGCGTAGGTCAAGTCTGAATAAGTTTGTCTTGAACTGTTCAAATTGAATGCTCTTGGTCCATGACGTGTAACAGTTTACAAAATGAAAATACCCTACTGGACCCCGAGTAGTCTCTTGTATATGAGGTTAAGATATAAAATGTACCTTGAACTGGGTGCCTTTCCCTTGAGCTTACCATTTTCAGAGCTGCCAATTGCTTCTGCTCTTTCCTGAGCCGGTTACACAGCAAATTGCTGGAGGTAGGGCTTTTTAAGTCCAAGCTGTTCCTTCCTTAGGACGGCATAAGCACGGGTAGTTTGAATTATTTTCATTTAAATCTAGGTTTCCAAAGCAACCCTGTCAAATAGAGGCATCCACCTTTCATTCGCTGGATGGCTTCAGCTAATACTTAGGCTGTCATGGTGCCCAAAAGAGGGAAGATTGCAGTCTTCTCCACCATTGTATTATCTTTTCTCGATGCTTTTTCTACTTTTATATTCTGGCAAACCTGCAGTGATAGGAGGTAATTCCAGCCTGTAAGGTCATAGAAGAAGAGAATGCAAGCTCCAATGTATATCTTTCATATCTAATTATGTAATTTTCTGCAACCTTCCTGTCTCCTTCCAGTTTACCCAAAAATGCTCCTGGCGAGTCCCTCGCTGTTCTCCCTTTCTTTGAAAATGTACACTGCTCTAATAGCTCCTTTCCTTCTCCATCGATAATTTTCCTCCTTCTTGTGCTGAAGCTCATCATTTACTTGCAGGTGTTGCTCTTAGGGTATCCTTGATGCTTCCACGGCCTCCTTCACCTTCTACATCAGTGCAGTTCTTTGCTCTACGTTCCTTGCCCTTCATCTTCTCACCTGTTTTAAAGTGGGCCCATGGCAAGCCGTGGTTTCCAGTCACCCACCCATCTTTCCATCCTTTCTTCCCTTCCAGTCCCCATACACAACCTACTCTTCTGACACATTTCCCACTCAAACCATTGATTTTCATTTTGGGGTTTGCGAGTTCCGTGTTCCTTTGATGATTTCTAATAGAATCTTTTCCATTTCACTTTCTAACCAGCTTATTAACACAACTGGGCTTCTATAACCTCGTGGATTACTAGGTCACTTAAATGACTTTTCTGATGAGACAAAAAACAACCGTATAGAAAATCACTTATAAACTCCATTGCTCCATGCAAATTTTAAATGCCAGTTTAAATGCCTTCCATATTATTCTTAATTGGGAAGTTACTTATTGCTATTGTACTGACATCTTCCCATGTGGAGCTGGAGATATTGCAACGCCCAGTTTTCACCACCAAAGCACAAGTCTTATCCCTGCAGTGCCGTATGTTTTGGGACAAGCATGCAGACCCAGGTAGTCATCCAAGAAAAGCTGAGGTCATATGAGTTACAGTTACCAGCCACGTGCAGCCAAAGAAACCACCAGCCTTTGTCTTTCTTCTTGATTGATACACAAAGCCTCTAAACATCCTTGTCTGGTAAACAAGAGGGAATCGTCTTAGGGCAGAACTGCAGACACTTGTACCCTGTACAGGGAAACCGTGGGATAGGGCATGCCCCTTTTGAGTGAAAACACTCACCCATAGCCTGTGCTTCCACTCCCAGGGATGCAGATCTTTCATCTGCATTCTCCAAGTGAATGGATGATTCCATGCTGAAGTTAACATTTGTTATTAACTTCTAATAACCTCTAGGATTAGTCTGATGTTTCCTTTAGACAATGCTTTTACTGGGTCTGTTCTTTTTCCCCACTGTAAGTGAACCTTCACAGAATCATAGAGGTTGGAAGGGACATCAAGAGATCATCAAGTCCAACCCCCTTGCCAAAGCAGGATCCCTAGGACAGGTCACACAGGTCGGCGTCCAGACGGGTCTTGAATATCTCCAGAGAAGGAGACTCCACAACGCCCTGGGCAGCCTGTTCCAGTGCTCTGTCACCCTCACTGTGAAAAAGTTCCTCTGCATAAAGAAGTTCCTCAGATCCACCACAGAGCCAAGCTGCAAATTCATGTCAGCTTCATTAAACTATATTTGGTTTAAAATGAGGTTCAAATCCAGTTCTAGATTTTCTCAAAAGCTTGAGATGCTTAGGATTGAAGTTTATATCACAGCAACTACTGAAGGGAAAAAACAGCCTCCAGTTCCATATCCAAACTCTGAGTCCCACACACATATATATACACATATATCTGTCACCAAAGGATTGAGTCAGATTCAGCTCCTGTTTTCCTTATGCAGTACTAATACGCTTGCCAGGGAGTCAGTTCAGTTTCACAAGAGCTCTAGCAACATAACCAAAGCAACCACGCCAGGCTGCATAAATGGAATTTCAACAAGTACTTTTGAACAGCACCTCTTCCCAAAATTGTTTTTTCTGTAATTGAAAAATGTCTTTCAAATGGAACCACTTAGCATAACTCTGAACCGTATCCAGAATCGTCATAAACTGCTGCTCACAGGCCAAGGGCCAAGATTTTAACTTCAGATATAAATGCAGTAGCAGATGCCAATGCTGCTAACACTGAAATCTGGCCTGATAAGCTTGGTTTTAAAGGGTTTGTTTCTTTGTTCTCATTTCTGCTTGTAAAATCAAGGAGTGTGTTTAAAGCAGAGCTTAAATGAAAAGTTTGTTTAGGAAAACTCACCACGAAAACTCTATCCAGGCCAGGCTGGACTGCTTCAATCTTACCATAACCCAGATAGCCCATAATGGAGCCTTCTCCAGATTCCTTTATTCTTTATGAGCGATAAGCAGGTCAAAGACCCTCAGCATAAACTTCCATTCCTTCCACCAAAATATCCCAGATATATATATAATTCCATCGCTTCCTCCATGACATCTCCAGTGTATCACCTTCTCACAACATCCTCCCTAAGATGTACCTTTGTGCCTCCCCCAAAGCAAACCCCTGCTACTGAGTTCTTAGCTATTCTCACCAAACCACTCTCAATAGCCTCCACTCCTCAGCTACACCAACCCAAACTTCTTTCTCCAAAAACATGTTGTTCATTTAAGCTTTTTTCAACTTCCCCCTTTCCACCTGTTTAGTTTTCAATGTCTCATTTGCCTAATCCACCCTGAAGTTGTTATGCCAAGAAGTTCCATCACTTAACGTAGTGATGCTTTCTTCAAAAACACAGATGACTTGAATAAGATCAATTGAAGCCAATGATGTCAAATTTCCTCAATCAGAGAGATGTTCAGCAGAGTTTCTTCTGCTTCAGCACAGACACCTGCTCTTTAATGTTCTTTATGCTTTTGGAACTGGGTGTTTGAGAAATCAGCCTAATCTAGAAGCCTGGACGGGGGCAGATACTGGAGAGGGCTTAGCAGTCAGGATGCCTCAGCAATAAATCAAGGAAGCAGGAGAGAGGGGAAAAATATCCCTTATATTGTATCAACCTGCTAATTCTTGTTTTACTCAACCATCAAGAGCACAGCTCTGCAGGCAGCAGCCACGTACGCTTTTACTTTCACCCCATCCTAGTTACCAAGGTACAACTTAGATTATCAGAATGACTTAGGGCACCAGAATCCTAGTTTGTGCTGAAAGTTATTTTGATTTGGCATCCAACCCTCAATTTTATTTCTGGTTAATACCCCCCAAGTGTGCTGTCCTAATTCCATTGCACATTTTTCTCTGAAAGATGCACCCCTGGCCTGTGTGTAGACCACAAACAAAACAAGGACTTTGGTGCTAGTAATAATTTATCCAAAAAAAATAGAAGTTTTTAAATGGGATCCAGCCTAAGGAAAAACCTAGTTTCTCTATTCCTTGCAGCTGTTCCTGAGCTGCTACGTCTGGGATAACAAGGATGAGAATTCCATCAGACAGATGATAATGACTAGAAATAATTTGATATTATCTGTTTCTCTATCCCTACCAGTGGGATATTTTGTTCCTTACAATTTTGGTTTTGCACCTCAACAAATTTTGGTTAAAGTACTGATTAAATCTGAGGTCCTAAAGACATCAAGTAATTGTAATGACTAGTATTATAAAATAATTTAACTCTTAGAATCTACTGATTTGAATATAATTCATGAGATTCTCCTTTGTTGTTATAAACAGAGTTTAATTTACAGATAATCTTCTAATCCTCTGTATTAAAAAGCAATTATGACAGGAGTGCATTAACTAAGAGTCAGTTGCACGTCCCAGAGATGTAACAGATCCAGCACTTTATTAGAACACATCCACGTGGAGGTGACTGAGCAACTGGGAGAGGGCATCAGTTAATCCACTTATAAAGATTTAGTGCAATGGGATTTAATTTGCTAACAAAATTTGCAAAGCTGTTGGATCCTGAAAACACACTGCCCTGTGAAACACCGACCACGGCGCTCACTACCAGGCAGATACCCTTCCCGGCGTTTGCAGACGTGGCAGCGCAGTGGTGAAATGGGTTTGTGCAGCAGCAGTACTGAGAAAGTATTTTGCAGATGCCCTTTCAGTGGAATTTGGAAACTGAGATGCTGGAGAAAGAGATGAGGATGGCAATCAAGCCGCCCTGTGCACAACACCAACACAGCTTCTGCAGGCGTCTCCCGGCCTGCGTGAGATACGCTGACACTTCTCAGGAGGTCTGTTACACCTCAGGTTTTAGGCAGAAGTGTCAAACCTCTCTAAATTAAAGAAATGAGGGAAGAAAAGAAACCCACATGGGCAGGACCCCAGGACTCGATTGTTTGGGATGCTAAAGAGAGATTCTGCTTAAAAATTAAAACCCCATTTTCCCTCAGCACCTGAATATCCATAATTCAAATACTTAAGTCAGTGAAAAGCGTTCAGTATTGGATCTGAAGGAACAGAAGTGGTCAGTGGCAAAGTCAGGATTAGGACCCGAATCTTTCTCAGAGCAGTAAATCATGTCAGAAAAATCTCTTTTTGAAATTCTCTTAGTGCTACACAGCTCAGTTCTCATCACGCTGGCTGCCTCAATAGAACGCATGGAATAAGACCTTAATTCCTCCAAAAGGCACAACTATATTTCAATCTTACTTTCATTAGTAACTTGTACTGTATTTGGATTAATTATTAAATGAAAGAGAGCATCATTATATATGGCAAAGATGAAAAGCTTGCAAATGGAGAAGTATAATTCCCTCATTGAGGGAATTACACTCACCGCCTCTCAGAGTGTATTATAAATCTACACATGCTCAAGCACAGATATTCTTCACCTGCATCTCAGTTAGGTAAAGCAATTTCCCCTTTTTTGATACCTTGAAGCTTCAAGGTTTAGGTGGTCTGAAAACAGAATGTGGCCCAGTAGCCCTATATAATTTATTGATATGAGCTGTATCAATAATCTGCCCTATGGAAAGAGAGAAGTTTTCCTTGTTTCAAGGTCAGGTTTATCCGGAGAGCTGATTTCTCGTTATTTAAAAGCCTGGCCTAAGTCTGAAGTATGACAATAATTAAATCGAGTCTGGATTTGTTGAGGTATACCAAAACTTTGGCTCACTGTGATTTTCTAGTAAAGGAAGCCATAGAAACCCAAACCATTTCAAATTAACCTGGTTTTATCCAGATGGGTAAATGATTTTTAAGTGTGTAGTATGATTAAGAGGAATAAGCTACCCTGATTGCTTTTGGTGGAAGAGAAAAGCTCCTTTTGGAGGCCACCAGCAGAGTAGATAGTTTCTCAAAGTAAGCAAGAGGTTGGTTGTAAAAGAACAACGTACAGGCAATGTTATAAATTCAAACCATGGTTACACAGGCTCTAAAGAGCAACAGTGCCAGGCACAGGAGAGGAGAATCCCAGCACCAGAAGAAACCAGAACCTAATTTTTCCTTGATGAACGCCCCACAACATTGTGGTGATGAACCCTGTCGACACTGAAGGATGTCAAAAACCACAAAGCAAATAAGCAATGAAAGAGTAGTTCAGAATTAGCGTGTTTAGGTGGGTTCAAATTGGCAATTAGAGGCGGGCATGAGGCCACAGAGGTTTTGGAGCTCATGGAGGTTCAGGGAGCAAAGATGAGGTAGAGATAGCTCTGTTCCTCCTGAAGTATGTTGCAAAGAGAGAAAGAAAGAGCAGTCCAAAACACCACTTGCCCAGGATCACCCCCAGGGGACAGTAGGGTGGGCTGGGCTTCCTCCAGAGATGCTGGAGAATTCCCATCATATTAAGTTTCCAGAGTGGAATGAGAAAGTGTAGGCTTTTTTTTGCCAGTTGCTGCAAGTCATTGGAAAAGCAGCTAAGCAGAATGAGGAAGGAGTTAAGAAAAGCGGCTTCCCAAACACACGCAACGCTATCCTGAGCTGAGCCACGGATCAGTTCGCCCATATGTTCTTGCAAACAGTTCACAATTCAGCGTTCCCATTTCCCTCCCAACCATTCTGCAGTTTCAAGACAAACCAAAACAAAGGCAATCTGGTGAATACATCTGATTTGCTTAGAAAACAAAGATTTTTTGATTTTTTTTTTTTCCCCTCATCGTGTTTGTATGTGGCTGAACTTTATGAGCTGCATTTATATTGCCTAGTTTGCCCAGTCTGGGTCCAATCTGGACGCTTTTAAGTGAGTTATTTGTTTAGCAGGAACAGGCAATTCACTGACTGAATTGTTTAGGCAAATTCCCCACACTGTCAAAGCTTTTTCTTCTTACGCAGCGTATCTATTACTCTTTAAAATGCACACCTAGCAGCTTTTACTGCATTCTCACAGCTAGAAACCTATGGCTGGATTCAAAAATGATGACATCAGAGGCAAAATACCAGCATCATTGAGTCCTGAAAGTCAGCTCTCTCTCTTCTCACTACTGTTAAGCTGTGGGCTGGTAACCATGGTCTCCACCAGGCGGAGAGGTTCCCCCTACAAATCTGGGGCAACCCCGACGGAGGGCCTGCCTCGGGATGCTGCGGTTCAGGTCTCCGGCTGCAGGGAATGCCAGAGTCTGCAGTTGCCAGGGAAAAGAGGCAAGCCCCTAACCTGTGTGAGGTGTGAGCAGGTCGACGATCTGCTCTGTTTAGTTGTAGAACTGAAGGAAGAGCTCGAAAGACTGAGAGCAATCAGGGATTGCGAGCAAGAGATTGACTGGTGGAGTAGCTCCCTGGCAACCCAGAAGGAAGAGAGTGGGGAAGACACTTCGCACCTGAAGACGGTCCCCCCGCTCTGCCCTAGACAGGAAAATGGGAGTGTCCCAAACCCCGAGGAGGGCTGGAAGACAGTCCCGACTCGCCATCGTAGGCACACCCCCTCCCTACCTACCCCACTCCCCCAGGTTTCCCTAAGCAACAGGTTTGGGGCCCTGGCAGTTGAGGAGGAGGTATGCGAGGAAATGAATGCAGCCCCTCTGCCTCAGAGGAAGCGGAAACCTAGAGTGAGGCGATCATCTGCACGCCTTGAGACTGCCTCTGTGAGGCAAGAGAGAAAGGTTGTTGTAGTAGGGGATTCCCTTCTCAGAGGGACAGAAGGCCCTATATGTAGACCGGACCCTACACACAGGGAGGTGTGCTGCCTCCCTGGAGCCCGGGTCAGGGACATTACAAGAAGGCTATCAGGGCTGGTTAGACCCACTGACTATTATCCATTACTGATAGTTCAAGCAGGCAGGGATGCAATCACGAAGTGTAGCCTGCAAGCCACCAAAAGGGAATTCCGGGACCTGGGGCGCTTTGTTGAGGGCGGGGGAGCCCAAATAATATTCTCGTCTATCCCCACTTACGGGAGGAGGGGCTCAGAGCAGGACAGGCGAACCCACGAGTTGAATGTGTGGCTGAAAGGCTGGTGCCGGCGCAAGAACTTTGGGTTTTTTGACCATGGGATGGTGTACTCTGCTCCTGGCATGAGTACTGCTGATGGGGCTCACCTGTCCCATAAAGGAAAGAGGATCCTTGCCCAGGAGATGGCAGGGCTCATTGACCGAGCTTTAAACTAGTTAGGAAGGGGGAAGGGGATATTAAGAAGGCTGCTGGGGTTAGGCAAGTGCTTCGGGAGTCACAACGAGAGTTGATGGTGGAAAAAGGTAAATTCCAACAGCACAGTGGTGGACTTGGAGATGGTTTTCCAGGTGTGAGTAGGGAAAATTCTGTGGATTGCCCTGAGTACTCCTCAGTGGAGCCACTTTTGCCAGTCCCCTGGCAGAAATCTCGCTGTGGGCTGTTGAGAATACCTACATCTGCTGCCCCACTTAAATGCCTTTATACAAATGCACGTAGCATGGGGAACAAACAAGAAGAATTAGAGATCTTTGTGCGGTCGCAAGGCCACGATCTCATAGCAATCACAGAGACGTGGTGGGATAACCTGGACGACTGGCATGCTGTCATGGATGGCTATGTGCTTTTTAGGAAAGACAGGCTAGGGAGGCGAGGTGGAGGAGTTGCTCTTTATGTGAGAGAGCACCTAGATTGTATTGAGCTCCACCTGGGGAAGGATGAAACATCTGTTGAGTGCTTGTGGGTTAAAATCAAGGGGCAAACCGGTATGGGGGACATTGTTGTGGGAGTGTGCTATAGGCCCCCTGATCAAGAGGAGCGGGTTGATAGTGCATTCTATAAGCAGTTAGAAGTAGCCTCAAGATCCCGGGCACTAATCCTTATGGGGGACTTCAACTATCCAGATATTTGCTGGGCAAGCAACACGGCCAGTCGTATGCAGTCCAGACAATTTCTGCAGTGTGTTGAAGACAATTTCCTGCTACAGATGGTGCAGGAGCCTACAAGGGGAGGGCGGGTGCTGGACCTTGTTTTAACTAACAAGGACGGGCTCGTTAGGGAAGTGAAGGTCGGGGGCAGCTTAGGTCTAAGTGACCATGAAATGGTTGAGTTCAAGATCCTGGGTGGAAGAAGCAAGCCAAAAAGTAGGATAGCTACCCTGAATTTTGGAAAAGCTAACTTTGATCTCCTCCGTGACTTAATAGGGGCTATCCCGTGGGCTACGCTGTTTGAAGGAATGGGAGCCTGTGAGAGCTGGCTAGCATTCAAACAGCACTTCTTCCAAGCACAGGAACGATGCATCCCTTTGTGCAGGAAATCGGGAAGGAGAGGCAGAAGACCTGCGTGGATGAACACGGAGCTGCTGAGTAAACTCAAAGAGAAGAGGAAGATCTATGAATTGTGGAAGAAGGGTCTGAGCACATGGGGAGAATACAGGAATGTAGTCAGGGCCTGTAGGGTCGCAACTAGGAAGGCTAAAGCCCTCTTGGAAACGAAGCTGGCAAGGGACATAAAGGATAATAAAAAGGGTTTTTTTAGATACGTGAATAGCAAAAGGATGACCAGGGATAATGTAGGTCCCTTGCTGAATGAGGAGGGTGTCCTGGTAACGGGGGATACTGAGAAGGTGGAGATACTGAATGCCTTCTTTGCTTCGGTCTTCACCTCAAAGGCCCCCGGGACCCACAGGCACTGGATGTAAATAGGAGTGTTTGGGATATGAAGAATTTCCATCTGGTTGAGGTAGGGGAGGTCCAGGAGCGGCTCAAAGGGATAAACGCACACAAATCCATGGGACCGGATGGGATACATCCACGTGTGCTAAGGGAGCTGGCGGAGGTGATTGCTGAGCCGCTCTCTATCATCTTCAACAGGTCCTGGAGAACAGGAGAAGTGCCTGAGGACTGGAGGATAGCCAATGTCACTCCAGTCTTTAAAAAGGGCAAGAAGGAGGATCCCAGCAACTATAGGCCAGTCAGCCTCACCTCTGTCCCCGGAAAGGTAATGGAACAGCTTGCTCTGGATGCCATCTCCAAGCAATTGGAAGAGAAGAAGGTCATGAGGAGTAGTCAGCATGGATTCACCAAGGGGAAATCGTGCTCGACCAATCTCATAGCCTTCTACGATCTCATCACCGGCTGGGTAGATGGAGGGAGAGCAGTAGATGTCATCTACCTTGACTTCAGCAAGGCTTTTGATACTGTCTCCCATGACATCCTGATAGCAAAGCTGAGAAAGCATGGGATTGATGAGTGGACAGTGAGGTGGGTTGAGAATTGGCTGTCGGACCGAGCCCAGAGGGTCGTGATTCGTGGAGTGGAATCTGACTGGAGGCCTGTGACTAGCGGTGTTCCCCAGGGCTCGGTGTTGGGTCCAGTCCTGTTTAACATCTTCATTGACGACCTTGATGAGGGAATAGCATCGACCCTCAGCAAGTACGCCGATGACACAAAGCTGGGAGGAGTGGCTGACACGCAGGAACACTGCGCTGCCATCCAGCGAGACCTGGACAGGCTGGAGAGCTGGGCAGTAAGAAACCAGATGAGGTTTAACAAAAGCAAGTGTAAAGTCTTGCACCTGGGAAGGAACAACCGTTTCTATCAGTACAGGCTGGGGGATGACCTGCTGGAGAAGAGCTCAGTGGAGAAGGACCTGGGGGTCCTGGTGGATGACAGGTTGGCCATGAGCCAGCAGTGTGCCTCGGTGGCTAGGAGAGCCAATGGGATCCTGGGGTGCATCCGGAGGAGTGTAGCCAGCAGGTCAAGGGAGGTGATCCTCCCCCTCTACTCTGCCCTGGTCAGGCCCCACCTGGAGTATTGTGTCCAGTTCTGGGCTCCCTGGTATAAAAAGGACAGGGATCTCCTGGAGAGAGTCCAGAGAAGGGCTACGAAGATGATAAAGGGCCTGGAGCATCTCCCCTATGAGGAAAGGCTGAGAAGACTGGGACTGTTCAGCCTTGAGAAGAGAAGACTAAGGGGGGACCTAATTAATGTTTACAATTATCTTAAGCAAGGGATGCAGGGGAATCAGCCAGCCCCTTTTCAGTGGTCTGTGGAGACAGGACAAGGGGCAATGGCTGCAAGTTGGAGCACAGGAAGTTCCGCACCAACATGCGGAGAAACTTTTTCACAGTGAGGGTGACAGAGCACTGGAATAGGCTGCCCAGGGAGGTGGTGGAGTCTCCTTCTCTGGAGATATTCAAGACCCGTCTGGACGCCTATCTCAGTGAAATGTCCTAGGGAGCCTGCTTCGGCAGGGGGTTGGACCCGATGATCTCTCGAGGTCCCTTCCAACCCCTACAATTCTATGATTCTATGATTCTATGATTTCTGACCTTAGGGACCTGATGGAGAATACATACATGTTTTGTCTTTGATTTACTTCTGCATTCTTAAATCCCGTTTGTGCTTCACCCAGATACACCTAACAAAGTGAACTTATTTCATGCCACGATGGCTCATGTCATCAGGAGTCATTATTCCCATTGGAAATGCTGGTGTTGCTCACAGGCTTGGGAGCATATATGATATTCCTGACTCGAGATTCTGTGATGGGAATGAAATTCATAGCAAGTTGGCAATTACATCTGGCCCTGTGCTGTGGAGATACAGGCACTTGGAGACAAGCGTGTCAATACTCTGTGTTTATATTTTTGGAAGATAGGAGAAATTCAATTTTATTCAGCTATCTCCCAGTGACTTTCTGCAACTGTGTATCAGCAGAACTTTTTTTTTTTTGCTTTTTATTTTAAAGATAAATTGCTTGGTGCACTATTGAGGATACTTAGAATTTAAGAATAGAACCTATTAGTCTGTCACTCTTCCAGAGACACAGACCTTGAAGAGTCTGAAGAAGTAGTCTTTATGTGACAGCATAATAAGGATGTCAGGCCCCCACCCTCCTCCCCCAATCTTCTTGAACGACATTTTCCCCAGCAGGGAAAATTAATACACTTCAAAAGTTATAACATGCCAGAAAACATACATCAGCCATCAGCATGATTTTTGAAAATGAAGCAGTGTGGAAACCATGTTCTTAATCAACTTTCTCAAACCAGCTCCTTCCCACTTTCTAAAAAACAAATAAATTAAAAAAAAATGCTTTTACTGCATAGCATTAGATCTGCTAGTGAAGTGTGGAATATTTTTCTTCTTATGTTATTAAATTTCAAAGACATACTCCTTAGGGCTTGTCTTAAGTCTGTCATCTGTGCTGCTAATAAAGACTCTTAACACTTGGACAGCTCCATCCTTTCCCTTGGATCCCACCGGCAAATCAATCAAAATGGCACCACCTCTCTCAGACGCTGGCTTTCAGCAGCGTGCTGGAAAGTGTTTATATTTCATCACCGCTTAGCTGGCTTTTGTCATCACTTGAGAGTTGTCTGTAGCACTTAGCAAGAAAGGGACGTGCACAGAGGGGTTATCCCCTTAGTGTCAGAGGAAGCACGACTGTGCTATTTGATCACAGCGAAGAAAGCGGCTGGTGTCTTGCAAAGGATGGAAACCTGAAAAAAGTTTGGGAATTCACCTGAGGTGAAATAATAAGAGGAGGAAAGAAAAGAGAACAAATAAAGAGACAATGGAGAGGAACAGATGTAGGAGGAAAAAGAGAAAGGATTAAGGAATGTGAACTAAGAAAACATAAGGAAAAGTAAATATACTAGGAAAAGAAGAAATCAAGATGAAAGCAAACAACAGGAAACAAAGCCAGCAGATTAAACTTTAAAATAAACATCAAGGCTTCATTATTGATGTTCTTCTCCCCATCAGTGCCTCTTATTCTGCTTTCTAGCTGTGTGCAGGGAGCTATATAGAAATTATAGCCCATTGGTGGAAAACAAGAGACAAGCGTCGTTTCAAGGAGAAAAGCATACTGTTTTCTGACTTGCTGAAGACAGGAGACTTCACTTCAAGTGCAAGCTAAAGAGCAAGCTCCAAAGAGGTGTCTTGATGTTTCATGTCAACAAAAAGGGAAGATAGTCAAAGCACTTAGATGCTTGTGTCTCTGACCAGCAAAATATTATGGTTTGACATAGTAAACCAGTTCCCCCATTAGCATCAGGTGTGTGATGGAGGATCAGAAAGAAGTTAAGAAATTTCTGAGCAATCCAGAAGTCCAACATTATACCAGAGAATTACCATGAAAGGACTAAGCCCAAGTTAGGAGACTTGCAGATGAAACAGGAAGGTCTAGAAATGGTATTAAAATGAACAAATCTGAGCTTAGAACCTCTTGAAGCCAAGGCAGCAGCACAAGACAACTACAGCAGCAGCTAAGGACTTGAAAACCTCTCAAAACACAGCTGGATTAAAGGCTGAGTAGATCTGGAAACATTTTTGGGGAAAAACTCAGAGCATTGAACTGTGGATCCCACTGACTGAATGCAGAGATGCAGCTTATATGTATTTCAGAAGAACGGGTTGCTCACAGGGAAAATAAACGCGGGCTTTGGGTGGCATTGGAAGTTGAGAAGGCAACTGGTAGTTGGTAGTAGTTTAAAGCACTGCCAGTTTCCTGATCAGCTCCCCGAGAAATAAAACAAATGGAGATGACAGATGATGATGTCCCCATCACTGAGCAATGGGTTTTGCTACACAAATCATGTTATTTTCTGTTTTGAGGAGGCAGTGTGGTTATATCATTAAAAGAATCGCTGACAGTTTCTGTTATTAATGGTCCCAAATGTGCCTCCTGCCATCTGTGATGGGCAAAAGAGTAGCAGGCAATGATCTGCACTGAAGTTAGCTTTCTCAACTACTGCTTAATGAAAAGGCAAAATTTTTTTGGAGAACAGATCTGTTTTTTAGTGGCCCTTAAGAATGCACTTGATATGAGTCATCTGTTTTGGAAACTATAGTTATTTCACAGGGCACAGCCACTGTTCTGAGGAGCAAAGATACACTTATGAACGCATGGTCGTTACAAGTAAGTTTGGCAGGAACTGACTTTGCTATCAGGACAGCAAACCAGAACCAGGAGGTGTTGGTGACCTTCAGAGAAGGAGCCTGGCTTTGAGGTTTGATGCGTCTGTTTGTGACAGGCTACAGCCTCAGCTAATTTGGATCAAGTGCTTGTACAGGGTGCCAGGCATCTGCCAAACCCTGGACAGATGAGCTGGGGGATGATGGCAGGGCTGCTCTCAGCCTTCACTCGGAGGGCTTGCTGACGTATATATATCATATAGGTATATATCTTGATCTGGGGCCCCCAATACAAGAAAGATGTAGAACTGTTGGAGAGGGTTCAGAGGAGCCACGAAGATGATTAGAGGGCTGGAGCAGCTCCCCTACAAAGAGAGGCTGAGGGAGCTAGGCTTGTTCACCCTTCTCTTGGCTGCTGGGGGACCTCACTGAAAATGTGTCAGAGAAACAGGAGGGGAATCAGCTTGTTCAAAGGGCAGACACTGGCAGGACAAGGGGGATGGATTGAAGCTAAAAGAGGGAAGGTTTAGGCTAGATATTAGGAGGAAGTTCTTTACAGAGAGAGTGATGAGGTGCTGGAACGGGCTGCCCAGAGAGGTGGTAGATGCCCCATCCCTGGGGATGTTCAAGGCCAGGTTGGATGGGGCCCTGGGAAACCTTGTGTAGCTCTAGGCCTGGAGGTTGGTGGCCCTGCCTGTGGCAGGGGGTTGGAACTGTGTGATCCTCCTTGGGGTCCCCTCCAACCCAGACCAGTCTATGATTCATAGAATCATTCTATGATTCTATTTTATATATATATATATGTGTGTGTATATATATACACATATATACAGTTGTATATATACATATATATGCACAGGTTTATATACATAAAATACAGTTTTTGCTATAACTGTAGTTTAAGCGGTGCTGGGGTTAAACTTTTTCATTCATTATTTTTGTTTTCAATAGTTTCCTTTGGTTTTTTTACCTTTCTAGAAGAGTATGTTAGTCAACCATGGTGGGGCTAAGATGGCAGCCCCAGATTTCTTGTGTCAGCTGTCGAAAAATTTCAAAGGATCAACTTGAAGAATGATGAAAAATACAGAGCAAGCTGCAAAATGGCTTGTGGGTTTTTGGTTTTGTTTTGTTTTTTTTTTTAAAATTTATAAATCAATAGAACCTAGCTGACTCGGTGCTCAATGATTGCTCTGAGCATTTCTGCAAGCACAATGGGAGAGAAAAGCGTGTACAGGACTGAATTTCACTGACAGGTCAAGTGCCAGCGAAGGTGGCTTTCCTGGCAGGCTAGTTAGATCTCCAATTTATCCAACATAATGAACACGTATTCTCTTTCTATTCTAAACTGAAATTATAATCTATCTCTGAATAGAGAAGTTTCTCAATCCTCTAATTTACAGTCCGCTAAATGCACAAAAAAGTATTAAGCTTGATAAGGTTTGTAATGAGTTTCTAATCATGTTAAAAATCCCTGTCTTTACAGAAGTCTTCAGGTGCAGCATTGCAAGCCACTGACTGGATTTGCATCTGCTTCTTGGCTGTTCTCAGAAGTAGCACTGAGAAACTTGCTTTTCGAATAGAAACAGATGCATAGCCAAACTTTTCTTAAACAGGGGGAGTTTTTGAAAGTGAAGATGAAGAAATATGGCAATTATTTCCCCCTCATCTCAAATAAACAATGCAAATAAAAATATTTTTCCACTGTTTGTGCCTGATGGAAGGATGAAAACATCACTTCAGGGTCAAGTGAAGTACACAGAAGTGAATCACTGACAGCGCAAGGAATCCTGACATCGGTTGCAGCAGGCTGCGCTCCAAAGACAGATCTTTTCTTCAATGCTATTAATTGTCAAAGAAAAATTAGGATGGTAACACTTGCTACGAGAAAAACCTCTCTGAGCTGTCAACAGTTTCCTCATTGAGATATACTGGACCCTGGAAAGAGCGCAAAATGAGCATGGGTGGGCTGCAGGGGAGGAAAGGCAGCACAGCCGCAAACATTGCCTTAAACAACCTTCATCTACAGCTCCGCTGCAGCATTTGCATACCATGTTATTTTAATCATGAGTAATTACTGAGAAACAAAAGCATCTCCTGGCAGGGTAAGAACTGTAATAAAGAAATCATTAAAAACATCAGGGGATTTCTATTAAGACCAGACTTAAGAAGGTCATTCGTTTAATTTTAATATTGCCAGTATAAAATGTAATTTAAGGCAATGGAGCTCTACTTTTACTTAGGTAGTTATCCTACTGGATTAATATAATTGTAAAAAAAAAAAAAAGGTCAATATTTGTATTTAATCTATTCTAGCACCAAATTAATTTAACTGCTCACACGGAGCCCACCTGCGGGGTGATGGATCTTGGGTATCAGGATCTAGGCTCATGGCAGTATGAGGAGGGATCTCGGATTGGTACCAGAAGCTTACAGCCTTGTCTCAGGCTTTGAGTGGTGAGCAGGTGTCAGCCCACCCCGTGTCCATACGGAGATACGTTCAGCTCTTACGTTCGTCTCCTTCTGTGGATTTTCAGCAGTGTCAAACCAACGTAGTGTCAGTGTAATAAGGTGGAGAATCAAAGCCAGATTCCTCCCTCTTATACACACCTCAGCTCTCATCTGGAACCTCACAGACATGAAACAGAAAGCCAAGGGATGCCTCTCAGGAGACAAAAGGTGAACTGGTGCCGCACAGCTAGTGCCTTGCCATTAGATACTCCTTACAAGCACCAGAGGTAGAGGAGGAGGTAAGATGGGGGAAAAGATCCAGCTAGCACAATTTCTCATTCATTTACATCAAGTAATTTTGAGCATAAAGCCAGCAGCAGAATACTCAGGGGAAAAAATCACTGGAAGGCAGGTTTGTTCAAAGTTCTCATCTCATGGTCCTTTCACATGTGAAATCCCTGTTAGCATTCAAAACACAGAGGGTTCTACACCCCAGGCACCCTCAATGAATATTCATTTAGATAACCAGAATAAAACCCAGCCAGGCACTGCATGCTTCACTGTAAGGCCACTTCAAAACTACAAACCAAGTTCTCTTTTAAAAGTGATACCTGAAATTTCACAGAATCACAGAATTACAAGGTTAGAAAAGACCTTTAAGATCATCAAGTCCAACTGTTCCTGTCCTGTGCTAAACCATATCCCTGAGCACCTCATCTACCCGTCTGTTAAACACACCCAGGGGTGGTGACTCAGCCCCTCCCTGGACAGCCTGTTCCAGGCCCTGACAACTCCTTCAGTGAAGATTTTTTTCCTAACATCTAATCTGACCCTGCCCTGGGGCAGCTTTGTGCCATTTCCTCTTGTCCTATCACCTGTCACTTGGCTGAAGAGACCATCGTGCCCCTCTCTACTACCTCCTTTCAGGTAGTTGTAGGTGGTGATAAGGTCTCCCCTCAGCCTCCTCTTCTCCAGGCTTGGAGACAGAGGGAGGCTTCCCAGGCAATTTAGAACTACCGTTACTTCCAGGTAGATAGGAATCAACCCGTCCATCCATCCATCCAGATATTAAATGAAAGAATGGCTGTTGTCCAAGGCTGGCTTTCTGATAGCCTCAGGTTGGAGAGGCCACGGAGTAGCTGTCATTACCAACAGATTTATGTTCTGTAGTATCCTGGCAGCAGATGCTGCTGCTGCTGACAGGTTCTACAGCACCGGGGATGGATGAGAGTGCCTCTCTGCTGTGGCACCAGAGAGACTTCTCAAGCGCTCAAAAGCATCTGCAGGAAGCTGCAAGACAGAAGGTTGTTTCTTATCCAAATGGACATAAACCTCCCACATGGAGAGAGAGAGAAAAACACGGGCTGGGAAGAGGTGTACAGGGTAAATAATTAAGAAAGTACAATGCTGGGAAAATGAAGCTTTGGAGAAATCCACGTGCTCACTGAAATGAGAAATGTGACATTTAAACGACCCAGTTAAGTTTCTACAAGCAGTCGTGGTAGGTGTGTTGTTACAGTCTTTAAGGGATTTCAGCCCTGATACTCCAGGTCATAAGGTAGTTGCTACTTGGTTGAGGTTGGCCAGAACCCACTCCCCCTCTAGCCTGGCACGTTACTGTCGAGTTATCCATTAAAACCTTTTCTGAAGCATCTGGTCTTGGCTCTTGTCAATCAAGACACCTTAGCAGCTCCAGATGAACCATGGCTCTGATGTGTTCTGACAATTGCTGTGTTCCTACAAATGCCTAGATTAAAGTCAATTTTGATTTCAGCTAAATGTTTCACTTTACAAAATCAGCTCTTAGAAATAGTGGGGGGGAGGGGGAGGGCGCGGGGAGAAGACAGTGACTTGCCCAGACTCTCCTGCAATTATAATTAAAATGCAGTAACAAGGGCTTTGCCTAGAAATCATTTTAATAATAAAATGATGATATTATACCATACGATGTAACGTGACACAGTAGATGTTCCCAGCCAATTGCCAACTCATCATGCCAGACTGAGGAGATTAGTTTGATGCCTGTTTAGTTGCTCTGATGGTGCATTGTGACAGACCTTCTACAAGGTTAACCTGGATCGCAACTGCTCCTGATAGTAAAGAAAATGTTAACTAGAAAGCCTGGATGAATGCTAACTTAGCAAGCCTGACAGTGTCAAAAGAAAGTAAAGTCCCATCAACAGCAATGAAAAATTATCCCTGGGGTTTAAGCTAAAAAAAGGGCACGGGCTGGTTTCCAAAAAAGTGAAAACTCTTTTGATTTTAAATCCTTGTAAAGTGAAGTCAAGATGGAGCTGTCACCGTAATCTGAATGGAAGTTTCATTTCAAATCCCTCACAGCCTATAATGTTCTGACTCTAAAGGTTAAACAAGCAATAGAAACACAGGTTGACTCAGTAACCCTTGTCTTTCCCCCTCCTAAACCTCAAACCAACTAAAAAATACTACACCAGCTAAAGTAATCGGATGCCAAATTTAACGCAGTAGATGATGGCTGGTGGAAACATTGATGGGGGAGGAAGATTAGGAAAACAGACTCTACCAAACTTCAAAATGATGTCTCAGAAGATTTCTCTTATCTTAAACTTCTGACATCAACTGCTTCGTAGAAGGGGGAAAGAGAAGAGCTGTCACCAGAGAAGTTTTTAACATGCATGAACGGATGAGGAGAAAGTTTTACCCCCTCCCCCAATTTGCTGGTCCGTCAGAATGAGCAACTCCCATTCCAAAGAAATTCCCTCCTCCTCCTTCACTCAAAATGCTGTATTTTACACCTCAGTAGATGAGAACATTAGCAGATCTCCCATGTCCTTTTTTCTCTTTTCCCTGCAAAGCCTGGGAACTGTATCTCTCCCCCTACCAGGAGAGAGGGGACTTATGCTAATTAAATTCCCTGCTCTTTGGAAAGGGGGAGCATTTCTCTGTACCGGTGTTTTCATTACAGCACTACAAGCTCTCTGCTTTCTTCACAAAGCAAGAAACACAGATGACCTTTTCTATGCCTGTGCGAATCGCCAGACAGCAGGGATAAAGATCCGCCGGTTTGGAAAGACACACAGGATGTATATAGAGAGGGGAGGAAACATTTCACTGAAACCTTCCTAAAGGTATATAAATTCTCAGCATGTGAATATCTTCATCAGCCTCCAGTGAAGGAATGGCTTCCAAGAAGCTATTCCTATGTGCAAAGTTAAGCATGCGCTTTACTGTACTGAGATAGATCAGGAGGACAGATTACTTATTATCGCTCTGGTTCTCTTATTAATTACTTCTCTGACAGGCTGCCATTCTCTCCTCTCTCTTTTATCAAAGCAGCCACTCACTGGCCTGCAACCTATCTCCTGATTTATGTCCCCTCTAAATTTACATCACATGAAGCTGAATGACTAGATGACAAACTTCTGGAGATCTGATGACTTCACATCTATCATCGGCTTAACCTGTTTTCCTCTTCTGCAAAAGGGGTTGCATACAGTAAGAGGAACAACACAAAATTCTTGTCTTTGAAAGGAAGAAAGTTTTTCTCATAGAGCTTAGGGCCAACGCAGATCTCCAGCCCAAGGAGATTCATGATTTTACCATCAATAAAGGAAGACAAATTGACTTGCTCTTGTGTCTGATCCGCTCCCTGCCCAAACCAGATGCTCTCACTAATGAATGCATCAGGAATCACAACTCCCCACTGCGTAAAAGTGAATGGCCTCTGCAACATACCTCTACAGTTGAGCAAGAAGCTGCTGGGTGGTTATGCGTGACTCAGCTTGATGAAGTTGCTCATCTAAAGCTCTAGGCACCTTCAGCATTGAAGTTTATCAACAGAATAAATAACCTGAAACTGCAGCACTGCAGAAGAACCACCAGTGTAGGAAAGTTTCTGGGAAGACTTCGATAGCCCCCCATTCCAGCTGGGGACTGTAAGAAATACTTTGTTTTAAGCTGACAGACGTTGGAAAATCAAATCCTAAGGGATGGAAGTGTTGATATGTGACCTCACGGTAAGGTTTCAGGTTCAGAACTAAACAACCGAGTAGATTTGCATGGGGTTGGGAAATGCTGTGCTAATATGGGACTGTTAAGCACTCTGCCCTTGTAGGTACCCAGCAAAAGTCAAGAGGCAAAAAACGTATTTGTCAACACTGTCTTGGTAATTCAGGAAAAAAAAACTCGAAGGGAATCCCAGTCTTCCAAATTCTACTAAAGAATATGTTGGAAATCTTATCCCTTTAAGGTCTTGAAATATGTCCACCGTTAAATCCCACGCTTGTCACTGGGGAAACGCAGCTATAGTGCTAAAGTTTTCCTGTGTCTGGAACCATTTGTGTTTAGGGAGTTTTCACATTTAAAAGAAAAAAAACCCAAAAACCACACCCAACAATTTGCTGGATTTTTTAAACCAGGCTGGGTAAGAGAAGGGAGGACAGCTTCCACAAACTGGTAAGGAATAAAAACGAAGCCGACAGACCCAACCTGTGCAAAAGGAGAAATCCTGCAGCCATCAAGGCAAGGAAGAAGCTTCAGCAGGCATTAGAAAGCCTGGCCTGCTGCCCTGAGAGCACAGAGCCTTTGTGTGCATTCAGCACGCTCCTCTCGCATGCATCACCTTTCGAAAACGCCCGTCTGCCAAAGTCACTTGTCTGTTACAGAGGACCCCCCCTTCACTCTTACTGCTGAAAAAACATTTCCATTAGACACGTAAAACCAACAGGCAGATGTTAAAAACCGGTTATTTATATCACAAGAAGCAATTCTACATCGTTTTAAATTTTCTTCCTGCATTATATCTTATGTCCTGGTATTAAAGCCGTTAAATTCGTTTAGAATCCTGTCCATTGACTGCACAACTACTCATAATTTAATCTTTCTAATAACGTTAAGAGTGCAGTAGGATCCTTCCGAACTAAGGGTAGGATGATCTATTAGCATTTCAAGTGTGTTTTCATGCAGGGCTACTGATAACAATGTAAACAAATTCTGTAAAGCATGAGTAGCTTCAATACGTTATTTACTGAGACCTGCAAATAGAACCACTGCCTCATCAAAGGTATAGTTTGGGCTTTTTAGGAGACTTCTGCAGAATTTATTGGAGATGAAATCAAAAGTGTTCTCTAAAAGCGTAATGGGGTTCTGTAGAAATGAATCAGAAATCCTGCTGTGGTGAGCAGCGAATACTTTTTACTCCATGTAATTGCAAAACCAGGGAAATGAACGGAGAATTAAGGGGCAGGTGCTTGGCACCAGCTCGATGAAAGTAGGATTATTCTACCCGCTGTGGACCAGGAGCTGCAGGTGTCTGTGCACACATTTACAAACTCCGGAGCAAAACGAACGTGTTGTTTACCTTCTCTGAATTCATTCTGGGGTGAACTCTTAAATGAAAACCAAGCAAGGTAGACAGAGAAGTACCTACAGTCCAACAAAGGCTATCCATTGAGTATATCCAACTATCTCCTGCTCTGCTTTCATTTCCTTTCCCTTTTATATATTTACCCCCACGACACACAAAACTCTCTAAAAAACATTACATAAGCAAATATAAGCTCTTGTGGGCATGCTTTTCTGAAATAGAATGATACAACTCTTCCAAGGTAAGTTTGAGGCACGTTTTTTGGTAGCCTGCTTGTAAGAATAATAATAAAACCAGAACATTTCTTTTTTTCTCTGCCTTTTAGGAGGTTTCTATACCAGGCTAACTCTGAAGGTGAAGCTATGGGCATTTAACTGTAAGTTGGGATCACTATGCACAAGTAGATATTAAAAATATTCAATAACATAATGTTAAAAGTAGTGAAAAATGAGGCAGGAGTTAGGATGAGATATAGGTAAAAGATTTCTAAATTAATTGGTCTCAGTAGTTACGGCATATTGGGAAAAAAACAGGCAGAAGAGCGCTCTGTGGTTAGATTTGGGATAGGGACTGAGGCACAGGGTTTATTTTTCATGTGGTGTCAAACACCAATATTTAAAGTACGCTGCCAAGTATCAGTTACCATGTCTACTGGCCGTGTCCACTCCTTATCACCTGCATCAGACAGCAAAATAACAAAATCTACCCTGTCCCTTCAAGACCAAAATTCCATATGTGTAAATGCATTTTTCCGTGAACAACTACCGGCATGTTTGAGACAATAAATCATCTCCTTTTCTCATCTAGCTTTATTTCCTTTTTATGTCTTACTTGGTGACCTTAGCAATACCTTTTCTTTTTTTTTTTTTTTTAACCCAGGCTAAGGAAGAGTCCAGGATTCATGAATTCAAAAAGCGTTTCTGGCTTTGCTGGCAGCCCTGAGGGAGCTCACTGCGGGCAGCAGGAGATGAGCGCGGAGTCGGGAATGATATCCCTTCTCTTATGACCTCCAGTTTTCTCGACAGACAAAACACCTCACAGAGTTGTAAGATAAAGGTCTGGGATGGATTTTGAGGCCACAAAGATTCCGAAAGTCATTTTTATATTCTTTTTAATGGCATGAAAAAGGGACAGCAGAGATACTAGTGCTCTAAATGACTTTGTGAAGAATCTCTCCTGATCTTCACACCCCAGACTCTCTGTCAGAGGCACAAGTCTAATGTTTTCATTCATCATCTCAGTGCAGATAAAAATGATCCATTTTTGGAGGAGCTTATTGTCTTTGGATTACTTTTTCTAAACCCATAACCTTATCTATTCAAGGTGGATGCCTGGCTCAACCATGACCTTGTCAATCTCATTAAGTCCTGAACGAATTTTCTCAAATTTTCTTATCAATCAAGGTAATTGCTTCTTGCAGGAAATCCAATCTTCTGTTAACCACATCATTACCTGGTGATCGAAGTCCTCAAACCCTGTGTAATCACTGGAATCACTCAAATCACCCAAGAGAATAGAGAAGCCTAAATTTATAAACAAATCTCCACAGGTCATTTCCATTCCAGCAGCTGTTACCCAGTTTGTCAGATAGCTTGACTTGTTTTTAAGAATTAAAAATACTTTTGCATCATAGTTCTACGCCAGGCTTTGGAGTCATAAAAGATGACACTGTTATTGCACAGGCCACGTAAGACAAGAAACGCGTGAAAAGAAGGGAGAAAAAAAAAAGCTCTGGAAGAAGAGGATTTCAAGCAGGGATCTAAATTGTATAGTAGATGAAAACCTAAGAATGTAAGAAAATCCATACAGATAGGGTGAAAAGTCTGTTTTAATCTAAATCCCTCTAACCTGGGAAGAGTATAAGAACAGCACAGGAATGGATGATACCTCCTCAGAGTAGTTTCCCGGCTGTCAGCAACCTGCAGCTTTCCTGAGTCAGGGCAGTCCGGTTGTATTTAACAGCCCACTCCAGATTTTTTTGGGGTTGTGATTCCATCTGGCTGATTCAAACCTACATAAGCTTTTAGCACATCCAGTATCTCCATTTTACCCATGAGTGGCTCGGATGGCATGCTAGTTCAAGGCAGAGATAAAGTACTTAACTTGGAAATACGGGAATGCAATGAAGATGATTGGGAAGAAAAATCTGGGGAGGGCCAGGAGCAAGGAAGGAAACTTGCTGCTCTGTTGATGCAGATCATAGTCACACAAATTTACTGAGAGGTGCCCTAGTTCCAGAGAGGCTACATGTGTTCTACCAACGCAGAGCTCTCGTGCTGTGGAGACGGGTGTTGTATGCTAATAATTCTAAGCTTTTATGAGTCAAAAATAATTATTCCATGCACAGAAGTAAATTAGTACTTCCAGTACCAATTAATATTTTTTACCAACACGCAGTGCTGATCCTGATTGTTAATGTTTGAGAAGAAAATACATTACTATAGAAATCTGCCTTACTCTCTCCCCTACAGATCTAGGCAGAGGTCCTTGTCCTTCTAAGAATGCTGTCACTGCATTTAGTGCGGCCAAGAATTTGGCTGTTGGTGTCTTGTTGTGAAGCACAGCCCTGAACAAAACCAGCAAATTCCTACCCACAAGCAAACCTGAGGTAACCACGCACACAAACAAGTGAGCACGTTAAGTAAGCACCTCATATATTATACCTTTGTGTATCTATGGACTTTCTACAAACTTTAATGGAAAAATAACCCACCACATGATCCAGCCAGACACATGTCTATATGCCTTCCAGTTAATCCCCATTAAGAGTCTCACAACTGCTGGGCCCATTGCTGTTCTCTGTGAAGGAAGGATGTTGGATGATGATATCAAATACTCTCAAATCAAACCCTGCTCTCTCAGGAGAAGTGTGTTTAAACTTTCTCCCATCTCATGTCCTGTTCCACACAACACAACTAATTCATCATAGCACAAACCTTATTTTGCACTACAGTAAGTATTTCTCAGTCTGTTAAGCTGCAGATTAATTTTCCTCCCATCTCAAGTCCATTACATTATTAGAATGGTTACTTCCCTTCTGTTCCCAAACTTATTAGCTTAATAGAAGAACTCAAATTGAACGCACAAGATGGAAAGGTGCTTCCCAGCGGTTACAGTCTCTTTGATTAGTACTGGATCAACACAAGCACTTCCGATCACAGCTAATTCATGCTCATTCAAAAAACTCACTGAGCAATACCGGGTTATGATGCACGGCTGCAACAGAGAAACTTTGGGAGGATGTACGTGAACGCAGTGCCCTGAGCAGTCTCTGATGCCTCACAGTAAGCCAAAAGGACCAGGCATCTATGTGCTGAGCAAAGGTACCTGCAGCTCAAAGACAACATGGCTTTTTGCTTGTTTGGAGGAATTGCAACTTCAATTCTTGTGCAAGAGACTCAGAATAGACCCAAGGCAGATCTAGATGCTGAGAGAGACTGCTCTGTGTGAAGGGGGAGAATGTTTTACCTCTTGCAAGGTCTATCTGGCACTACACCTTTCAAGTGATCGTGGCAGCCTGGCATCATCAGTAGCCTTTGGCACACCCAGATACAGATGCCATCTCCGCTCTGGAAACAATCACACATTGCAAACCTAATGATTTATAATTACTGTCAGATTTCTGTTATTTCATTCTCCTTCCCCCCACAAGAAAGGTAACACTATGACTGAAACAGAATAATCACTTTTATGGAGGCTTTTGTAAAAAAGATCACTAAGAAGAACAGAAAATACGTTATCACCAGAGAATTACAGCTATCTGCCGGAGGACTAAAGAACAAGAAAATTACTGTGATTGTACTTTACAGTTCACCTCTTAGACAAACACAAGGAACACAAGGAACCCAAGGACAAGGGCAGCACAGGAAAGGAGACGCGCGAGTGATCTACACAAAGTCACCAGCCACTTTATTTTCCCTTTTACGTGACCTAAATCTTTCCCTTTTATCTCTTGCTTTGGTCTCATAAGGAAAATAAATGCTGGATTTCCGGATAGCTTGCACTTGCACAATGACCATATTTAAGCCTGAAAAAGATTTTTGGCTGACTGCAAAATTTTCAAAGACATGTTTTGCATTAAAAATAAGACAAAGGCAAGCACAAGGTTTTCATTTTTTCAGAAGTGGAATTCTCCACAGTCAGTGCCCACCCAAGGCAGGAAACGATAGCTTTCCACTTGCAAACTCCTAGGTAGCTCTGGAGAACCTGGAGAGTCCTTACAGGATGCATTTCAGTACTTCTAACTAGGAGGAGTCAGTCATTAGCAATAAACTTAGCTTGAAACAAACAGCAGATGGAGAAATCAGAAGAAAGTAAGACCCCCAAAATGCAATAAAGCAGCAGCTTCAGTTAAGTGGAAGAGAAAGGTGTGGTGGATGCATTAGTGCCATAAAAGAGACAGCAGAAGATGATTAAGTCCAGACTTTGTCTATTCACAAAAAATATTAATGAATTACTGTTACTTACATAAAAGATATTCACAAAATGATCGTTGGTCTTCTCTCTCTCACTCTGTAGCTGAAGGTGAAAGATGGGCCACTCCAGAGAAGATGCCAGAGAAGTCTAACCTCAGGGCTTTGAATGGCAAGACTGGTCCCTTTACCAGCCTGAAAAGGGATCGAAGGGAGTTTGCCCTTCCAAACCCAAGCTTAACTTGTGTAACCCCGAGTAGTGGAAGCCTGAAAAAGCTGTTCTGGGGACAACGACTCCACCCTGACAGGCATCTTGCCGGCCTACAATAACGACTGGCTCTCAAGAAATGACATAAGCCCAGTCTGTGTGCTGGTATCGCCCCAGAGACCTCCATCAGTCTCTATTCGGTACCAAAATGTATTCTTATGTAAGGAGTGTGGGACCCCAGTAACTGTCACACCATTATTATATGCTAAGAACATACTGCTGACATTTCAGGTTGGTAAATTAATATCTTAATTTTTTAAGCGATTACAGCAGAGTGTTTACAGATGCAGAATTAAGTCTTTGCTCTATTATTCACGAACACTGTTGCTACTGATGTGAATGTCTCATATACTAATTGAGTTTAAAGGTTACAGTACACCCTTCCAGATGCAGTGGCCCTTGTCATCAGCAAAACAAATAATGCAGCACATTCATCAACAAGGTTTTAAAAGTATTTTTGTTTGATAGGCAGAAGTCAAGTATTAAAAATATCCACTTGAAATTTCCGTTTTCCTAATGCTTAATGTGCTTTGCCTACAGGTATGGAATTATCTGTAAAGCTAATTCCAAGGTAAAAATAAATACAAAATTATCTTTAAATGAATGATTGCTTCTTTGTTGCTCCTGCATCATATAATTAATACCATGATGTGATCTAACATGTTAAGGAAATAAGAATTTGCCATCAGCAGGCTGAAAGAAATTTGTTTATTAGTTTACAGTGATTCACTTTATGAGAATGTGCTTCATTGATCTTTGCAAAAGAACTTTAATTGGAAATGAATATCACAATCTATTTACCACATCACTAAACCCAGTCGGCTACAGTTCATTAAAACTACACCTGCTACTTAATTTCCCAATAAGACAAAAACTTTGAGTTAATACAATAAGAAGCAGTTAGAAAGTAGGCTCAGTAGACCACTGTTTTAATCAAGGTGTTCCTTGCATGCTCTTATGAAATTCTGCTAGGAGCTGACTGGGATTTTGTGTGGTGTTCACATCAGAACTTAAATTCTGACACACTGAATTTTGATTACCACTTTTGCAAAGTCATACCTTCTTTGCCTGGAAGATCTAAAATCTATATCCAGCTTGTAGATTTAGAAGAAATACATCAACACTTTGGACCGTTGATGCTCCTGTCCCAAAGCGAGGGCAAAATGACTAAAATGAGCCCTTTCCATCTCTTTTGTGATCTCTAGAGATTTCAGCTGAGGGACAGGCAGGATGGGTAGTGTCATGTGTACCTAGAGAAGTAAATTGAGGAAGAAGACGACAGAGTATCGCACCCTTATGTCCTAATCACTACATTTAAGAATCAGAGTGATCCTAAAGGTCTTGGAATCTCTGGAAGCTGTGTTATTTGTGGGCTTTTTCCAAGGACACGCACCAAATCTGCCACAGTTCTCACTAGGTGGGACAAGGGGTCCCTTTTAGCTGACTGGCTAGGGATGAGGAATCACCAGGGTCCACATTTTGTAATAACGCTATCACAGAATTCAGGGTAGAGGCCCCTCCTGTTGAAAGATGGAGGGGGCAAAGCACCACCAGGTTCATCTGGCTCAATGCAGGTCTTCACACAGTGCTCCTCTGAGCCAGGCACATCTGCATAGCTTAGTCCAGATGTACAAGCACTTGCAGTTCGTCAGAAAAGCTACATTCCTCACAACATCACATGGTGACCCATCACTACGTGCAACATCAGCATCTTTAACCTTACCATTTAACACCGCCCGACAGCAGGAAGCCCGCAGGATGAGCCGGAGGAACAGAAAAGCTGAGCTCCAGTGACTACAAACTCTCCATGAGCAGCTGCCACTCAGACCTGCTGCAATGAGCGTCCCACCTCCCAGAAGACAGAGCAGGAGCCACTGGCCTGGCTTGCCAGTGTAAGGCAAAGCACCCTGCCATGCAGCAGAGGACCTGCTTACTCAGGTGAGCAGCTGGCCACGCAAGGTTACGTGCACTGAACATGCGCTACCTAAGAGATGAAGGAAAAAGCCCCTCAGGAGTAACCAAAGATTGATTTGGGTTCTCCCTGACAATTTTTTGTGACTGCTTCACTGGAGTTTCTATGATTCAATATCCCTGTGAAAACAGCAACAGGCTAGGACCTGAAGAATTTCCCCCCAAATAATCACCACACTCACAAGTAGACCCCCCACCCTCTTCTTCCCACTGGGCAGACATTTCTGTGCTTAACTTTGGGGGGGGGGGGGGGGGCAAGATTTAGCCTTAATATACTGAAGTTCCTCAACAGTGAGCTTACTAAAACTATATAGTTCTTCCCAATACAATGTTTACCCTGATTAAAAAACAGGACCGTGGTGAAACACTGTGGTCTCCATTACAAAGCCCTTTCCATTTTAACACAGTGTCTAATTAATAGTATTCTTTGAACATGGTTACCCTTTGTGTAATATTTTAAGAGAGTTTGAAAAATTAATTCTTTTACAGGTTATACTCAGATCGTTATAATTTTTCATTAAAGATGGTTTGTGGGGTCAACTTCTGACCCTGCGTTTTGCAAAAATGGAAGGTACCAACTACTGCAGAGTTATCACAGATTTATCACATCAAGAAAACACAGTATTGCAAAGCCTCATTGGGAACTTTGCCCCCTGGCTAGTCAGACTGTCTCTGGCAGAATTATTTTTTTCCCCTAGCAACACCCATTTGTCAAAATGGAAACTGTTCCTCTGAATGAAGAGGCTTCAGGTGATTCTACAGAGCTGGAAAACTGTTGGGAAAAAACTGGGGAGGTGACCAGAATGTTCATCCTGATGGCTGTGGGATGGGAGTAGAGTTGTGCCAGGGAAGGTTTAGATTGGAGATTAGGAAAAATTTCTTCACCAAAAGAGTGGTGAGGCATTGGAACAGGCTGCCCAGGGATGTGGCAGAGTTGCTGTCCCTGGGGGTGTTTAAAAAATGTGTAGACAAGGCGCTTCAGGAAATGGTTTAGTAGTTGCAGTGGCGTAGGGCTAACAGTTGGACTTGATGATCTTGAAGGTCTTTTCAAAGCTTGATGACTCTATGATTCTATGAAATTCAATGGGAGGTTTGTTTAAAAGTAGTTTTCAATTCACAATTTAATTTCACATCTATTTCTAAAAAAGAAATATAAAATGAGAAGGAACAAAGCTTGTAATCAAAAGATATAAAAAGTATTTTGCAGATATATAAATTTAAAAGTTTTTACTGGCCACATAATACCCTCCCTCCCCCTCCCCCCATATGCTAGTGTGTGAAGATTGTCAGATCACCTTCTATCTGAAGTGGGAATATTCTTAGGGGAAGGGATGAACAGTTTCCATTTAGGGCTGTTCTCCATCCTTCAAGGGGAAGGCTTATCAGCGAGTACCTGCACAGAAAAATGCAGCAGGATGGCTGACAACACAGCAGCCAGCCTCTTTGGGAGCCCAACATCTTGCTGAGGATGGAGGCGGCTCAGTGGTCTGGGTGACGAGTTGTGCTACCGCTTCACGGCATCGGAGAAGGAGGAGAGCCTTTAGCAGGGCCCAATTTTTCTGACTTTCCACATGGGCTTATGAGTTGGACCGTTACATTAATTTTCCTGCACTGAGATTGTTCCCTACTGGCTTGTGAAAGTATGATTAATATTCTTCAGGAATCTGTTATTAATTCTTCATTACAGTGTAGTCGCACAAAAGGCAAGGGGAATATTATGTCTGGCTTGTTGCACCTCACCAACCATTTCAATAAATATCTTAAAGAACAGAGGGTGTGCAGAGAATGAAGAGTACCAGGGACTGCTTACATTCCAGGCACTGAAGAATAGATCACCAATCTGTCTGATTTAATAAAAAAAATAGTACAGAGCAGAGTTAAATCACAGACTTGGACGTCGAGAAGTACAGGACTGTGAATGCGCCTTAATATATTCAGTACTGGGATGGATATGTATTATATATGTTATTTATTTTAGCTGCACAAAGGGAAAAAGGTGTCTTTTATATGCTATGCTGTTCTAATAGCGTGGTTCCAAAACAAAATTATGAGTGGTATTAAAAATGAAGCGCACCCAAAAAAGTGTGACCTGTAAAATAAAGAATATCCTATGAGGAGGAGGGGGTGTGTGTGTGTGGAAAGAGCTAGAGGAATTCACCAGTGAATAAACACCACATAGGGTAATTACAGGCTCTTGTGTTTTGCAGCCAGGCTACAATCATACAGTTTACTCAAATGTCTTCTAATATCCTCTGGGTACATAACTGCATTTACGAGAAGGCTTTCTGTTGTGAGCTCTCTCTCTTCCCTGCCTGGCCCTCCATGCTTTTTAAATGCACTTTTGGGAAAAAGGCTGCACTTGAAAGAGGATGGAGCAGATTCTTGGAGAAATAATTGGCTTTCAGAAGTTCTTATTTTGATCATTCTCCCCTTCTCAGATCTTCCAAAGTCCACTGATGTTCATAGCTATTTTTCACTTGACACTAACCTTGGACCACATCTTCTTCTTTGCTAGGTCCCAAATTTATTTATTATCTTTTTCTGACCATTGGAGAGAGGAAAAAACATTAATAATTCATTTATGCTATGTTATCACCTTACTATTTTTCATTAAGGCAACTTAGCAAATCAATTCTTTTAAAGATACTGTACTACCACTGTAATCCAAGTGTGTGTGATCACACAGGTTTAGTCGTTGTGTTTCACCTGCCCTGTGCCCGCTTCCTCCATTTCACATCTCCTGGCAACGTGGAAAGAAAGAGCCAATTTCGCAAAGTCCTAATCATTACACCTAACTTTAAGGGAGCAATAATTCTGATGGAACGTGACACTACAAGGGGACTGCAGCACTAGGTGTTAATGCCAAGTAATTTGGGTTTCAGCTATTCCACCCCCAAGCCAGATGAGATCTGCTACTGTTGAGTTTTTTCCCTGTGGGTCACAGATATTTCACAAAACCACAGTGAGACTCAGTGGAAAGTAAGGATTTATACATATAATGCTTTGACCCATTCTTTAGTCTGAGACTTCGATGACACGAGGAAAATTAATATGGGAAATCCAGTTAAAACCAAAGTTGGAGAGATCTTTTATAGAGATTTTCTTACTTGAAAAGGACCCAAATATAGTATCTTAAATCCATTTGTCATTGATACAAATGGATTTGCCTCTCTCTTGCTTTGATCAACGGGAATTTGGTAGTTTCTGAGGGAGTTAAGCTTTCCAAAGGCAAAGAAAAGCTGCAGCAGGTTGTGTGTGTGTGGAAGCACCAACGAGCAACAGTGATAAAATTTGACTGATTTGCTAAACCATGAAATCAAAGCTCGCTTTGTTCAGGGCATTAGCTCATTTTCTTTCGACTGTGTACTTATGATAGAAGGTGCACGCTGAAAAATAATAAATAAATAAATAGATAAAGCTATTGGGATTGAGATCACGGGGATATTCAATCAAAACCAGGTTCACTCAGTTAACCACAAACAGAAGTTTGCGTGAGGGTACGTTTTAAAGCAGCCTTGGGATCCAAAAATAAACTGGCTAGGTATGAATAGGAATCAGCTCAAGAACACCGTTACCGTTACAGAGGAAGCTGAAGGTTTATGAATGATGGCAGACACTCTGATTCAAGGTACGGAGCTGGTTACAGCACCAGCCTGAGAGGAAAAAGGAAACAACCAGCTTGCTCCCCCGACACAAATTACCTGTGCTGAAGTGGATTACAGAAGACACACATTCTAATGAAAAGTACTGCAGAGTGAACACTCCTGAGATGACAATGAGATGAGAACCTGTTCTCCGAACCCCACTCTCCAAACCTCTCTTCCTCCCAGAGCCTTGGCACTCCTAAGAGCTCTCAATCACTCCTTTCTGTTAAGTACTTGCTGTCTCATTTCCCTCCTGCTCATCATTTACCTGCTTCAGCTCCTCTTTGTTCCCTTAAGAGCAGATTAAACTTTACTTCCCTCCCCCTCAACAACTACCCTTATCTTCAAACACGACTTCCAGCCCTTGCCATCCCTGCAGTGGGAACTTTGCGAGAACAAGCACTATGTTAAGAAGAGGAGTTTTGTTGGAGCTTTTATAGATGTATGCTTCCCAAAGCCCAAGACGCAGGGCCCAGGTTGGACCAGGAGAAGTTAAAAGGTTCTTCTAAGAAGTGACAAGACACCTGGCCTATTCCTTCCAGTCACTCGCCATCATACAAATTAACCATGGAAGGTAAAAGTTCAGTATCAGACTGTGTAAACTTTTATACCCTGAAAGAGCAGCACTGATCAATTCACAACATGAAAGAAACACAGTGCGGTCTTGATCGTTATTACGTGTCATTATAAACAAATCTTAAATCTTCATTAACACATACGGATTCTCCTGCAGTATCATGTATCAAATGGGAGGTACATCTCACCCCACTGGAGCTAACTACAGGTTATATGTCTAGATTGTACTTGTGATTTATTTAAGCTATTTTTGGATGAGATGAATCATCAGTCAAAAAATAGCTCTGTATCTCTCCAGAGACCACAGAGGGAGCAACTTCGCGATGATTAGAGTCGGTTGAGACAGAGTCTTTCACAGATAGATGAGTAAATCATACAAATTGTACAAATTAAGAAGATGTAATGGAGTATTTTGCCGGATTCTCAACTGAAATGTGTTAATTGGCTATTATTTGCAAACTACTGGCTTTGTTTGAACATTTAAACAACAGAATGTAGTTGGAGAAACAACTTCTATTGTTACTTTGAAGCGCTGATGTTAATTTGGTACATTTTGGAGAAGCAGTCAGATACAAGCTGGAATTGTGTCTAAATTCAAAGACACACCTTTAATACTATTCTTTCTCACAAGATGCATGGAGGTCACAGCAAAAATTTCTTTTGTAATCCATAACCAGTCCAGTCTTAAATGACTTATCTTCAAACCAGCAAATAATCTGTTCGCTTTCAATGTAACAGCCAAACCTGGCAGAGAAGGAAATGTGAGGAAATGTAGTTACAGCTGACATGAAACTATAAAGCAGATCCAACAATAAGCAATAGGGCTTCGATAAAAGAGGATGGCAAACACAATTCAGAAATATCAATTCATCAGATAGGTCTGCACAAGTCTGCACTGACATTCTGGGTTTGGATAAGCTGCACAGGTTTTCATCTGTCTCTAGGAAGACTCATGAATTGCTTCTTCGTCCAGGATGTATACTAGGGGAGACTTTTCATATAGGTCTAATGAGCACATAGTATAGAGAAAGAATAAGAAAATTCTGACTAAAAATCAAATCCAAATAGAGGGACTGTGAAAATTTGGATTCACATTGCATAGTCTGGATCTGAAATGATCTAACTTAGAGGTTCAAAGCAGCTCTAGTTATAGCTAATCAACAGGAACATGTTGAATCTGTAAAGGCCAGATTACAGTTACTTTACTCACATTGAATTAACAGTCTTCCTTTAAAAAAGCCCCTCTGCAATCAATGAGTCTGCTCATGAAGTAACAACATCACATCCAGTGTTCCTTACAAGTTGATATAAACACATCACAGATGTCTGGTAAAGATATTCCCTACTATCTGCAGCTGCACAGCACAGAGTAGTTGTCATCCTAATATTGATTATTGGTTGGATTACAGATGCAGATCAGAAAGGCATTTGGATGAGAGATTCCCACAACACATCAAAGTGGAATTAGCTTTTCATGAAATCAAAAAAATTAGAAAAAAAACCCCACAAAAAAACCCCACAACATTTTTTTTCCTGTGTTAAACATTAAGATGTCTTGATGGCTTTCAACACAAAGATTTACTGCATGTTTAGGCCAATCAAACTCCTAACACAGAGACAAATTCTAAACAAGTTATTATCGTTTAGGAAAAGATCTAGGAGCCATTGCAGACAACTTAGTAACTCACACAGCAACACTGACATAGCAAACCCAACAGCAGGCTCCATGGAAGAGCAGTTCCCATATAAAATATGTACTAAATGGTGGCATTTCATAGTCTTAAAAGACACGCTGAGGTGTGGTCTCTCTCTCTCTTTCAAAAGGTGATGCTAGAAGCAAAGATGCTTCAAGGAAAGGCAAGGCAGAGCAAGAGGTACAGACTTGAGAGAGGGGGTTCCCAATGCAAAAATTACATTTGGATGAGGTGAACACAACGTATTGCTCCGCTTCCAGGTGAAGGACCACAATATACATCCACACCAGTGCAAAATCCAAAGGCTTGGCTTATAATATCCATGAGAAAAAGAAATGGCAAGCAGCACAACGTGGTGGTGTTTTAACTTGCCACAGATGTCTGGGAAGTAAACAAGTAGAAAGGTACTTCCAGAGAGCAAAGACTGGCTGATGCCAAGAGCCAGAGCCGAAGAGTGTAACTGTGCATGGGGAAACCGAAGGCAGCCTGGCATGGAGAAATGTGGGACAGAGAAAAATAGCATAGGGTAAAAGGTTTTCTTTCCCACGTTTAGCTTGTTGGAAAAGAAAGACTGATGGAAAATACTAGAGTGGCCTTGTGGTACTAATTGATGCCCGCAGTAGAATTAGTACACCCAACCACTTAAATGATTTTTAAAAAGAGCTTTGAAGAGGATGAAGTGATGGACCACAGGAAAAGTCAGTTTGTTTCAGTGAGGCAAGAAGTCTCTTTCACAAGCTAGCCAAACCTACAGCTGTTCCACCACTTTCAGTGGAACACGACACGTATCATATACACATGCTTTCAGAATCTCATTAAGTTTTTCACTCCCACATATGTTTAGCTAGTTTTCAGTGACTGAAACCTCCTAGGCATACTGAGATTCACTTGCCATCCAACCATTTTAAAGGTCAGTAAGTTAATGGACCTAACATTTAGAGACATATTTTACCCCTTGTACGTTCCTATTAACTTCTACAGAGTAGCAACAGGAAAGATTGCTGCAAAGTTCCCTCATGTGGCTAATTTATCTGTAGAAAAACTTGCAATACAAAAAGCATTTCAGTTTAGGAGGGAGAGGGAATGGACACAGTTGTCACATTCACAGAAGATGGAAAGGCAAAAAGGAGGAGAAAGACTTGAAATCGTAATGACTCGGCAATAAATGCCAGCCTACCTGAATTTGAAGGCAATGAAAAGAAAAAGCAGATTAAAAAAAAAAAGGTGCAAATAACAATATTTTGAATTGCTAAAGATATTGTTTTCTCTTTGGAATAACTGTTTTATCATACACATTAAAATGTATGATCTGTTTCATTAATCACGCTCATTTGCCTTCCAGAGGTACGGATACGATCACAATTTATTTCACAGGGCCAATATAAAAAGGTTGAGCTTTTATTTTCTTCCATTTCAGGGTTTGGCCTGGTTACTGTGAAAAACATTTCCACCCTGAAAAGTGTAAGTGCTTTCTATCTGAATGTGCAGGCTGTGACGGCCGGCAGCATCTTTTGCCTAGCTGCAGTTTCAATTCACGGAATCACAGAATCGTAGGAGTTGGAAGGGACCTCAAGAGATCATCAGGTCCAACCCCTCCTGCCAAAGCAGGTTCCCTAGGACAGGTTGCACAGGGAGGAATCCAGAAGAGTCTTGAATATCTCCAGAGAAGGAGACTCCACACTCCCCTGGGCAGCCTGTCCCAGGGCTCCATCACCCTCACTGTGAGGAAATTCTTCCACATATTGGTGTGGAACTCCCTGTGCTCCAACTTGAGGCCATCGCCCCTTGTCCTGTCCCCACAGCCCACTGAGAAGAGGCTGGCCATTTCCCCCTGTGTCCCACACTTGAGATAATCCCAAATTCCATTTCCTGGCTCAGAAAAAAAGAGATCAGTGATTTATCTCTGAATATTTACTGAGAATACATGATCTGGGTTCTAGATTTTTGGACTGGAGAGAGTAAAACCAACTGTAGCAGGAGTTAAAAGGGGAAGATGGCAAGAAGACCAGGCAGGCACACTTTTGGAGTTCAATGGTTAAAACAACACGTATTAACAGAGGGGTTAATAAGGACTAAAAAGGAAAAAAAATCTGGAGCCAGGCATTAAAGGTTAGATATACAGGGGGAAATTACGTACTGAATCATGAAAAGAAAGGAATGACGGGTCATTTTAACAAAGGAACTCAGAAAGGCAAAGGTCAGCAATAGCATGGTTTAAATGCTTCGCCCTAAGATGCATTAAATGAAATTCATTTAATATGAAGAAAGCTTCTCCTGAATTTATGGGCAGAATTTGTCTTTGTGCAGCTACCAAGGAGAAAAGGCAAGCAAGATTGCATCGAATAACAATCAAGAGAAGAAGGGGAACATTTTCAAAGACAAAATAAGTCTGTGGAGGACTGCCTGGAAAAGGGGGTTATTCTCTCCACAAAAAAGAACTCTGGATGAACAACAGGCATGTCTTCCAAATAATTTTTCACTCTCTATGTTAGTCAACCTGGCCAGAACTGCTTTTCTAAAGGGAAACTAGTCCAGAGATATTTATCACTGAAAGTATTGCTTTGGTATGAAATTACAGAGGATTCATTAAAACTATGCTCTTGGGCAGGTGTTTTTTTCCTGGAAACTAAAAGAAAACAAGAAATATCTTTAATATTAAAAAAAAACAAACAACCAAACCTGTATGAAAGTAACAAATATAAGTCAGATTCACAGCTGGTACAAACTGGCAGGAATTCTTTGTCTTCCCATTGAGGACATGTTTATTTGAAGAAGCTGCCTGATGAGAGCACTGCCATTCTTTATTTTTCACCTATTCATAATTTCTGCTCAGTCCTTGTTTCAGTTCACTACAAAAAGGAGCGGAAGAAGAGTAAAAGTTATTCTTCCCTATCAGGTTTTCCCATTGTTCCCATCATCCACAAAGTCAACATGACTGGATTTTCTTTAGATTTTAATTTTTCCACTAATGTTCAGAGCACGTGCCAGAGCTGCAGCTGCGACATAACTCCCTCTCAGCACAAGAATTCCTCTGACTTAGAGCAGCCACGGTCAATGTCTTGTGCCTGCATGGAGTAGGTTGAATACAGGTTTGTTTCTTTGTATGCTCAATCATGAACCATCATTTCAACCTTCAGCCATCATTTAGAGTCACACAAATGCCAACGCTCCAGCAAGGAAAGCAGTGCAGAAAAAAAGGGCCCAAATTTTCTGCCTGAGGAAAATAAAATTAACAAAGTAAAGTGACCCTAGCTGAGGTTCTGGTTTCTTGCCTTAAATGTCTTTCACCTTGAAAGTCTGGATCTGTATCAACATCAACCTGATGTCTTCACTATGAGCTACAGCTCATAGTGAGTTAGTCCTATGTCTTTAACCCCACAAAGCAGACGTGACAGCATGTTTGCCACTTGTTTTGAGAAGTTAGATGAGCTCCCTGGTTAACTGATGAACTCCAGAGTTCTGAAATCAAGAGGAAGCGTTTAAATTAGTAATTGGCTTTAATTAACCTGCGTCTTAGTAAACTCCAGCTAAGCTTAACTTTAATTTTATTTCACTGAAATTCTTTTCTTCCTTCTGGTAATTTGTGCACGCGCTAAAAGCTCTAGATACTGTATTTTTATTTGTATGTTAATTTAAATTGCTGCTTAAACCAAAAGGGCAGGATTGGAACGATCACAAATGTGAACAGAGTCTACTCGAATATCTTCATCCTCTGTGCCACAATGGTATGTGTGCACTTAGAGCATTTTCCTCATTAAACACAAAAGTGTTGGAGCAATAGAAAATGCTGCCAATGTTCTCTTAATGCATCTCTGGTTTGGAACGAAGCTTTTTAGTCCATTGGAGCTCAAGTGGCTAGGTTGCACGTGAATAATTAAAAAGGCACCAACAAAACAAATTTACTTATGTTTGCCAGGAAGACCAAAATTCCTGTAATTTGGTAGGCAAAGGATAACGAGAAACAGCACCATCCAAACTCAGGGTAACTCTGAGGAAGTAGCTGGATCACAACAGCATCAAACCATACCTGCTAACAACCAGTTTGGGATAATACTCATCCCAATGCACAGCAGCGTTGACTGTCTATATCTTTACCCGGCATCCAGAGGCTGCTGCAGACTCACCTCATCCCCTTTCATGAATCTTCATCCATTCCACAAACACATGATCCCATCAGCCCAAGGTAAGGCTTGCTCCCTCCATTAGAAAGAGTCTTTCACCATCCATTTGGTGTTATACAATACAGCAAGATGAAAGGCAGAAAACCAGCCTTGGACCTTCATACCTCTCTCAAAAACTATCCTCTCTACCTTTCTTTGGAATAAAATTTAAGTTCTTAAAATAGCTAAGTAATGTCTCTGGTGTAAGAAAGGAAAAACTCCTTATGCAATATGAACAACATCCAGTAATCCAGAGGTAGAGCAAATAACCCAAGACTTTTAATGAACAAATCTGAACATCTTTTCACAATTCATTTTTTGGTGGAAAAAATGTCACTTGTCATCTAGGAATGGCCAGATTATTTGAGTTCTTAAGGTCAGCATATATGAAAAACTCTACAAAGTCCAACGAAATCAGAGGTTCAGGAGTATTCCTGCCAGGAATACCTGTTTGTGTCAATCCATCAGATCCAGAAGTGCGAGCAATCCTGAGGCCCAAGCACTGGAACCTGTCACACCCAGCCTGGACCCGCACCTTTCACAGGCTTTGCATTACTAAGGAACATATTGGGCTAAAAGAGGGCCTTCTCTGATAGGAAAGGAATGAAGATATAATCTCGAAACGATAATATGGAAAAATAATCAACATTCTCTGTCCCAGGCAGTCACACTAAATGCAGATGATATGCACTATACGATCCCATTTACTGACTGCAAACCGCTCGAAGGCACGGTAGATTCACTCCTCTGAATGGTCAGACACGGATTATTGTTATTGCTGCTTATTTTATGGCACACAAATAGCGAGCTAAGCACTTCAGAGAAGTGGAAAGATACAGTCCCCTTATCCCAGTAGCAGTGTTAATTCATGGACTGAAACCCAGAGCGTAGGAACCCGCCTCACTCTCCTGTGCGTTGAGTGAGTCCGGCTTTCTAAGGTGCTCAAAGTAGAGAACTGAAGGGGAATATGAAAGAATAATTCGGGTTGTTACAGCGTGAAGGCCCAAGGCGATTAATGCTTCAATCAACAGACAAAGTAGTGCATGCATTTCCCTAACAACCTGAGATATGCTAATTTCTGACAGGGAAAAAAACCCACCCCAAACACAATGACTTTTAAAACTTGAATCTGAGAAGTTCAGGCACAAAAATATTAAAACTTTTGAAACGCACATTTATATGCAGACATGGCAAGGTGCCTGCCTCCTTCATTTGCATCCACATGGCTAGCAGAGATGGGCACAGCCTAAGGAAGTAGCTCTGGTTCTAAGGCACACCTCCCCTTTCCATCACACAGAAGCAGAGATATGCAATAATTTTCTGTTGAACTTCAGAAGCCAAATCACAGCTCTGACAAGAGAACGGCTCCTTGATTGTAGCAAGAGTTGCATGTAGCTAGAGACGAGACCTTTCACAGAATCACAGAACATTATGAGTTGGAAAGAACCTCAAAAGACCATCTAGTCCAACACCCCTGCCAGAGCAGGATCACCCAGACTAAATCACACAGGAATGCATCCAGGCAGGGTTTGAATGTCTCCAGAGAGGGAGACTCCACAGCCTCTCTGGGCAGTCTGTCCCAGGGCTCCGTCACCCTCACAGAGAAGTAGTTTCTCCTCACATTCACATGGAACATCCTCTGCTCCAGCTTGCACCTGTTGCCTCTTGTTCAGTCACTGCCATCCCTGAGAGGAGCCTGGCTCTGCCCTCCTGAGTCTCACCCCTTACGTATTTATAGAAATTAATAAGGTAACCCCTCAACCTCCTCTGATCCAACTAAAGAGGCCCAACTCCCTCAGCCTTTCCTCATGTTGAAGGTGTTCCACTCCCTTCATCATCTTGGTAGCCCTGTGCTGGGCTCTTTCAAGGAGTTCTATGTCCTTCTTGAACTCAGGGGCCCAGAACTGGACACAATATTCCAGGTGCAGAGTATTTTATCTTTTATCCCTTTTCAACAGAGGATTTATCTTCACATTCAGATCTTCCTGGAGAAGAGCAGGAAGCCGTCTGGGATCATTCACATTCACCTGCCTTTTTTACAAGCTTTAATGAATTACCTAAACATTTTTTATGTCAGCAAGTATGCCTGAGTAATCATACTCCTGTTTGGCTTTTTCCCAGAAGCAGTTATTGTGTTTTAGATTCTGAAAGGACTTCCCAGATCTGCAACTGGTCGATAGTCAAACAATGGCTATACCTTTAACTTCTCCTGTAGGAAAGGATATATGGGGAGACTATTATACCAACTGAAGTTACGTCTGTAGTTACCTGTGAATCCTTGATGCCCGAGCCTGCTTGCACTCCCTCAAAGCTGCATGCAGCATCAGGCTCTCTTACACAGCATTTGCCCAAAGCACAGGTTGTTGTTAGTGCTGGTAGAGCAACATTACAACAACTGGTCCAGATACTTAGATTTCCAGATTTATTTATTGAGGTACCTGCAAGGCTGCTACATGGCGGGGGCATTCAGAGTCACAGCGCAGAGAGCATCACCTTTAAAGAGAGTAATTTTTCAGCTCTTCTGCAGACACACCCTTCATAACGCCAAGGGGGAGCTGGGAAGGACTCCGCAGTGCTCCTCCAGTAAATGATGTATGAACCGGAACCAGGAGCTTCTCTGCTCAGTGCCCGTGATGGGGCCACTGTCTGATGAAACACGGGGACAAAAGCAAACCACGACAGGTATGTTCAGCGCCTGCCAGCGAAACGAAGACGTGACACTTCCGATAGGCTTTTGATGTTGCAGGCGGTTTACACTACACTGGGGTGTGGCTGTGACAGGGTTGGCTTGGCCCGCCTGGTTTTGCACATGTTCTCTGTAACAAAGCAGCAGTTTCACAGAATCACGGAATTGTAGGGGTTGGAAGGGACCTCGAGAGATCATCGAGTCCAACCCCCTGCCAAATCAGGGTCCCTAAGATAGGTTGCACAGGTAGGTGTCCAAACAGGTCTTGAATATCTCCAGAGAAGGAGACTTCACAACCCCCCTGGGCAGCCTGTCCCAGGGCTCTATCACCCTCACCTCGAAGAAGTTCTTCTGCATATTGGTGTGGAACTCCCTGTGCTCCAACTTGAGGCCATCGCCCCTTGTCCCGTCCCCACAGCCCACTGAAAAGAGGCTGGCCATTTCCCCCTGTGCCCCACACTTCAGATATTTATAAACATAGATCAGATCCCCTCTCAGTCTTCTTTTCTCAAGGCTGAACAGCCCCAGGTCACTCAGCCTTCCCTCATGAGGGGAGGTGCTCCAGGCCCTTACCATCCCTGTAGCCCTCTGCTGGACTCTTTCCAGGAACTTATCAGCTTTTCACATAAACATTTCCCTTCCTCCTTCCTCACAGTCTGTACACACGGCACAGCCTTCCTCAATTACTTTCCTAAAGACCACATCACCTTTTCCAGATTTCTCCCAGACCTAGCTGTTTCAAAACTACTACAGGAAAACAATTAATAACACCATTTGCAATACCAGGGGGAAAAAAAAAAAGGGAAGATATATTTGCATGATGGTTTTTCCATATAGAGAGAAGTTAAACAGCTGCTTTTCTGTAGAAATGGCAGCAATGCAACAGGATTTAATTTACTTGGAGTCTAGAGCTACCTGCAATACCCACAAAATAAAGACCCGCCAACAGAGAAATCATTTAAGGCATCCCAAAGAACCGTAAAGCATAACACAGTAACAACAATATCCTGAACATATGGTTTTCTTGAGTTTCATTCCTGTGAACGGGTTATAGATGACTTTTCAAAATTAAAAGCAATAACAGAGCTTCTCAATAAATCACAATACAGAAGTAGCTGGTAAACACATTACAGCAAAGATCCGTCTTGATTCCAGCAAAATAACAATGTCGAGTAATTCCCGCACCAAACCTCTCTCTTACGGATACATATTTCACCTCTTACTATACTATATCTCAGTGGTATATATTAGGTGTACTTCTTCCACTCCTGTGCTTCATGTGTCACTTGTAAATGCTTATATAAAATATTGGGGCTTATGTAAGTTCTTGGGAGGAAAAAAATACCCCATGCCTATGTGGACGAAGATAATACCAGTGCAATGCTGTGCCAGTTCTGATAACAGCCCAGAGGCTTTGCTGTGTAATATAAACACCCATGGCCCAAGTGGGTGGGTGTACCTGGAGGAGGGACGCGGCAGTTCACAGCTGCTTTGTTTTTGGCTCTGGCTGCTGCACTGCTCTAACCTCTGCTGGATGGGGAAAAGCACAGGGCTAGGCTGGCAATTAAAACTTCAGCTCCCTCTTGTTGGATCTCCTCAGAGCTAACACAAATTTAAGGTTTGGATTTCTTCATCCGTGTCATCCTTCCTCAAAAATGGCTTGATGGTGGCGCTAAGAAGAAAAATGCATTTTTCCACCGTGCTGTGCCACGTTTCTCTTTATATTAATCACATCTGGGTCTTAATAATGCAAAAGTTAGACCAACCACACAAACCCATCAAGAACAGCAGTTGGTGTCAGAGCGCCTGATGGCTTCATGGCTTTGGCACTGACATTCCTGAGATGATGAAAGGCATGTCCGGTGGCAACGCCTGGAAGGGTCAATACATCGTATTCCCACAAATCCTGCAGACTCTATGAAAAGCTCGCTGTGTGGAGCACGTCTAGAACTCCTGTTGGTTCTCACAGACACTTCTGGTTTCCCCCTTTCAGAAACCAGAGTTTTGAGAGGCTGTCACATGCATTTCAATGCTTAGCAGAGAATAAACTAGTCTGAATGCTTCTTCTGCTGTTTTAATTAAGCTCAAGCTTCCACCTACTTACATTTTCTTTAAAAATGTATAAAACTATGAATTAAATATACGCATCATTACTCATCAAATTGTTTATCTCTGTACTAATCTTATATATATACACAGATTAAATATTCATGTGCTCCATTCTCCCTTTCAGAGCATAGTGACTCCTGGTTCCTCATCTTCCCGTGCTGGTGTTTCCAGCTGCGTTGTACAAGCTGAAGATCATTGAGGTAAAAGTATCCCTAGGGACTCCTGCCTAAAAAAATCCAAATTAAGTGGGATTTTTTTCCCTATATCAGCAGTGGAGAGCTGTCCATATGCTTATGTTAAGCCTGACAGATCTTCGATTACCCCTTAGCTTGTAGTTATGGAGCTATAATGCAGTTTAGATACATTCCATAGCTGCTAATGGCTCACCACACTGAGACCTTGGAGAATAACAACCAAGGTTATTTAGTAATGTAACGCAATAAAATAAAATAGGCTTCACCATGTATGCAAAGGTAGTAAATGCTTTGCTGATTTTAAGGCATATGTTTCTTTAAAGTTCTCGGAACATAAGTGATTTAACTGCTACACACACGCACAACCACAAAATCACAAGCCAAATTTACTGCAAACTTTGCAAGCTGCAATAAATAGGTAAAGACATAAATTGCTGGCAATTAGGAATTTACTGAAGAGGGTAGTTAGGGGAATTGCGCTGATTCAGAGAGATGAAATGCAAATATATCGTGCCTACATGCACGGGGCCACTGCACCTGTGCCCTAGCTGAAGCACTAAATCAGCAAGCCTGATCCAACATGCAGACCCTGAGGATGCAGCAGTGAAATCCTAAAGATACTGTGCTCCCACTGACGGTACCTGGAGTTGGTGCTGCCTGGCACCTCTGAAGACCACACCAATGCTGAAGGGCAAGAGTTGCCACTGTAAGAAATCTCTAGCACTGAGAGAAGTGCTTGGCTGCAGCCAAACTATCCCTTGCAGAAGCACTGTTTTACAGTTTCTGAAGGTTACACGTCTGAGTGAGGCTGTTCACAGAGAAGCATGGATCAAAACATCCCCACAGCCAGGTGAGTTAGCAAACCGCTCCATGATGAGTTTACTTCTCTGCCAGTGTATTCAGCTCGGGACAAATGGCTGTGGAGTAGCCTAAGCTGCAGAAAAAGGGTTGTGGGCCCCAAACTGGTACACAGTGGCAGATGAATTTCCTTGCAGAAATTGATCTTGAGTGACATCTATGCCATGAAAAGTCTTTTTTCTTCCTGTTCCAAATATGTGGTTTGATAACCCAGCCACGGCACTTAGCACCCTGTTGTTGGTGTTCATGATTGCTTGAGTCTCCGCGCTGGTGCATGCAAGGTCCTCTGCTCGCACATCAAGTGAGGTATGGCATCTGGCAGAGGCAGCCGTTGGCAGGAGTAATAACTACTGCTCGGATTCAGTCTATAGCTAAAATAAGCTGTAACACAAGCCAGGCACGAGGGAAATCCATTCAATGAGCAGCTTGAACAAATCTATGTTCAATTAATGTAGCTTTTCAAACACTGTGACAGTGTTTGTGCTCTAAGAAGATGGTTAAGACATCGCTGCCACCAATCATTACGGCAGTTCTCCTTCCTCTCGGGAAGCAGTGTCAGTCCAGGAAGGGAGCACAATTAGCAGTAACAAGAGAGTATGTGGGGGAGTGCAGGATGAAAGGCAAGACTGAATTGTTATTGAGGCATTCTTTAGGAGAAAAGGGATTTATGAAGAGAGGATGAGGATACGAAGGTGAAAGACAGAAAAAGATGGAAAGAGGAAAACTTCAGACAAGAACAGTTGGAGAGGGGAAAAGAAAGGGTGTGTGTGTGGGGGAATTCCAGAAGAAAATCAAACAGAACAAGGAGCTTGAAGAAGAATAAACCATTATTCTGTGATCTATGGTATCGGAGTAGTCTGGTTTGGGGTAGATTTGTACCTTCTCTTCCCTAGCTCTGCCCTCCTGGCCACAATCGCTCAGCCCAGTTCACTGCACCTGATCCACAGGGACAAGAAATTGCACCAAGCCACAGCATGGATATTACTGGGCAGCCACTGTCTGACAGATTTAATACATAAGGGCTGAACTCTGCTACATATTCCTCCATCCACCGCTCCCACTCTGTCCTATCCCCAACCACTCATTGTCCTGAAACCTTTGGGAATTTCCTATCTCCTACTGAGCTGCCTCTCCTTCTGGTTTAGCTGCAATTAGCAAACAAGTTCCAAGTTATTAAAGGAGGATCGACAAACACACAGAGGGCCTGACAGATGGACCAATTATATAAGCCTTATTTCCTTAGGCATCCAGGCTGAAAAGAGGACAAGCCATGAGGAACACGAACTGTGCTGAGAGCAAAGAGAAAGTGTGTGGGTAGGTGGCTGAAGGGGTGGGGGAGCAAGGGAATACAAGACAAAAGAGACAGCTGCAAGGGAGCTGAGAGGGAAGGAGCAACAGAAGGTGGTGATGTCACTGGGAGGGGTCTGGAGTTACGTGTCAGGAAAGGCAGCTGGTTTGCAAAGGAAAGACCATTACCCAGAGCCATAAGATGCTCTATAATGACAGGGCACTTCAGGAGAAAGAGTTTGCTGGACATGCGAATTGCAAAGTAATAAATCAAGCCCCCAAAAGTTCGGGGATGAGGTGAAGGACAGAGAAGCTGTGAATAACTGCTGAAGTCTTCGAGGGATGAAGGAAAAATGAAGACTAGATCTCTCGTTTGTGCAAAGCGAGAGTCACCGAATTCGATGTTGCTATGGTGATTTACACCACCTGAGGACCCAGGTTTGACTGTTTAAGGCAATGCATACAATTATTCTTTTTATTTTCCCAAATAAGTACTTGCAGCCTCTTGCTTATATACAACGTGTTTCATAATTCTGAATTCTGCCACGGCTTGACAGATGATTGATGTACTCGCATACTAAACCTACCAGCAGCCTTAACTGGAAAGGTGCAATTAAGAAGAATGTTGTGAAACAAATGCCCTTTACAACTTAAATAATATCTGAAGAAATGCACTTTATTTAACAGCTACGTACAAGGGAAAAGCAGCAAAATGCAGTCTTTAGAAAACTGGCTTCATTTTAAAAGCAAAGAAAGGACAATAACAAAGGATAGCGCATCAAGGATGATATCAAGAAAGATGTGTTATCCTACATAGACAGCAGGGACCCACAGCATTACTACAAACTTCTCCTACAACTTGTAGCAAGTTGTTTAAACCCCTACGCTTCTGTTTTCTCAACCTGAATAGCTGCTGCAACTAAACTTACCCTAAGGATGTATTTTGAGACTTCAGTAGTAATTCCTAAGTGCTTTGAAAAGTGCTACATCATGTAAGTGAAGAATGTCATTATTAAAATTGCGCTTCAGAAATCATCACTAACAAGAATTTATTCTAGAGCTAAAACTGTGCCAAAACCATTATTAGCCTGCAAATTGCCAAGCCCCCATCAACACTAGGGAGAGGCATGGATGGGAGCTGCACCGGTACCGCAAAGGTAGGAGATGCACAACCTAACCTCACCGTGCATTGGCACGCTCAGCCACTGCTACCAGTTAACCTCCAGCAGTGCAATGCTCACTGCAGTCCCATGTGCCCAGTCCCTTCTCCTCTGCAGACATCCCACCAGCAGTAGCTCAGCTAAGTAGTAAAACTGCTAAGGTTATGTCTGCTGGTGGGTGCTGTGGCGTAGGGGCAGCCCAGGAAACACACGTCATCGCTGGGGTTAGCTGGGAGAGGGATATGTCATTGGAAAGGGGTAGTATGGTCATGGTGGGGCGTCTCAGGCTTGACTCCTTTTCTGGGGTCTGATGGTCACAGTGATTGTGGTCCTTGGCGTTTTCAGGAGGCGAATCTCTATGTGGCTCAGGGTTCTAGGGTACCTTTCTTTGCACAGATGTTGGTTTGGTGCAGACACTGGCTTCTTATTGAAAAAATCATATTTCAAGAAGCATTTTAGAAAGAAGCCTGGCTGACTGAATACAACCTAGGGAGGGAGCTTTATTCAGGAACAATGAGGAGTGCATGTAAGCCTTAACAAAAACATTAATTAGGCAAAAAAGCAGGCCTGCCTTCATCTCCCTTTGCACAAAAAGTTACTGGGCTAAGGCGATTAGAAAAGGTGATAAACGTCTCCTCAGAGAACACACTTTCCCCCCCTCCCCCATAAATTCTTTACTGCTCTGAAATTTTAGGAAAGCTGCTTGCAGTTTGGAAGTGCTCTACGGGAGCTGTTATTTCTAACATGCTTGTTTTGCATGTGGGACAAGTGTTCGTATCGTTTTCCTGTGAACACTGAGATGACTGATTGTGTAATACAGCCAGGTTACTTGATGCTATGGCTGCCTGCTAATGTGAAAAGCTTGTTAGCTGTCTAGTTGTCTGGCAATGCTTAACCAGCTTTCTTGATGAATTCAGATGGAAAAATTATCACCTTTCTAAAAAAAAAAAAAATAAATTGAGGAGCAGCAGTAATGTCTTCTGCAATACATATGTAATTATCCTCTTTGAAGATTTCATTCCAATACCCAGCATTTTGAAGCATCACAAGTTAAGTTATACAGGGTAAAATCTTGGAACTTAGCTCAATCTTTTTAAAACTTCTTTTAAATTTAAGGAAAAAAAAAAAAAAGGAGGAGTATTTTGGAAAATAAGAATAAAAAGATGACCAGTGACGTGTGGTCCACAAGTTTCATACAACAACAGATGGAAATAAACTGCTGTTATATCTATAATGCACTGGTTAGGTATGTGTGAACTGAAAAGTTTACCAGGACACACAACCTGCTGAAGGGTAAAGGTTAATTTTGAATCCAGACATAGTGGAAAAATGTATGTTCTTCCACCTTATATGAAATGGCAAATAAAGAGGTGTTACTAACAGTTGTCAAATTGTTTACTCAGCACTTTTCCTGCTGAAAAAGTGCCTCCTGCCAGGGTGCCTCCTGAGGGACATGTTCCTCTCCAGCTGAAAATGAACTACTTAAATCACATATATCCATGATTTACCTTTTCCAGGACATCACCTTCCATGGCTTTTTGGAGCAAATGGCAAATAGTTGCCCTGTGTTCATAAATCACATGCAAGTTTCCTCTAACTGGCCACCATGGGAGTACATAAACTGCTTCGTTTAGCTGTGATGCATCAATCACAAAGCCAGGACTGGAAGCCAGCTTTGTGTTGATTAACAAACTACTTATCTGTGGTACATATAAAGATAGGATGCTGTATGGGAACTCATTGCTAATGTTGGGGTACCCTGATCTGCTTCAAACATGCAGCAAAATCAGCTGGTCAAGGGAGGCGATTCTCCCTATATCCTCTGCTCTGGTGAGACCCCTCCTGCAGTGCTGCATCCAGCTCTGGGGTGACAAGACAGATGTGGAGCTGTTGGAGCAAGTCCAGAGGAGGCCACGAAATGATCTGAGGGCTGGAGTATGTCTGCTCTGGAGACAGGCTGAGAGAGTTGGGCTTGTTTAGCCTAGAGAAGAGAAGGCTCAGGGGAGATTTAGAGCACCTTCCAGTTCCTCGAGGAACTCAAGGAAAGTTGGAGAGGAGCTGGTGATGAGAGCAGGACAAGAGGAACCACCTTCAGGTGAAAGAGGAGAGATTTAAATGAGATATTAGTCAAAAATCCTTCCCAGGGAGGGTGGTGAGCCCCTGGCATAGGATGCCCAGAGGAGCTGAGGCTGCTCCTGGATCCTGGCAGGATACAAGGCCAGGTTGGATAGGGCATTGGGCACCTGGGGCTAGTGGGGGGTGTCCCTGTCCATGGCAGGTATAGCACTGAGTAGGCTTCTAGGTCCCTTCCCACCCAAGCCAGTCTGAGGTTCTGTGAAATAAAAGGGAGATAGAGAAGGGGCTGTAAACTGGATCAAGATCACAGTTTTACTTTGGGTGTTTCCTGTCTTAAATGAGCACCCATTCCTCCTCACTGCTTGTGTTTTGGCGGTGATGTCCCTTACAAACTCACAAAGGAGAACAACCTCTTCAGCACCAACAGAAAGAATCCAAATCCTCTATTTGCTCCTGTAAACACAAGCGTTGAGGTCTGGTCTGAAGAAACAAAAGCAGTACTTCTTGATGCTTCCAGGGCGTATCTCAGATGAAATATGTCAATACTCCACAACACAGAACAGCTCTTCATGCCTCACCCCAGGCCACAAGAGTCACCTATGAGACTCTGCCCCAGCCTTCCTGCTGGCTGGGCTCCATGCTCACTGCATAGAGCATCCCTACATGCTTCTTTAGCTGTGTGTTCTCTCCAATTACACACTAAACCTCCTTGGTATCAGCCTTCTCATGCAACCACAGAGCATATTGGGACATCAGCATTGGTTTGGGCTCTTAACTACTGCTGCTCTAGTATGTAGTAACAACAACTTACAATATTGCTAATGGAGTTGCATGAGTATCTGGCAAGTTTACACCAATGCTTTCCCACAGTCCTCCTTTCCCAGCATCTTTCTGGATTTAACAGGACATCTTTTAAGCTAGAAAGTTAAACAAACAAATAAATAAATAGATTTTTAGAAATTGTCATGGTCTGGAAAAATAAGGCATATGAAAGTCACCTCAATCAATCTGAACTTCTTCCTGTTAAAATCTAACCCTGTCTTACAGCTTTGTTTTGTTATTTTTGTCAGATCCCCAGATTCATCTTGTAATAATGCTCTCTCTCCCCAGAGACCCAGCCAGTGCCTTTCATCAGCAACAGCCTTCCAGAAGTTCCACTTAGCTCACAAAGCAAACACAATGTTTGGAATAATATTTCAAAAAGGTCATACTGTGCTTCCTAACTTAATAGCCATTTATATTGCTTTACAACATTTAAATTCACACTCTGCTACCAAGTGGAGCCATGCCATCTAAAAATAAATGCTTAAAAGCTAAAAAAAATATATAAATACCCTAGATACCTGGGTTTGGAAATGTTTTCTGCTTATCTGAAGAGAAATTCTGATGCCCTTCTTCAGAAGTCCTTTAACTCAAGGGTATGTCCACTGAAAACAGCAGAATAGTTGCTGAGACTGTATTAGTGCCATAGGTTTCCAAAAAAGCACAATTTACCGCATATGGCCAGCAGCACAGCATCCAAGTACTTGGAATTCTGTACTTAATGTCACAGTTTACCTTTGAAAGCAGGAATCACAGAATCACAGAATATTACAAGTTAGAAGGGACCTCAAAAGACCATCTAGTCCAACCCCCTGCCAGAGTAGGATCACCCAGACTAAATCACACAGGAACACATCCAGGCAGGGTTTGAATGTCTCCAGAGGAGGAGACTCCACAGCCTCTCTGGGCAGCTTGTCCCAGGGCTCTGTCACCCTCACAGGGATAAAGTTTCTCCTTACATTCACACGGAACATTCTCTGCTCCAGCTGCCCCTTGTCCTATCACTGCCATCCCTGAGAAGAGACTGGCTCTGTCCTCCTAACTCTCTCTCTTTACATATTTATAAACATTAATAATGTTTATATTATTAAATATAATACTCAGTCTCCTCTTCTCCAGGCTAAAGAGGCTCAGCTCCCTCAGCCTGTCCTCATGAGGAAGGGGTTCCACTCCCTTCATCATCTTGGTGGCCCTGCTCTGGACTCTTTCAAGCAGTTCTATGTCCTTCTTGAACTGAGGGGCCCAGAACTGGACCCAATATTCCAGGTGTGGTCTCCCCAGGGCAGAGTAGAGGAGGAGAAGGACCTCTCTTGACCTACTAACCACCCCCTTTCTAGTACACCTCAGGATGCAAAAAGGCATCTCACTACAGCTGGTAGCACCATTTCAGAGCACAGCAGCTGCCAAAAACGTCCAAAAAGAAGCATCTGTCCATAGGAAATCACATAAACTAAAACGATGGTAGTAACTGTCCTTTGTCCTGAAATGGAAAAGTTTGAAACCATTGTTTCTTTGAGGCAGCACAACCTGCTCAGCCAGCACAACAAGGCTTCACCAGAGTTTAAAGCAAGCACAGCTTGAAAACACCATCCAACCCCTGTGGCAGGGGGTTGGAACTGTATGATCCTTGGAGTCCCTTCCAAGCCAGACCAGTCTATGATTCTATGAACGCAGCCGCTGTTGTTGAAACAAGTTATCCTTTACTGCCCCTACACACACCCAGAGATTCAATTCAGTTTGAAACAGAAATGAGCTTGAATTATTACTTGTTTCTACATTGCATCCATACTCTTTTTAGCCACTGTCGTGGTTTCCCCCCAGCTGTGGGCCGAGATCCACGCAGCTGCCTGCTCCTTAAAGGAAAAGAGCAGGGGAAGAGGGAAAAAGGGGGAAACAAGGGAAGGGAAAAGGAAGGGGCAAAGAACTCCAAACCCAAGAAACTAAGAGGCCCGTGGGTTGGGATAAGGAGAGTTTACTGAGAGAACAGAAAGATCAAATATCCCAATGCTAACAGGACTTTAGAGCAAAAGAAGATGAAACTCTTGATCCCCAATGCAGTTTCTCCCCGACCCACACAACTCAGGCCGGACCACCCAGAGCTGTCCCGCAACCCGACCGTCCCCCCAAGCAGCACGCGTCCCGCCACCGCCCCTCTTCTTCCTCCCCTCAGCCCCCCGTTCTCCTGGGCAGGACGGCATTGGCATGGAATACACTCTTTGGCCCATCTGGGTCACCTGTCCTGGCTTCGCCCCTCCTTTCTCCTGAATAGAGAAATAGGAAGAAGCTCAGAAAGTCCTTGACTGTCTGACTGCAACTAAGAACATCAGGGTGTTCTCAGCACTGCTTTCATTGTAACTCCCAAACACAGCATGCCATCAGCTGCTACAAATGAAGTTAACTCTATCCTGACTGAAACCAGGACAGCCACACAAGTGAAGTAGCTCTACATGGAGCCCATTTATGCAAAACTGAACCATCTGGTGCCCCCCTGGTACAGGTACAGGGACACAGTTAAAAGCATTGACACCTCATCACACCGCTTACACCTTACCTCTGGTATTTGCAGTGATTCCCTAAGCTTTGTGGGAATCCTCTTTGAGAAGTCACCACCTACAGTTATCTGACAGGAGGGTGATGAGAGGTGGGCAATGGTCTCTTCAGCCTAATGACAAGAGACAGGACAAGGGGAAATGGCACAAAGCTGTGCCAGGGCAGGGTCAGATCAGATGTTAGGAAAATATTTTTCCCTGAAAGAGTTGTCAGGGCCTGGAACAGGCTGCCCAGGGAGGGGGTTGAGTCACCATCCCTGGATGTGTTTAAAAAAGGGTAGATGAGGTATTTAGGGATATAGTTTAGCATAGGATGGAAACGTTTGGACTCAGTGATCTTAAAGGTCTTTTCCAACCCTGTGATTCTGTGAGGGGGAAATCACTGCAAATGCCACTGACCCAATTTTTCCTTGGACTTGCTTTCATTGTACTGTCTTCAAATCCACACCAAAATCTTTGCAAATTACAATGTGCCAAAGTTGTAGGCAATGATTTCACAGGTCTGGGAATCCTCCCTCCTTTATTTGTTCCCCCTTCTTCAAACCACAGGTTTTCACTCACTTGGATATGAGGTGAAAGCAATCCAAGTATTTCAAATACACAAATCCAACATTACATTTTCCAGACTGTTCATTCAAAACCCACACACTCTTCTACGCAGAAGCACTATATCAACCTATGAATTGGCAGATCAATGTCACAGTAGGTCAGAAAAAAGGCACCCAAAACGAAAAGCAGAATTTTGCTCTATGTTATGCTTCAAGTAGCTATGCTATGTGATTCTCTGTAATTTTAAAAATCTCCATTTTTTTATCAAAAGCTGATAAAGGCTAGATTAATCAAAAAAAAAGTTACTTCAAATCCATATCACAATCAGTAATCTCTAAATTTACTATATGATGCAGTTACTTCTCTATCTCTAATCTCAGGTGAAGGCTGAATTTTGTTTAGGCTGATATATCATGATGGAGTATGTACATTGTGTCTTAAATTTTACACATTTTTCACTAATTTCAAGTCCTCCCAGTTTTTGCCCTTAGCCCAATCCCAGAACAGTGATTAAGATGTGAACACAAAAGGCCATGAGAACATTTATCCTGAATCATAGAATTGTAGGGGTTGGAAGGGACCTCGAGAGATCATCAGGTCCAACCCCCCTGCCAAAGCAGCTCCCCAGCTCATATTGCACAGGTCGGCGTCCAGACGGGTCTGGAATATCTCCAGAGAAGGAGACTCCACCACCTCCCTGGGCAGCCTGTCCCAGGGCTCCCTCACTCTCACTGGGAAAAAGTTCTTCCACATGTTGGTGCGGAACTTGCTGTGCTCCAACTTGCAGCCATTGCCCCTTGTCCTGTCCCCACAGACACTGAGAAAGGGCTGGCTGATTCCCCCTGCATCCCCTGCTTAAGATAATGATAAACATTAATTAGGTCCCCCCTTAGTCTTCTCTTCTCAAGGCTGAACAGTCCCAGCTCACTCAGCCTCTTCTCATAGGGGAGATGCTCCAGGACCTTAATCATCTTTGTAGCCCTTCTTTGGACTCTCTCCAGGAGATCCCTGTCCTTTCTATACCAGGGAGCCCAGAACTGGACACAACACTCCAGGTATCATCCATCTTTTCGAATGGAAGAGCACTCATCAACCTAGGGAAAGCCACACAATCACGAGATGAGCAAATGGAGCAGCATGTAGAAAATCGGCCCAAAAGAGGATTTCTGAGCACACCAAACTGCAAGATGGCACCAAATTGCAAAGACCATGTGGCTGGGGGGACCCAAACAGAACATCCTCAGCCCCATGCTGCAGCTCCCACAGCCTAACATCAGGATGTGCTTCCGTATCAAAAACCAAACTGCGACTTTTAATGCTGAAGATGCTATTTTGTGCCAGCTGTTTATATCCCTGTATGGCCTCACCACTGGCAGTGTTGCAACTTGGTGATATTCCACGGGTGTATAAAACACAAACTGTCTGCCATGAGTCAGGACAAATAAATATTTGCAAATAAACAACCTGTTTTCCTGATACAAACAGAGACTAATATGACAATATTCCTAAGTTAGTTGCACACATCAGGAAAGTAACAGTTAAGATAAATTATTTCACCTTATAAACTTTCTTCCTTTGGGCACAAACTACTTTCAGTAGTTATGATTTAAATAACTGAATGCTATTCTTCCATGAACAGAGAGAGAATAAACTAGAAATCAGATGCACGGTCAATTCCCCACCACATTCTTGCGGATCTATAATGAAACATTTGAGAAACCGTATACGCAGCCGCTGATCAGGATTGTTCTATTCATTAGTGACACTTTTGCAAGTAAACTTTCAGCCACAGTGCCAATTAAAGCTACTTAGTGGTGTTTGGAAGTTAATGAATAGTAAATTAAAGTTCTGAATTTCATGCAGATTCATCCATACATTAAATTTGTCTCATGGCTGGCATTTTAGCAAAAAATTTGGTCAAATTATTTTCATCTAATAAAGGAAGCAACTAAAATGGCCTTTGGGCTTTGTTTCTTGGCGTCCCTAGAGGACATCCTCCAGGATATTTTACGAGATATTTTCAAGGAATCCTTTCTCCCTGTCTGCTCCATATTCGTAGTAGCTATCTATATTGCACTAACATTCACAGCAATTCTGTCAAAAACTGGAAAATTAAATCCTTCGGGCTCCTAATCGACTTCACCCTTGTCTACTCACACTCACAGGACAGCGTTAGTCCTTCCCAGCCAGCAGCAAAGGAAGCAAAAAGAAATCATCTACTCATCAGAAAAGTAGGTATAGCTAAGATGGTTCATCACATTAAAATATTTATACAGCAAAAACGAATTAAAACTGACATGCAAGAGTAGAAAGAAGTTTAGTTAAAAAAAGGAAAAAGGATCGTAATAATCTGTGAGGCTTCTATGTTAATTAACTGATGGACCATTTGTTCCATAAAATTTCTATCACCATACTTTTCACTGAGAATTAGCTAGTTTCTTTCATGTTTGCTTCTCTATATACTATGATGTAGTATTTCAGAAGTTCATACTGGGGTTGATGTTCCACCCTGGCCATGGGTCACAGACATCACACAAAAGGGTGATGTGAATCCCCTTTGCAAGAGGAAATACTGCAGCAGATCCAAGCTAAACATGTCATCCTGAAACAGCTTTCCTTTACCCAAGAAAAGGAAGGACTGTGCAGGAAATGTTTCCTGGAAACAGAGAGAATCTAAAGGTAGGGCCCTGGTGAAATTACAGTGAATGATGAAAGGTACTTCCTTGACTTCATGCTGTATTGTACATTACAGCAGTGACGGGGCTACAGACCCCAATCGTAATGATGGCAAAGCAGCCAAATTAGGTTGCTTAGTCCAGGGACTTCCTCAAAGTCCAGGCCAAATTCTGTATTGTTAAATCTTCTGTGTCAACATAACTCAAGGAAGGAGGACAGCAGTCCTCCAGATTAAACTATTACAGTGGTAGTGATTCCGTTTGCACGAGCTTTCTTATGCATCTTGGCCAGATCAAGAGTCAATAGCACAAATCTACGTCACTGAATCTCTGAGGGCCCCGACTTCAGTGGAGTTGAAAGGGACATGAACCCTCCAATGACCACAGCATCCGATTCAAGACTGCAAATTACTTGCTCAGGAGCCCATCATGATTTCAGAAGTCAACAGGAAGAACAAGGAGCCACTCGAAATGGAACATAATCAATTCATTTTGATAACAGCTATTTTAAAGAACAGTTGAGGTCAGCTGTAAAATACAACTGCAGCTGTACAGCTTCCCCTGTAAAATTATTCTTTGCTAATACAGCTCACAGTAACAAATCTGTGCTACAATGCTTAGGGAAACATTACATTTGCTTAAAATTGCACTCTGTTTCACAGGATGACACCCAGGAGGACGTCTGGAGGGAGTGTTAGGTTATACATATGTCATGACAGGAAAGCACCACGTGGCCGCTTGCTCACTCCTCTCCCTCTGGTGGGATGGGGAGGAGAATTGGAAGAAAAAGATAAAACTAGTGGGTTGGGATAAGGACAGTTTACTGGGACAGCAAAGGAAGAGGAAAACAACAATAGTAGTACTTAGAAAATACATAGCGGGTGACACATTTACTCACCATCCCCACTAACAATGCCTGGCCCTCCCTGAACAGTGACCCCTCCTCCTTGTCCAGTCCCCTTCAATGAGCATGCCATTGTACAGTATGGAATACCCCTCTGGCTACCTTGGGTCAGCTGTCCTGGCTCTGTCCCCTCCCAGCTTCCTGTGAGAACCAGGAGCGCACAGTTCTGAGTCACCAGTCAGCTATGTGATATAATTGTCTATGTAATTCTAATCATGACCTACTGAATAAAAGCTAAAACCAGGCAAGGAACCATTAAATTGCTAGGTAATCTGAAATAAAGTGTAGATAAAGTGAGTTTGTGATGGCCAGACCAGTAGGCTCCACTGCATGGTAGTGTGTCAGGAGACAGCAACCAATAAAGAGATCACAAATCTCTGTAGGTTCCTCCAATATCACTTTATAAGAATGCTTAATCTGATCCTCTAGCTATATTTAAATTAATTAAAACCCATTTATCACCACAAGTTCTCTCAAGTATCTGAGGACTCAAAGTCAGTTTTTATAGCTCTATCAAACACCCCAGCTTTCCGAGTGGGTAGGATGTGACCTGTATTACCGTGATGAATAACTCCATGATTAAGAACGTGGGTCAGTTTTTCATTAAAATTAAAAGGTCCTGATTCTCTGTTGTCAAATTATCAAGTGCTGCTGCAAAGGGAAACAAGGGGCTGTCGAAGCAGAGCGATGATATTTTTACATCCAGTTTGCCCCGGTCTAAGAAACACGTCATGCTATAGGACACTGTGTAGGCAGAACCATTCTGCTCTTTCTCAAGGACAGTGAGTAAATTCTGATTTATTCACGGAGAAGAAATTTCTCGCTGGTTGAAACTCGCCTCTGTGAACACACAGGGTCAATGTACCACTTAATTCCTATATAAATCTTCTGAAGACGGACAAATTTCAAGTAGCACAATGGTGTATCATTCCTGACAATCTGAGGGAAAGACAGCGCTACTGATAATTCCTTCTTCTGATCCAAGGATTTTGAAAGTCAGAGAGAAGCGAGCAGGCTGTCAAGCTATGGAGATTGCTGGTGAAAGACAGATTTTAGGGTATTTTTTAAAATGCAGCAATGAAGACTCCTGGCATTACCATGCATTTTACACAGACAAACTAGCAACAGCATAACATGTAGCTCAGAATCCTTACAGAAACAGTTGAAGGTAAACTAAAAAGCAAGTTCAAAGGCAGCTTGAAAACTCACAGGACATGACTTTGTGGCTTCAAATTGTACCTTTTCATGATGGGGACAGCTGCTCCCAAGTGAAAACGTGGCAGATGCAATGTAGTAACAATGAAACTCCTTCACAAACGAGGTATTAAGTGCACCTAGGAACTTGTACAGAGAAATTAAATGCATTTCTCTAAATTATCATCAAGGCCATTTTAAAGAACCATAATGGAGAAAAACTTTGCTGGAAACATTAGGGTTTTCCACCAATGTGGTTTGCATGTGACCTCAATCATAGCTGGTGGGGGGCACTGGATGAAACTCGACATCACTTGCTCAAAGACTGCAAGATGCTTTTAGACCAGACGAGGTTCCTCTCTTGCCATTCCTGTCAAAGACAGGAGGCACCTTCACATCTCCATCCAACCTGCCACTTCTCTGAACCATTCAGTTCCCAGATGAAAAGGGAACACATCCATCTGATGGATGACATTTTCCCTCTATGACAGTTTTCTGATGAGAAAGGGAGGGAATGGCAGAGAAACAGCAACCTCTTGTCCTAAAAAAGAGAGCTGTCTCCTACGAAATACCTCCCAAAACTCCCTAAGTTAAGGAGGGTAACACAGGTGAGCCTCTCCAGGTCTGCGAGCTGCTGTGCTGGTAGATATGTTGTAAATTTGGTGGTTATTTACTGATGTATAACAGTGTCCTTCACAGAGATACACAAGATTGTATAAAGCAGAACAAAGAAATGCTCCAAGTATCTCATCTCAAGTGAGTAGGCAGAGGGAATTTTTAATGTTTGACCTTAAACATATTGAAAGTATATTATGGTTTCATCTGTTTTCTCAAACAAGAGAAACATCTATACAGAGAAACTGCAGAGGACATAAACAGTACATGAAGTGAATTACCTGACCTGAAAAATTTGGTCAAAGATGTGAACGTTAATCAGCATACAACAATAAGAAAGAGCCAAGGAATGCAGGTTTGTTTTTTTTTCAATAGAAATAATGAAGATTTACCTTTTAATCACAATTTTGTACTGAAAGGGAGCTAAAGAAGCTGCCTGAATAAAGATGTGAGAAAGCTGGGTGGCAGAGAAGTGTACTAGATACATTACTGAACTCCAAATAGATCAGAACAGGTAATAAGCAAGACAAAAATGTAATACAGAAATACTGTAGATAATAAAAAATAACACATATGAGGTCATATAGAACACTATCTTACGTAACGTGAGCTATGACAACAATCATAAGGAGATATGTGAAGGCAAAAAAGTGAATCTATTTCTTAATGGTTTAACTCACGCGCACTTCGAACAGTGAATTACTTAGAAAGCCCTTGGTAATGATTTTCTGATCTTCTCCCTGAAAACACCAGTTGATTCTATCTAACACCAGACTGAGGAGCGAAACAGCACTGTCAGACGCACCTAAGCTTCAGCACCCGATACGATTAATCAAGGTGTATTCTACATGCGGATGCGTGAGACAAGAGATTGACTCTGCTCAATCTATATACCAGGATTGACTGTTAAGGTCCTATGGCACAATGGCTTTCCCTCAGTGCAGGAAAGAATTTGGACAGGGAAAGGAAACTGGTGGGAACCACTGCTGTTGAGAAGGGGAGATGCCCTGTGGCTCTGGTTTATTGAAGATGCCTACAGGTGTCCCCGAAGATCCTGGCTTAAGGTATTTCCCTATGGCAGCACAGGGGATGCATGCTAGCCAGCATGAAGAACGCATTGCCAGGAGCTCAGCATACAAAGACAAATGATCAAGAAGCTGCCTTTTTTATCTTTTTAAAGAAAAAGGGAACAGCCTAGCTCAGCAAGGACAGATATCAGCCTTTCTAAGTGCTCCGACATCAGCTACTTCCGCAGCTTTCATTGACCTGAAATACAAGTTCTCAGAGTCACAATGTGAATCTTTTGAACCTACATGCTCAATCTTACACCAAAGATACGTTTTTAAGGAGAGGATTGCACAGCGAGCAGCAAGGCATAGTAATGATTAATACCCCGATTGCCAGCAAATGCTCTGAACAGCTCTTACTCTGCAGACACTGACATTCTGATGCCAAAGGAAAAACAAAGTGGCATTTCAAGCTAAAAAAAACCAAGACACAATGTTCATTGAAATAGAAAAAGCACTATCTGGCACTGAGAGTAACAAATTAGAAGGTCAGCTAGGCAGCCAGCAATGGTACAGAACATATATGCAACATATTCTATGAAATGTGTTTAGTTTACCCTATGCAGTGTTCACTTTAGGAGTATTATTAAAGCTTGCATTAGTTTAACAAAAAGAAAAAGGTATTACATTAAATTTTCTGATGAAACACAATTAGAACTCTTAATCAGCACCTTCTAGCAGGGTTACTAATGGAAATGCATTAATTAATGCTGGATGTTGATCATTTTTTCTGGTTTTAAGGGTCACTGTTTGCAGTTCTGTTATCCAGAACCACCCCTGTAATGTTCAGAAAGCCAGACCAAACCTTCACAAGAGGGTTTTAGACTACAGTTCAGCACGGCTCAGACACTTGAAGTCCTATCAAAATAAAACCTGAAGTAAACACCTATCAATTTTAATTTTTTTTACAAGGATGGACTGGGGAAAAAATACTCTTACTTTTCCCTTCTCTGATGCATCATGGTATCCTGAAATCAAGGAGACACACTGATCCCTCTGCGCAGTCCCAGAGGGCTTATGGTACTCTGGAAGGTAAGGCAAGCTCAGGCTGGGATGTAAAGCAGCTCTAGAGCTTCATTTAGCTTGCGTGTATTCCTCTGTGCTGGGTAGATCACAGACACAGCAACAGCGAGCTGGTCTTAAAGGTCAAAAATCCATATCATAATACATAACCAACATCTGGAGTGAAAAAAAGACCATTAAAGAGCAAAGGCTACACCTGTGCACTATTTGTGTATGCAGAGTGGCACGTGTGCAGGAGTTTTAAGTAACCAAATGAAGAAAAAGAAAGAAGAAATTAAATGTTGCTTCTAGACTGGGATGCTAACCCTTAGCTACAATTTTTTTAAATTATAAACAGGTAGAAATACAAAAGAAGTACAAAATAAATTTGTATTGAAAAGTAGCAGCTGGAAGAATGCTTCAGACTGTTGAAAGTCAGGCTGCATCATCTTGTGAAGAGATTATGTAAATGATAAGAAATGTGGCATCTCAATCAAACATCTGTCCCCTGCCCCAAGCTCACTGATTGTAGATATGAAACAGTATTGTAAACCTCAATAAAGAAAAAGGGAAAAACTTGGGATTCCTGAGAAGAGATTTCCAAAACATTTCTCCATGGTTTCATTCTTAAAAGGAAAACATGTGAGAGAACAGGACAGAGAACAGTGATGGTATATACGCAGGAGGAATCAAAGATGTTCATAAGATCTCCAGGTTACTAAAGGAATCTCAAGAGAAAACCTAGCAATGGTTTAACATGATGCTGACTAGGAAGCAAACCCTAATACAAACACTGAATTTGAAAAGCTACTGGAAAAAGACATCGGATCATCACCAAATTTTAAAGAGATGGAAAAAGTAAATCAAATTTGCACATTTATTAACCAGGCAACATAAGCTGGTCAGAACTTTCAAAAGTGTATTTGGACCAGAAACAGTTTGTCATGAGGTCAGTGCTATCACATACTGAGGGGCTTGGCCATACTGCTGTAGGAACAACAGTGAACAGTGTATTTTAAATCAGAGATTTGTTTTGGCTTGGTTTTGGTTTTGGGGATTTTTTTTGTTGTTTTAGTTTCTTTAAAGCACAGACCTTAGAAATAATTTGTTCACCCACATACTTGGCTGGAAGACCAGTGAATCCGCCTGTCATCACAAAATACATCTGTTCAAAAAAGCCCTGAAAATGTGGGGTACATGGAAAGCTGAACACCCCACAGAGTGGGTTTACCACCACAACACGACTCAATTGTTTCATCCAATATGTTAGGGTTTTTCTTACCAGAAGAAAAGTAAATAATTTTTTTTCTAAATTCCTGTAAGTGCCAAATGCACTGGTATGTGGGGAAATTATGAAAAAAAAAAAAAGATATTAGGATTAGCACCAAAACATACTTAAAGAAACCTAACTGATTTTGCATCCTAATGTAAGGATACAAAATAAGACGTGGTCAAGGAGAAACTATCAAATGGGGAGAAAGCAATTAAAGCAAACCCTTCAGCTCTAGTCCTGGAATTCATTTTATTTAGCATTTTCATCAGCTATCTTGGCACCAAATAGAAGAATCAAACTAATTAAACATGAATGGCACAAAGTTAGATGGCAGTGACCATACTGATGAGGATCACAATCGCATATGAGAAGAGCCAGGTGACATTAAGGACTGGAGTAGAAGAAATGAAATAAATTATGATCTTAAGAAGTGCAAGGTCTTGCCTTGGAGATTAACATGAATTTCTGCTATAAACTGAGTGCACAAGAGGAATATTGGCTGGTCATAGGAAGGTGATGCTCTTGATACAGCCATACACATCAGTGTGATGCAACCTGAGGAGGTGTCGCATTGAGGTGGGAGATGGGGTATATTAGTGTGAGGGTCATCAGGAAACCAGAGGGACAATGTTATGAGAGGGCATTCTAAGGCCCTAGTTATCTGTCTCCACAAAACAAAGGCTGACAGAGGGCATGCTTGCTCAGTGAAATTCTGCTGAAGATTAAATGCCACCAAGGAGAGAAGGGCTAACACACACAGGAGAAGAAAAGGGAGCTCCGAAGAAAGTTTTTAACTCTCTAGAGAGAAAGGTTCTGAAACAGTCTTTTAAAAGCTAGTAATTTGGCAGGCCAATTCTATAAAAAAGGATTATCTGACATGTTTGTCTGCAATTACAGTAGAGAAGTAAACATGCTCACCCAGGAGAGCCGCCTTTTACTTCTACATTCTCTGTTCCTAATGGCCAAAACCCGCTCAGTAAGACAGATGGAGCTTCATTTCTTCTGCCAAGCCTTGATCTGAACTTACAGATCTCAGAGAACAAGACTGAGACCAAAAAAGAAACGCAGTCCATATCCCATCCTACTGTGCTCTATTTCATCTCCAATAGCACTGTGACTGGAACTCTCTTTGGAGACCTCTGCAATCTCTCAGCAAGCTGGCTAAAACAAGGCAAAATTTTTCTGTTTCATTCAGAGTTTGGCAGTTGTTTTCATGTGATTTCCCATATTATTTGAGTGATGGGTTTTTAAAACCTGCATAAAATCCAAGCACGCATTACAAGAAATGACTATGTTTATGACCTGATGTTGTGTCAAATAATTACATATTAATGTAATTTTTTAAAACGACTATTTTTCTTCTGATTGCAACAGAAATAGTGCATATTCTGCCACGCTCATAAATCCAGCAATATCGTGTCTTGCCTTGGAACATATTAGTGCATGAGAGTGGATTATTTATTTATTTATTTATTTTGGTCTGACTTTGAAAAGCGAGCACTGGCTCAGTATCTGCTGCTCTACATTCTGCTTGCTCTACCTTCTGAGCTGAGGAGAGGGTTTATCCCGTGTCACCTCAAAACATTACACCACTGCCTCTGAGACATTTCCAACTCCCATAGGTTCATCGATAGTTTAGCCACTGGAACCCAACAGTAGTTTTACTGTATGACTGGGAAACAAATCTACTCGAGTGCAGAGCTTTTCAACAGAGATTTCAGATGCAGGGAGTTTCAAATACATGTTTTGGTGACATGACCACGAATTTTAAGTGGTTACTTTTAGCCTCCCTCTGTTAGAAACTCTTAAGGGAAGCTTAGTTTTCATCTTTCATTCTTGTTGGCATTCGTAATTAAAATGAAAGATGTGAAATAGTGGTTAATAATAATTGAACATTATACCTTCTGTTCTCCTCTTCAATTGATTAAGATGGTTTTTCCCTTTGTTCACCACTGGGCAAAGAACAGTGGCTGCTTTGTTACAGAGATGGAATTATTAAAATTTCCCTGACCTATTAAATTTCCCTACTTAAGAGAGGATATCCCTCGGTGTTGGGTCCAGTCCTGTTTAATATCTTCATTGATGACCTTGATGAGGGAACAGCATCCACCCTCAGCAAGTGCAGATGATACAAAGCTGGGAGGAGTGGCTGACACACAGGACACTGTGCTGCCATCCAGAGAGACCTGGACAGGCTGGAGAGCTGGGCAGGGAGAAACCAGATGAGGTTCAACAAAAGCAAGTGTAGAGTCTTGCACCTGGGAAGGAACAACCGTTTCTATCAGTACAGGCTGGGGGATGACCTGCTGGAGAAGAGCTCTGTGGAGAAGGACCTGGGGGTCCTGGTGGATGACAGGTTGGCCATGAGCCAGCAGTGTGCCCTGGGGGCTAAGAGAGACAATGGGATCCTGGGGTGCATCCGGAGGAGTGCGGCCAGCAGGTCAAAGGAGGTGATCCTCCCTCTCTACTCTGCCCTGGTCAGGCCACACCTGGAGTGTTGTGTCCAGTTCTGGGCTCCCTGGGATAGAAAGGACAGGGATCTCCTGGAGAGACTCCAAAGAAGGGCTGTGAAGATGATTAAAGGCCTGGAGCATCTCCCCTGTGAGGAAAGGCTGAGTAAGTTGGGGCTGTTCAGCCTTGAGAAGAGAAGACTAAGGGGGGACCTAATTAATGTTTATCATTATCTTAAGCAGGGGATGCAGGGGGAATCAGCCAGCCCCTTTTCAGTGTCTGTGGGGACAGGACAAGGGGCAATGGCTGCAAGTTGGAGCACAGGAAGTTCCACAACAACATGGGGAAGAACTTTTTCCCAATGAGGGTGAGGGAGCCCTGGGACAGGCTGCCCAGGGAGGTGGTGGAGTCTCCTTCTCTGGAGATATTCCAGACCCGTCTGGATGCCTATCTGAGTGAAATGTCCTAGGGAGCTGCTTTGGCAGGGGGTTGGACCTGATGATCTCTCGAGGTCCCTTCCAACCTCTACGATTCTGTGATTCTGTGATCCCCTAAAATTACACTAAAATACTCCAAACTCTGCTTTCATAAATCACTAGCCTTAGACAGCGAGGCAGCATTGAGATAAGGCAAATCTGGGAAATGCTGAGCAATGCCTTTACTCCATCGATCTTTTACTCCGTCAAAATGTTAGCTTTTTACTATATGCCACAATTTCAGTGCCACGTACAGCAATTATGATGTGACTGAAAAGAAAGGAAGCCTGACAGGTTACGCTCTTGTACGGTCTCCAGGTTTTAATGGGGCTGACAAGTCTCCAGGACTCTCCCACTGCAGCAGAGGTCTGTTCCACACAGTGTTTCCCACAGCTGTGACACAACAGGATAATCGAGTTGCTTGCAAAAAATAATAATGTAGCAGTGGCAAGGAGAAGGTGTAGAAAGCTGTATGTAGGTTAAGAGCAACCTGGGGTGTAAATCTCAACAGATATTTGCCTAGGAGGTATTCATGTATTTGAACTGGTGCATGCAGAACAGTACGAGCCCTTCCTTACCCACCTAAAGGAAATGAAATCAGAACTCTTTTGCCATTTCAAGGGGAAATAAGGGGATGGCAGTTATACTGGGCTCAGCATTACATCACTGAATTCAAGCACTGCTTCAGCCTTGACCTCTACCTGAAGGGAAATGGGCCTGATGCAGTGCTGGACCATCTGCGTTCACGTCTTTCACTTCTTGCTGGAGTTAATGTGGTAATTCTGTAATCCCTCGAAGGAAACTGAGTGCAAAAGGCTTGGACAAAAAGTCCTGTTGTCACTGCTTGCTGACGTTGCAAGCCTGCGCTTTTGACTGCTGTTTCTATTCCCATTCCCCACCACAAACACTGTTGCTACCGCAGAACCCACAGAAACCTGCATGTATCCAGCCTAGGATGCAACTGTGTCCAGCAGGTTTGCTCTGCACACAGCAGCTTGCTTGAGGAAGCTCTGGAGCAATCTCTGACACCACCTTTCATTCTTGGCTTTCCAGAAATGCCGTACTAATAGTTGGCTTCCCCCATCCACCCTGAGAAAACAGGATCCCGCAGCCACGCTTCCAAGACAAGGGAGTGCATTTTGCTTTTTCCATCATTTTTGAGAAGAACATGACATGAATAAGAACTCTTCATTTCAGTGGCCTCATTCACCGTTTCTTCAACAGTAAGAGAATTAATGTGGCACACTCCACCTGCTGTGGCGAGTTATGAGCTTCTATTAGATGCAAAAGTAGTTTGGGATCAGTCAGCATGAATACAAGGCAGCAGGTCCTCTATCCAGAGGTCTGGGAGATGCTGTGGATTAGCTGCTCAAGTTGTTTTTTCTATAGCTTCCAGAAATCCACCAGGCATTTCAGAATCTCTGAAATGAGGGCTGGTGGAATGCTTAAGAGGTCACTACTCCTTTTGCCATCTCAAGGCAACATCAATTTTATTGCGACTCTCTATAACAGATCAGAAATAGTATTATATCAGAAATAGTGTGGCCAGTAGGTCTGGGGAGGTGATTGTGCCCCTGGACTCGGCACTGGTGAGGCCAAACCTTGAGTACTGTGTCCAGTTCTGGGTTTCTCACCAGAAGGGGGACATCAAGATCCTGGAGCATGTCCAGAGAAGGGCAACCAAGCTGGGGAAGGGGCTGGAGAGCAAATCATATGAGAAGTGGCTGAGGGAGCTGGGGGTGTTCAGGCAGGATAAGAGGAGGCTGAGGGAAGACCTTATCACTGCCTACAGTTACCTGACAGGAGGGTGTAGAGAGTCTTTCTGGTGCCACAGCAGAGAGGTACTCTCATCCATCCTCAGTGCTGTAGATCCTGTCAGCAGCAGCAGCATCTGCTGCCAGGATACTACAGAACATAAATCTGTTGGTAATGACAGCTACTCCGTGGCCTCTCCAACCTGAGGCTAACAGAAAGCCAGCCTTGGACAACAGCCATTCTTTCATTTAATATCTGGATGGATGGATGGACGGGTTGATTCCTATCTACCTGGAAGTAACGGTAGTTCTAAATTGCCTGGGAAGCCTCCCTCTCTCTCCAAGCCTGGAGAAGAGGAGGCTGAGGGGAGATCTTATCACCACCTACAACTACCTGAAAGGAGGTAGTAGAGAGGGGCAAGATGGTCCCTTCAGCCAAATGACAGGTGATAGGACAAGAGGGAATGGCACTAAGCTGCCCCCGGGCAGGGTCAGATTAGATGTTAGGAAAAAAATCTTCACTGAAGGAGTTGTCAGGGCCTGGAACGGGCTGCCCAGGGAGGGGGTTGAGTCACTATCCCTGAAAGTGTTTAAAAGATGGGTAGGTGAGGTAGTCAAGGCTATGGTTTAGCATAGGACAGGAATGGTTGGACTTAAAGGTCTTTTCAAACCTTGAGATTCTGTGATTCTGATCTTTGTTTTTAGGGCTGGTAAGTGCTGCAGCTCCCACAGCTCTTCTGAGCACTCTGTTTTCCAGCAACAGTTAAGCAACTTTCCTTAGAAATTCACTTACATGAAGTTTGCACCTCAAAGACTTCAGAAAAGAACAGGCACTGCATCGAAGGCAACACAATTACTGCAATCAATGCAGATGAGGGGAACTCGAGATGTGTGGGGGCCATTACTTTCCTGACCCTTACAGCTATAACTCCCAATCTTTCTGATGTCAAAAAGCCTTAAGTCAGTCTTTCATTCACAGCCTTCCTGCTTCTTAAAACTCTTAGAAAGCGAGAGGATCTTTCTCTGATAACATCAAATCAATATCTAACATGCGAATGGCTGGAAACATTTTTCTGTATTGCAGAGGGTTGTGATGCAGACTGGAATAATTTACATTACAATTACCTGTCCTATTGTTGTAGGAAATATCTGCAGACAGCATAATGCAGGGAAACATTTCGCTTTGCTTGCTGAGTTTGAGCAGCCTATAAAGAGTTAGTCCGTGAAGACCTAGAGAGCTCAGCTGCTGTAATGCATACAGGCACTGTGTGTTACTGCTAAAAATAGGGCACTGTGGAATAGGGGGTGGGGGGAGGAAAGAGAAACAAGTCAGCAACAAAAATTCATCCCCATATTTTCTATTTTTCTGTTTTACCTGAAAGGTATATTGCATCAAAAAAATAAAAGAATAAAGGAAGAGGGGATCCCATAAGCTCAGACCCTGACAGCAGGAGTGACGCCCAGCTTGCTCGTCAGCTCCGTTATGGGGTGCTGCTGTCTAACCTTGGACAAGTCACCTGTACTCATTTCTCTACCCATCTTCCTTTGTATTGTCTGCTTAGATTATGCAGCTTAGATCCCTAATGGTACTTAGGCACCTAATGCCTCAGTGGGACACGTCTCTAAGTTCTCCAGGTCAGGCACTGTCTCCTGCATAGCGCGTGGAGCAGCTTTGATCTTACCTGCTGTACTTCATTGCTACTGATAGCAAAAATTGTTGTCATGGCTCAGCTCTGAGCTCTTCTGTTCTACAATATGAACAACAGCCACAGAGCCCCACGGGAGTTAATCAGTGAATTCACTTCTTTCATACATTCGCAGAAGTCGGGCTAGGAATTCAAACGGAAGGAAAAAGCACGCTGAGAATCCACATCACAAAACCACCCTATAAAATCATATCCAGAATAATTACAGCTTGATTTTAACTGGAAAATTCATACAGAAGAGAAGCATGGAACCAGAGGTTATTTTGAGAACAGAAACCTCCCTAGGTATTTGCTACTCGGCAGACAGTGGGCTCAGGACGACTTGGCTTTCCTGAGCTTGAGAAGCCTCATGTGACCATGCTCAGAGTGAAGGGACCAGGGGGAAGGTAGGACAGTTCCAAATGTGCTCCAACTTGGGCCAGGAGCTGGAAAGAGGTGAACCCACTAGGGTTCACAAAATCTAACTCTTGCTTATCAAGAGAAAGGGTAGGAGCTGACCTTACTGCCGTATAAGCCTACATGCAGCAGCCTAAGGGACTGACCACAGGGAACTCATGGGTCTTATTACAGGCATAATAAAATACATTCTCTGGGCGCTAGAGAAGCTTGGTCCTCAAAAAGGTGCAATCTCACAGCAGCGTGTACTCAAATGGAGAGATGGATACTTAAAGTGGTGGTGCACACCTGAATTTTTAAGATGTTTTGCCAGGAGAACTACTGGGAAAAAAGTCCAGTGTCTGAATGTAGGAATCCACTCAGGTGTTTGTAGCCTGGGTGGAGGATGATCTATCTCCTGATACATCAAGATCCCATCCATAATGTTCGTATTTCTTATTGTTTCTGTATTTCTACAGTGGCTTCTTCTGGCCTCAGAAGGAGGATTCTGCCCTCGCTGAGCACCACATCGATGTCCTTACCCAATCCCTGAATAGAGGCCAATGAATAACATGCCCCATTTGGCAAGTGCTTTCTCAAGTGTGAATAACAGCTTTTTTAAAATGCAACCCCTCCCTCCCCACTCCTCCTTACAAAAATAAACCAAATTCACCATATTCACTGATAAACTGTGTACTAGAGTACTGACAAAAGCCAGCAATAAATAATAAAAGCTCGATTCTGCATTTTAAAAGAAGCCTTAGAACAGAAAGGGATGTTACTGCCTTAGCTCCCACTGAAAACAAGGCTAAAGCCGCAGTAAAATTGTGTGCTGTGCTGGTAAAAAGCCAACGTAAGATTTCAAATGATTACACGGTACAGCATGTGCTCTATAGGGACTGAAATGCTCGTGTCTTTTTAAACATTTAGATGCTTCAGGTAGTATTTCTATTACGTGCAATAAAGTAAAAAGTACCCAGAAGTATGTTTTCATTGTTCATCTGGTTCCTCAGGGAATTTAAGGAAAAAGCCAAAGCCCGTATCCTGATTTTTTTTTTATATCTACATACTACTGTACATATAGGAAAAAGCAAGTCATAACAAGGAGTTAATGTTGGAATTAAAAGCAGATATGTGAAATTAAAACTTTTGAATGCTTTACTAGTAAAAAGTACATGCCTTTCAGTTGATAGTGTTTTAACATTTTCTCTACTTTGACTCTTTAATATTTGGCTTCTTTGCTATTTTGATACAGATTTTGATAGAGTTGAAAACAGTTTGCTTTTGAAAAATGAGGCGTATCATGAGCAGAGCCCTCTTTTCAATAGGAAACTTCAAACACCGAGGAGGTAAAGGAAAGGTCACTGGTCACTGTGATTTCTTGAAAAATCTTACAGATGCACATAGGCAGAATTATTCAAGTTGGAAGGGACCTCAGGAAGTTCTCACTCAAAGCCTCAGCTTTAAGTACCCTCTGAGTACGTTGGGAACGCCTTAGAAAATTAAAATACTTCAAAAAGTCCAGAACTGGGAGAATCACCAAAATTCATCCTACAAGCAGCAAAGAAGTCTTACATCATCCAGGGCTGTGCTCACAGAAGCACAGCCATTTGATCCATCTGCAACTACGCCCTCCTTACACAATACCTAGGTACTGCATCCATTTGTGGGCCACCCGGTACGTGAAAGACGTTGATAAAACTGGAGTGAATCCAGTGGAGGGTCACCAAGATGGAATGTTTGCTATGTGAGGTGCTGGGTGGTGTGAGACAATGGGCATAAACAGAAGCCATAAAGGTTCCAATTGGACAAAAGGGAATCTTTTTCCAATGAACACAGCCAAGCAGTGGAAGTGGCTGCCCAGACACATTGTGTAGTCTCTACATCCTTGGAGGTTTTCAGGATCAGGCAGCATAAAGCCCTCAAACAGCCTGCTTTTGATGGCATACATGACCCTACTTTGGGCGGAAGGTTGAACTAGAGACCTCCTGCAGTTCCTTCCAACCTAGGTTGTCTTACGATCCTACTTTCCCCACAACACTTAAAGCAAGCAAACTTTGAGAAAAAGGGAACACAACCAACTGTATGAGCTAGAGCAGAGAAGCAGAATGAGAAATATTTCTCTGTCATCCATCAGGGTGACTAGCACACACTTTTGTATGTAAAATTCTAGATATTGCCTGCTGAAAAAGCAGGACAGCTTACACAGTAATGGTGGGAAAAGCAGAGAAAAACAGCTTTCCCAAAGCAACTGCCTCATATGAATATAAACAGATATTATCCTTTAAAGGGACACAGAAAGAGGTAGATGTGGAAATTCAGATCTCTGAGCATCAAGGAAAAGAGCAGACGTTCTCTGGTGTTGCTTTTCTAGTGTTATTTCCAGAAAACAAGATGCTCCAAAACCTTGGGTACTGTGTGCCAAGAGCTGTTCCAGGGAGACTCTGATACCTTCCTGAGCAGGATGAACTGAAAACTGAACTGAAAAAAAAAGAAGAAAACTTTAAGGATTTTAAAGTGGGCTTACAGTCAATCCCTGCACAGACAGACGTGCACCATTCCGATGGTGAAAAGTATTGCCCTGATGCTTTATTTGAGAGAAGAACCTACACTGTCCCCAAGGAGCTCAATTTTAGGAGGAGGTAATCCATGTTTAATTCAGAGAATTAAACAGTGCAGAGAAACTGCACAAAGAAACTCGTCCAAAGGCAGAGAGTTTTTTTTTTTCCTGCTGTGTAACACTGACAGATTCCCTGACGTAGAGACAATTTATGATTCCCTCCTCCTTGTGTTTGAGAGCAGGGGAATCATTAGGTAGAAGTGGGGCTTTGGATTCAAGAAAAAAAATATTACCATTCAGAGAAATCCAATCACATGGAGGCATTTCCACTGGGGAGGCAGACTCCCACCTTGTACAAAACCACACCAATAACACAAAACATGAGAGACACATCAAACTGGAACAGCAACTGAATCACAATTGATGGATCTAGTCCTGCAACCATTGAAATGATGCCATGGCAGGATTCTCTAATGACTGCAAACGGATCAGCACAATCCTCACATCAAATCCTCCTCTTGTCCCTCACTTCAGAAGCTTCCAAAATCCACCAGAGCTTATGCTTTATCCTACAGAGAGACTGGCCCTTCTCCAGAGGGAAATCTCAGGGTCAAGCACAGAGATTTCAAAATAAATGGAAGCTTCAGAGTTCAACACATCCACCCCTCCGGGCAGAGGAATAGGCCATTTGGAGAAACAGCCTTTTTGTGCCCTAGGAGGAGTACTCCGCTCTGGGAAGACGTGGTGCTGCGAAGGGCTGTGATTAAGTCAGGCCTTAGGGAGAACTGATATAGAATTTATACACCAAAACTACACTGTACAAACCTCTGCTAGCTGGGGGGAGAGGGGTCCGTCCCTGACAATTCCTGTAATCTGTGCTGAAACGACATCTTTGAAAGGTATGACACATAAAAGAAGAAAAAAATTCTTAACATATAACGCCCTGCAGTCCTCCAGAGTCAGTACAGAGATCTCTAATACCAGCCCAGTGTGGAAAGGGGAAGCCGTTTGGCAGAACAAAATCCATCCGTATTAATAAATACCTGAATGGAAATCTGCCTTCAGGCCTGTTATGCAAACTTGAGGATGCAAAGTCTTATTCACAGTTCTTGAGATGATTTTCCACTTTTCTTTCTATTAGGGAACACATCTGCAGCATACAAAATTATGGTTATGAAAGAATGTTGTGGGAATTCAAAATATATTCCAGTTTAAATGCAGAAAAATGGTTTACAGAGCACTTAAGAACCATGCTTGTATCATATTCCACAGATTAAGATTCACTGATATCTCTAGACGAATGACACAACGATCCAGCACTGCTGTCAGAAATGAGAAGTCACAGAAATTATTCGCCTTTGGAGACCAATTCTGGTGTTTTTCTTATATTAAAGTCAGGTTCCTATTAAGTCTTTGGATTTACTGTGACTGTGTCCTAAATCTTAGGAAATGCCAATATTTTCCTCACTTTCTTTCCCATTTATTGCGGCATACTTCTTCTTCTTCTTTCTGTCAGCCTCCATAATTGGGGGGAAAAAGTAAGAGAAAAGCCCAGCATGGTGCTGAATCAATCTAATAGTAAGTTACAATGATTGCTGGTAGATGCGAACTCCTGGAGGGAACGGGCAGTGTTTTCACAAAAGGCAGTAATCTTTTTATTTTGCTTTTAGGGGCTTGGGAGGAACAAGTAGGCCAAGCAACCGGGGTATCACTGAGCACAGCTCAGAACCCAAGGGCATTCAATGTCAGGCCCAGGGTCTGCCATGACACACGAGGGGGTTTTTTAAAGGATTTTTATCCCCTTTTTATCCTTTTTTTTACATATATACACACCAGACCTTTTAATCCTTTGCTTTTAGCCAGCTAACTTCCAACTTAGCTTCCCAAAAAAAAAAAAAAAAAGGAACTACAGGGAGGTAACCTGCTTGGAATAAGCTGACAGGTACTATTAATAGAGCACAGGAGTAACTCTGAGCTGTAAAGAGTTCCCGGAGTCCAGACCCCGAGTCTGCTCTGACACAGGACCAGCTTAGAGAAGATTTAAACTTAGCTGGGTGCGACATACATTAAACAGCAAGGCAAAGATAAAAGAAACCAGCTGAAAGGTTTCCCTTCACAGTTACTACTCTGTTTCAGATAACGGGGTGTTCCTTTCTTTTTTTGCCTTGTTGGTGCACTTTTTCATGGGGTTTTGGGGGTTTTTTTACTAGCATTTCTCTATTTTCCCACCTGCTTTTTTCTATTCGTATAAGCAGAGGAAGAAAACTAAGCAAATGATAATGAACCAATAGGAAAATAGACCAGCTTGAGGTTTTTAGCAAGAAAGGGCATCATTTCATCCAATAAGATGCATTTAAAATTTAAAAGCAAATCAAACCCAATTTATAGCTGTACGGATATACATCAGCTACATAAAACACAACAGCTCAGCTATTCTTGTTGAATTTCAATTACCACAAGACCCCAGACATTTTAGAAATAACATTAAGCAATACTTATTAAGCCATCCGATATTCTGAAATATATCTTTGGATGTGTATTTAAACTTTTAAAGCAATTTAAATAAAATGCAGATTTTTGGCTCCCTTAGGAAAACACATCAGTGAGTTTTATGCTCATTTAAGACAGACAGTTTCTTTCTGATAGATTCAAGTGCTAAAGAGAAAATTGTTTAGATGATTTCAAGCATTATTGCTCTTCGATATTAATGCAGCAGCACGCGAATAAATAAAACGAAGCAAATTCTTCCTTTGGAAGTCATTTAAACGGCAAGACTCCAAAGTCATCCCGAATCCTGCTTAAACAGCAGGGTGGGTTCATTGGGTGGTTGTTTTTTTTTTTTAGAGGCAAAGCAAGAAGTTACATATCAGTGATGCAAATCAATCAGCAACCTCTGCCTGCGCCTGCATTTGCTTTCATGAGATGTTGCATCAGTTTATAATAGAAAACACTTCCTTGCACTCCCTTGTCAGCCGCTGTTTGGATTACATGCCCTCCCCTTGTTTGTCAAAACAAAGAGAGAGTGGGCCCCCACTCCGCCTGTGCCGTAACAGGAACTGCCGCCGTGGGAGGCGGAGGAGCCAGCAGCTCCCCATGCACACCTAATTCACCAAGCTGCCATGATCCAACTTGACCTCCCTCGCCTGAATAAAACCGGCCTTTCCTTATTTCGAAGCGTAACCAGGCATTTTGCTCCAGTCGCTCTTACTCCCCAGACTTTGACAAGCTAAGAAAAGTGTATTGTGTTTGATGACCATGTGTCAGCTCATCCCCAACTCTCCCTTTCAGCGAAGAGGCCTGTGAATATAAAGAGCCATTCGATGCAAAAGCTTCCTCCTGTTCCACCAAACACACAGACACATACAAGCTCATTATTTCCAGCATAAAATAAATCTCTTCCCTCCACCTGGGATTGGAGAGCATCCCACTTATGCTTTGAGAACAGAGTATGACAGGGAAGGGGGAAAAAAAAAAAGAGCTGATGTATTATTCTTTGCTCAGTCCAAATTGGAAACCTACACGCCCTAATGGCATTTTGGTTTCCAAATGAGTTCTTTGAATAATATTCCCTTCCGCTCTTTCCATTAGAATCTCCAGAAATGAATAATTTAGCCCAGTCATACTGTAGGCCACACGAGTGGTAACTTTTGAATAAAACAATAACCATTCATACCCACATTTAAATTGCTGGAAGGCTTTTGAGGTTCAGTGCCAAATAAATGACCTATCTCAAGCGTCCGCAGAAACTGGGACTTGGGAAGCGTGGCTGCAGCTCAGTCAGCATTAACTTCAGGGTTGGGGTTGGGGTTTAATTCGGTACGTTGATTTGCATGGGACTTTATATCCCCAGGGAAAGGGACGCAGTGAGAGTTTCATTTGCAGTGACACCACAGCCGTGCCTGCCGACTCAGCTCCCGGTGCTGCCGTTCACCCTGAGACTTTTTCTATTGCCAGGTTATAGAAACAGTTTCTAGTCTGTGACTCTCCTGTTAGCAATGCTAATGTCAGGTAACGCAGTGTGAGCATGTACACAAATTGAACCTGTCTCAATATCTCTGTGTTTGGAAATTCTACAGTTTTTGGGGTGAGTCAACCAAGTCTGTGCCAGGATTCAACATTTATGGGTTCGCTGCTGCATCTTTTAAGTGCAATAGGTGAAAGGAAGAAAATAAAATGAAAGGGAAAGAAAGAAAAGAAAAAAAAAACCCAAGCCTGTTTCTGTACTCTGTATCACTGCAGCAAACTTGATCCATGTAGCGCCAGGCAGATCCCCCAAGAGCTGAGGTTGAAAGGCTGAAAACCACTGTGTTTTATTACAAGGGAGCACAATGACAATTACGGAGGCTTGACCTGCACGGTCCCGGAGGGTTTAATCCTCAGCAGTGAAGGAGCGGTGTCCCACGAGCCAGGGAAATCTGCTTAGCACTGATTGCACTCACCCCTGCCTGCGGACCTTCCTCTCCTGCCGCCTCCATTTCTCAATGTTGATATGAATTAAATTCTCCACGTTAGTACGCTGGCTCAAAACACAGGCAGGACTTAAGTGAATATGATTCCAGACTCACACTGTGATATTAACACTGAAACATGCACAGAGCGTGTTCAGAATTAAGGAGCCTCCTTCCCCCTCTTCTAAAAGATGAGACAAAAAAGATTCAGATGTCTCAGACAGGAGTGTATCAGAAGCAGGGGCTTATATTAGCGAGAAAGAGTCTGTTACATGCCTGTTATATGCTTCCAGATTCTCAAAAGCATTACTTTAATTTTGCCACTTATTTCCATTATTCTCTTCCTGCTTATTCCCAAAACCAATTAAAATGCAAACAGGAGATTTTAGAGGCTTCAGTTTGATAACAGGCAGCAAGACAAGCGAGGCATGGGACAGCACTGAAATATGGCTCTTTAATGCAAGCATATTAATAGAAATAATTGGATTTCTAAAGTCTCGCAATTGCAAGCGTTACCTCTTATCGTCCATTAAATCAATTGACATCCTGCACTTGTTATTTCAAAAGTGTTCTTCTTATTTCATGAGAGTGCTAAACATACTCGGTTTGCTCGAATTGCAGTTGTGGAGTTTTCTCCTCAAGAACACGCAGGCCTCATGGCAGGCAACATATCCACTGGATTCATTCCAGCTGGGGTGGGAAATGCTGACCCTGGAGCAGTTAGACGCTCAATTTTGGGTTTTACCAGGGTAAAAAATCATAAAGGTTTAGTGGGTTTGGGGTTTTTTCCCTTCAAAACCCCATAAAATGCTAATAAGCTTTTAGTAATTATAACAAGCAAGCTAAAGATTTTAAACTTTTCGAAGGAGGCAATGGAAGTAGGTGCCAGGACTGGTCTGAATTTCAATGGGAGGCTCAGCATCTGACATCCTTAGGAAATCCTGGCGTTAACCTGCCATTGATTTCTGACTTTAGCATCATCCTCGTTTTCCATTGTCTATGTTCAAATTGAATTATTCCCCGAACTATGACTGCCGTCAGTGGTAGGGCTAACCCAATCCTGAACCTCATCCAAACAAGGCAGTGCCCAGTTTACCTTACACTCCCCATTCCTGCCAGTTCTCCCACACCACAATCACACTTTGCCAGTACAAACATCCTTGTGACTGTGCCACGAGCTAAAAGTGTGAAGCAAAACCAGCTGAAAAGCAACTTCCATTTTTTGGGGTGGATTTTATCTGAAGTGGTTCCCTGGTCTGGCTCACAGAGCAGCTACACACCACCGATGCCAGGAAAAGGGAAGGAGGAGCATCCGTCCCTCGGAGCGGCACTGTGAACTAACGCCAGAACTCTTCATGGAGCTACAGCTGTGACCCAGGAGCTGAAAACCAACCCTGCAAGACTGGGAAATGATAAGCCAGCCTTCTAACTTTGTTTACAGCATATACCATGATACATTTAGATATATAGGCTCCCAGGTAACTTAGGAATAAAGTTCCAAGATGACGAATTAAAATTATGCCCCTGTTAGGTAATGTTATATACCCAACTCCAGATTTTAAGCACCTATTTAAAACATAAATGAATATTAAAAAGATACATCTAATTTTTTATACTTATTCATTTTCTATTACTTATTCCAACATGAATATTTCCCTATTTATAGCATGATAAATTATCTTCTATTTTTAAGTCCTCCTACAAGCAAGATTTCAGTTTTCTTTTCAGCTCCTTCAGATATTACCTTGGAGAGAAACGTTCAAGTACCATGTTTTCATTGCACTAATGCAGAATCAGTCATTTTGCCAGCTGAAATTCAGACGACTATGTCACAAAGAGAGAAATAAGAGCAAAAATCTGTCTGTGTTTCTCTTTTTAATGGTTAAAAAAAGAAAAAAATGGACCACTTTTGGTGCATTTCCTAGAAGTGTCAGCACCACTTAACATATACCTTGTGGCCTTGAACACTAATAACTTCAACATAAGGCTGATTGGGAAATTGCTTTTCACTTCAAGGTAAAGCCTTTAAAATCTATGTAGAGGATTAAGGTTGGGTTTTTTCCCCCCAAAAGAAAACTAAGTATTTCAATTGAAAAATTGGATTTTTTTTAAGAAAATGAAGTGAGAAAATAATCACACAGTTCAGTTGTAACAGTTCTGTCCTCAGTTCTGGATGTCTTTATCCTGCATGGAGTATTTTACACTTAAAAACGGATAAAATAATGAAACCCAAAAAGGTTGATAAAGAGCACCAGAAATGGTGGGCCCTCAAATCATGAGCAAAATAACCCATGAAGAAGAACACAGAGCCTAAGTTTGCTGGCATAATCCTTCTGCTTCACACCACTCCTGTGAAGTTACAAATGCAGACTGAACGTCTCACTCCTTCCACTGAAGTGGCATCACGCAGAGAAAAAAGCATCTTTAAAAATTAAACTAATTTGGGGTCACAAACAGGAAAATGCCTTAATCATAATTTTATAGCAGAATTTTATGTCAGTACATAGTTTTTTAGATGCTTTAAACTGCTAATTTCCATAAATTAGCATGCCTGGGTCTCTTTTAATAGTTATCATAACTTTGCATTTCCTGCTTGTAATGCTTGGTTTTAACATAATTACAGTATGTTCCTTGCTTTCAGTCCTGTACAGATCCCCCTCGCTGCTCTCTCCCCAGTCAAGCTCTGCTCAACGTAGCTTTGTATTAACAGAGACACAAAACGAACCTGCAAAATTTACTGAGATTTACTGCATACATAACACTTGCACATGTATATGCAAACTCACATTTGCATATTCAAAATGTTTGTCTGCTGTTGCCAGCGAACATGTTTTATTTTTGCATGCTAAGGCTGCCCATGCAAATTCAGTTCTGTCAGCATCCATTATCTCCTCCCCCACAATCAATACCTGCCCTTTCCAAAACCAAACCTTTCCAAACCCTCTATTACTTCGCCTTCCAGAATCACAGAATGTTAGGAGTTAGAAGGGAGCTCAAAAGATAATCCAGTCCAACCCCCATGTCTGGATTCACCCAGACTAAATCACACAGGAACACACCCAGGTGGGGTTTGAATGTCTCTAGAGGAGGAAACTCCACAGCCTCTCTGGGCAGCCTGTCCCAGTGCCCTGTCACCCTCACAGGGAAAAAAATTTCTTATATTCACATGGAACTTGTACCTGTTGCCCCTTGTCCTATCGTTGCCATCCCTGAGAAGAGCCTCGCTCTGTCCTGCTGACTCTCTCCCTTTACATATTTATAAACATTAATAAGGTCACCCCTCAGTCTCCTCTCCTCCAAGCTAAAGAGGCCCGGCTCCCTCAGCCTGTCCTCATGAGGAAGGTGTTACACTCCCTTCATCATCTTGGTGGCTCTGCAGTGGAGTCTTTCAAGGAGTTCTATGTTCTTTTTGAACAAGATCAAATATTCCAGGTGTATTCTCCCCAGAGCAGGGTAGAAGGGGAGAAGGACCTCTCTTGACCTTCTAACCAGGCCCCTTCTAATACACCCCACAATGCCATTAGCCTTCTTAGCCACAAGGGCACATTGTTGGCTCACGGTCACCCTGCTGTTCCCCAGGACCCCCAGGTCCCTCTCCCCTATGCTGCTCTCCAATAGGCCAGTCCCCAACCCATACTGGTACCTGGAATAAGTCAATAAATACTGCCATACCCCTGCTAGAATGACAGAATCACAGACTGATGTTGTTGGAAGGGACCTCAGAGATCATCTAGTTCCAACCCCACTGCCATGGGCAGGGACACCCTCCACTAGATCATGCTGCCCAAAGCCCCATCCGACTGTCTTTGACCAATTCTTTTTTCTGATTCTGCCCATTACATGCTTCTCCCTATTTTCTTTCCCAAATCTCCAGCTTCCTCCCTCTTCTCTTGCCCAGACTCTGCTTTTGTCCCCTCCGTTCAGGAGCCAGAGCATTATCTCCACCTTCTTTTCTTACCCTGTTTCTCTGCCTCATCCGACAGAGGAACCCTTCTGCCTGGCAATATTTCAAGTAGCACCAGTTTTACACAAAGATACAACCAGCTCAACACCTCTCTCCTGGAAGAGCCCATCATGCTCCGTCTTAAAATTACCCATGTTGCCCTAATCACCAGCGCGTTGGACACATAAACCTCTACAGGAAACTTGGTGCTATGGTGAGCTGCTTCCTAAAGGTTCATTTTGCTAAGCTTTTACTTGCAGTTTTACTAAGTACATGTCACACCTGCATGAAGAGAAGTTTTGTTCCCTGAAAGAATCAAGTTCACACCAGTTACAAGAACTGAGCTAGCTAAAAGGCAAGAATTTAACAATCAATCAACGCTGTTAAACCATTTTGAAATATGAAAATAAATTCAAATTTGACCTGGTAGGCTAAATTTACTTGCAATTCTTTCCCCCATGTATAAGGCTTATTATCCTAATAATGTTTTACAGCTATTTTTAATGTGCAAGTACTTTCTACGGTGAATACACAATATATATAAAAAATAAAATCGGAACCTCTCCTTCTGAAATGACGCTGTTTGTTTCCTTCCGGAGAAGTCAGCTGAGTGAAGTCAGGTTAATTGCCTCTAAGTCTCTATGAATAATGTTGCAAAGCCTCATCCTGACAGCTACACCATTCTTCTGCTAGTTGTGTATCCCAGAGCTATTCCGGTGTAGAGCTGTAATTCATTCTGGCTGCTAGATCTGCATGTAAAGATAAAAACCAATAGCAAACTTCCTCGGTCCGCCTCCGGTTTTCATCACCCTTCTATCCAGTGGGTGTAATTTTGGAGATGTTATTTCATCTAACACGCTCCAAAACAACGGAAGCCTTTGCTCCCCCTTTCATATATTCTCCGCGCACTGTCATCAGTCACGGCGGTAGCACGTTGGCTCAGTATGTCACCCTAATGTCACTACCCCGTATCCTTCCCACCAATCGATCTGTCGATTGCAGCCAGTTGAAATCTTAGTGATAAACAGGATTCTGAGACTTTTCAAACAACAACAAAATCTGAATTCATTAGCATCCGTCAGAGGGAAAAGAAGTGAGATACTTCATACCCAGTAGAAGTGAGATACTTCATAGCCCACAAGGACAACGTTTATGGAGCAGCGGATGGGCTTTTACGCACTTGGCGGGCAGGAGAGCATTGCATCCTCAGCTCTCAGCAATCAGGCCGTGGAGAAGTGAATTCTCACACAGGAATTTATTAATTACACCTTGAAATGCTACCAAGTCAGCCTGTTGTTGGTGCCAGATCTCCAATTCATAACTCGTCTTTAAAACCCACAAGCACGAAGATTTGAAGCCTCTGTCAAAGTATTTCCAGGTTACACTTACTATTCTGTCAACCACACACCTCGTGGAGCCAAAACCAACCCTGCCCAATGTTTAGGTGGATAACCAGGGGAAATTAGTATAAAAAGGGGGAAGAAAAAGACCTGTTTTCATCAAACTATCTCTGTAGGATGTTTCATAGTTGGAAACCTAACCACACGAACAAATTCTCACAGCGTAAGTGCTTGCCAAAGAATGCTAAAATACTTGAAAATGTGGCCTTTAAGAAAGAGGTAAAAAAAAAAAGAAGAAAGAGAGACATTATTTACATGGCTGGTGTTTAAGGAACCAACAAAACCCATTCCTGCTTTTAAGGACAACAGTAACATTTGCAGTCCAAAAAAATCATAAATGTCCTGTAACAGATGATGATAGCCTCGCTGACATGACGAATAAGAGGCATTTAGTTTTTAATGGCTTTTGTAATTCTTTCCCCCCCTTACAAGAGCAGCACACTGTGTAAAATGTATTTTAGTCTTCAGTACTTGGAAGCAACTTCACACATTATTATTCTACATTAGCTCCAGTTGTCGATTTGATGACCAAAGACCTATTGGCCAGATGCAAAGGCTGCTTTCTAATCTTGATCTACAACATGAAATGGCCATGGGTATGCCATTCCCTGTGAAGGAGAATGAATGAGGAGAAACATTCTGTAAGGTACAGCGTAAAGATAAACTAGATGCATTAATTATCTGAAGGAAGTTCTTGCTTACTTGTGGGAACATTTATTTGCATTAAAAAAAGGTCCTGCCAGAAGCATAGTGTTTCCCAGGTGAAAGATGCTGGCACAAGCCCCTGGCCTCAGCACGTTGCAGAGCTCTTTGCCTTTGAACAGCCACATGTGAATAGTTAAGTAAAGTCAACAGGAATTTTGATGCTTTACTGGATCTGGGCCAGAAAATCTAATATACTTTGTTTCTCATTTCCATCATGGGGGGTTGGACCCGATGATCTCTCCAGGTCCCTTCCAACCCCTACAATTCTATGATTCTATGATCATACATGCATGAGATGAGATGATATCTTCTAATACAGACACAGATAAAATAATTTTCTTGTTTTTCTTCAAGTAAGCATCAGGTGAAAATAGTGAGATCTGTTAAGGGTTTGCTAATTGATGATATATTGCCTTAAATTAATTTTCTACTATTAGTGTTACTTAATGGAATTTCATATTTCTTATTTGAAAAATGAGGGTCAAGGAAGCAATGATGAGAGACAATTACAATTACCACTTAGGGCCATTAATATGTAAATATATGGGTAAGTTAAGATTGCTAATTTAAGTTGCATAATTGCTGGGTATTTTTGAAGTTAGAGCCTAATAGGTTCTGCCATTATTCGTGTCTATTTTATGCATACAATGTCAATGATTTTTATTCTTAACATACCATGAATAATAGCATTGCATTTATTTTATTAACTGGTATGGGCACTAATGTCGCATTATGCCATTCAATCGCTTTCTTTCTAAAAATATAACAGGTTAAAAAAAAACCCCATCACTTACACACCTTCATGCATCAGCTCATGAGTCAGTCACAGGTAGTTGGATTTGAGAAGCAGCTTACAGACTGGGTACATTTCTCCATAATCTCCCAGTGGCCTTTTTTTCCCTTGTTTTCCAACCTTCCTTTGCAACATCCGACATTACAAACTTTAAAGCACGGGTGGTTTCAAAAGGTCAAGACAGTGAATGGATTTGATCCAAGGATCCACGGCTTAGCGATCCAAAAGTCAAGAGAACTCTATCAAATGTCAAGAGAAACTGGAAAAGACTTCAACACATTATTTCTGCAGTACCTCTCACTTATGCAACGTGTGCACAAGAGAAATATTTTAACCGGATCAAATTCAATGAGATTTTACAAATTTCATCTTATTCCAAACATGTAAAGTAGAGACAACGAAAATTTTCTCAGCTACATTTTTTTTCACTATTTTTTTCACTATTATGTAAAACCTTGAAATCAAGACCTGCCTTTCAAAAATATAATCCTCAACTATGGCTGGTTTTAAGCCGACCATGAAAATAAAATCAGAAATAAAACAGTGCAGCCCAATTATAATCCAAATATTTCCTTCATTTTAATTGAAAATAGAGTTTGAGTTCTCAGAGGAATTCTGCATAGAGTGCTGCATGTTCTCCTCACAGAAGTGTAAAAGAAATATGATGGCTGGAGGAAATTTTTACGTATGATCCTAAGAGTTTTTGGAAAATATGAAGTTCTGTCCTTGAGATACATCTAGCGCAAATATTCTGGTGTTTCACAGTAAAAAAAGAATAATCTAAAAGTGCAAGGAATTTTTAGTTCTAAGCAAATTAGATAAGCTCTAGTCCAACTAAAATCATTAAGATGATCCTTCTCTCTGCTTTGTATTATTGAAATAAATTCATGATGGTATTAGGGAGACATCAAATCAAATCAAACCCTATCACCAGGTGAAAGAACTTTCTTTATTAGGTATAAAAGACATTTATACAAACTACCTTCAAGTGCGTTCTAAGTGTAAACAAACGTGCTGTTAACTTGTTGCAATAACCTAAAAAATAAAACCTCGTTTTATTTCTGCATTCACCATTCAGCTGCAAATGGAAGAAGTGATTTGGGTGCATGAAGGAGCAACTACCTTCACCATTTGCCCATTGTTCTGTAGTTAAGTATGACGTGGCCTTTCTGTAGACAATTCACTTGTGTCACTATGGAAGATATAAAGAATAAATCAAGCCCGATATCTAAGCCATCTGTAATAAAGTTTTAACTACTGATTCAAGAGATACTTTTTCCCATAAATTGACTCACCATACAATTGAGATTGCTCCAAGCCTTTAAGACTTTATCTGCTGTTTGGAAATAGTAGATGATAACTCTCCCATAGCTGATAGAGCCAAGTAGTTAAAAAGTGGTTTAGACCATATCATCAAAGGCCTTGACAGAGAATCCCATAATGCTCTAAATTTCTTCAGCTGTGGTCTATTCTTAAATATAAACCTCTACTTTAATGCCTGCCTTGGACTGCTGGAATCACTGGATGGGTTGAGGCAAGTATTTTGTTACAGACATCTCAAGAATATTATAGCCATATTCCTACAGATAGACACCCATCTATTTAAAAATCTACCTTGAAAAGAAATTGTTCTCTAAACAGAGCAGTAACACCCAATCCCAGGTGGTTTTCAATATGAGAATCAACCACCAGTCTGCTTCATCTTCCACACAAGTATCAAAGCCCCCAAAAATATCAGATGATGGGTCTTTTGCACACTCATCCATCCTACCCCAGAACTTACAGAGGTGTCACCACAAATGTATCTTGAAACCTGCCTTCCCTGTCAAGAGAGCACTGCCCATCCTATTTCTTTACATCTCTACGGCATCCAAGGCCAGAAACAGGTTAATGAAAACTAACCTTAAGAGAATACTAATAAAACTGAAGAGTCATAACAGGTACTTTAGACCTACAACTTACTACTACCATGCCCTATAAATGCATGCCACCAAAGCAAAAAGAATTTTGCTAGGAACTTTATAGGGTTGTAGACAACTTCAGTTGCACAAAAGCATTCATCAATTAGTGCCACACACGGCTGTATCTGACCTAAATTAACCCAACAGCTTTGGCGTGGGCAAGCTGCTGGGTTCCTGTGGTGCCATGTTGAAGTGAATGAGGTGGGTTACAGCTTGCAGCAAAGAACCATCAGGTCTTACGAAAATACATCCTCAGAACAAAACATGGGCAGAGCACGGTTCTGTGCCCTCCTGCCTTCAACAGCTGAGAAGCACAAATGTTTTGGTGGTCAGAATGGAAGAGAGCAGCATATCTGAGTTAACAACCTTCCAAGCACTTGAACCATCAAAGGTGGCTGGAAACTTGCGTTAAAAGTGAGATGAATTAATGCATTTCAATTCCACAGAAGCTTGCAAGAAAAAAACCCGCCCTTATCCTAAATCTGTAATACAAAACTCAAAATCAAGTCAAGATTTCTTTGAAGAGGCTAATTGAATTTGCACCTTTTTTGGCTTGACCTCATTTTATTTTGTATTTGCTGTGTCATTAAAGTTTATGGAAAGAATTTACACTTTGATAATTAAATCAGAAGTTAGAACTCTTAGTGTGTTTTTTTTTTTCCTCCTAAGAATCCTAAAACAATTTGCAGAAGTTCAATGGAGCAGGAAGAAGATTAGGCCACCAAGTGAAAGAGATTCAAATGATCTTCAAAAGCTGGCCTCCCCCCATCTTATCTTTGAGAGCAGATATATCCGCTTTGATACTAGGATTTAATAAAAAGATCAAAAAATTCCACAAGGTTATATCTGATAGTATTCAGGTAATTTTGTTCTTGAAGTAATTCTGAGGATGGAACATAAGCCAGGGAACGTCCATCTGCTGCTTCTCAGCCTTAAAACATTAGCTCTGCACTTGCTGAACTCCTAGGACTAGGCAATACCAGGAGATACCGGGAAAGATGAAGTTCGGAGCTCACAAATACCTTTTTCTTTTTTCACAGGAAGTTTTATAACCTGTCACTGGCCAGACACCATGGAAACAGTGAACTGCCTTTCTGCACAATCATTTGGATATAAAATAACCTGTATCTTAGGTGGTCTGAGGGATTGGAGATGAGAACGAAGAAGTGGGAGGGGAGAGGTAAGTAGAAGACAAGCCACTGCCAGTCAAAGGTATATGTAAATTGTGTGCAACTGTTTTTATTCATTACAGAAGCAGAAGGGAACAAACTCATTTAATTCCATACGCTAAGTTCAGTATTTGTCTCGTAAATGTTTTAAGAGACAGCACTGAAAACATTAATTCTATAGTTTCTTATAAAGGAAAGAGAGAGAACAAACAGGAAGAACGTTCTTGAATGATAAAATGTCTGAGGGATCCAGTGGGAATTCTTCACATAAGATGTATTCTTCTTTAGGGAACAGGCGTAGATGTAAACAGATGGGCTTATATAAGTAGAATTGGCAGCTCCACAGATAGCTGCTTTCTTTTATATATGATTTTTCAGACTCACCAGGGTATTCAGGACCACTCTCCATAATTATTCTTAACATTTTGCCCATTTCACATGCTTGCAATATAATGGCAAAATATAAAAATAATTTAAGCAAATTGTAGTTTAAATCTCAATGGAAACAATACATTTTACTCAAACAAATCACTTACAAAGGGAACTGTCTGTTTTATGAATGTTGGTCCATCTGTTCACAATAGCTCCTTTGGAACTATTTGTTTTCCTTAGAAATACCAAACCTGATCAGGTATAAGGTGGTGGATGGGCTGAGGTGCGTTTGCTGCTTTTAAATCACAGAACCACAGAAGGTTGGAAGAGACCTCCAGAGATCATTGGGTCCAACCCCGCTGCCAAAGCAGGTTCCCTAGGACAGGTAGCACAAGTAGGTGTCCAGACAGGTCTTGAATATCTCCAGAGAAGGAGACTCCACAGCCCCCCTGAGCAGCCTGTTCCAGTGCTCTGTCACCCTCACTGGGAAAAAGTTCTTCCACTTATAAGCACTGAGCACATAAAAGTGTTTTCACTTTTGTTGCTCTATTGCAGCTGAAGGAAGGAAATGCTTCAATCCGTTTTCACTGGGCTACGCCGCACGCGTGTTCTGTACAATAATGACAGCAGGTGTTCCTCTCCTAAGGAGGATGTACCGACAAGCATCGGCGTTTCCATGATGATGGCCAAGCTGTACTGGGGTACAGTTCTCAGCTCTCCTCCACCAATTGTAAGAAAAGAAGTATTTAGATATCAGTAGAGAGAAGCCCAGGGCCGCACGCTTCAGCTACGTGCACACACGGCCTAGCAGTGCTTACAGCGCAGCTGATAGTGCCAACGCCAGCAATGGCAGGGTCCTAATGGTCACTCTGCCACATCTGTACATAAAAAAACCAGCTTCATACACCTAATGGGGTAGTTTCTGATACTACAACCTCTTGTCTAGTCCTCCTAAAAAGCCCAAACAGACCATGAGCATGTATGTTAAGAGCAAAACTGTGCAGAGCCAAAGGACTAATCTGCATGTACTTGTAGACGAGGTGAATGTCAGCTCTGCGTTAATAGGTGTGATTGTGCTCTCATTTATTGAGCAACCCACTTCAGTGCCATTTTGCATCCATTCCACTGAATTATTTAGATGTTCATCTCTGTACTACTAAAACTCATAATCACAGAGAACATCAGGACAAATCAGAGAAGTGAACATCAAATGTAAGAAGAAAAGAGCTTTTAGAACAGTAAAAGGAAAATAATAACAGAAAACAAAAGAACAATGAATGAAAAGCAGTTGTTATAAAATGCATAACAGGGTCCCTGGTTAGTGTAAGAGTTCAAAGAGCCCTCGGGCCAGCAGCATGCATGCACAAAGGAAACTGGAACTAGGATTACCAGAGAGGCTGGGTCTGAAAACCATCACAGTGCTGAGATGTCCAACCTAATAAACTACTAAAAGAGCAGCCTACTGCAGCACTCAGATGCATCTTAGTTGTGTTCTCTACAGTCTCACAAAACTCTCCAGACAGACAGTATGGTGCCTGCTATACAGAAGCAGGTTGGCCTATAGTAACAACAACCCAGAGCCAGTTGTACCAGTGTGACAGAAGTCAAGAAGAAATCCTCTAGGGACGTCTGAGGCTCAGGGTTCTCTTTCCTTGAAAGGACCAACACTGAGATGTCAGATGCCCTCTGCCCTAGCCCACTAAGCACTACCTTATCACAGAGAATATGCCATACAAGGTACATGATGCTGCGGGGATGATTAGTGCTTCCAAGTGTCAGTTTTCTCTCACAACTTCCAGTCTATCTATCAGCTAAGACCTTGGAGCATATTTCAGAAGAGCATCTATCTTTTTTGCTGGGGGTTCTGAGTGAGGCAATGTTTAATCATTTCAGTGGGGTTGGTTCTCCTTATTGGATTTCCTTTCCTTATATTTTGCTCTGATGCCAGGGAAGAAGGGTTCATTGCACTCAATGACCATGTTTTTCTGCATTTTGCATTACCACTCCTGCAATGTCCTATCAAGCATTAGAGCTGTCTACTAATTTACACAAATATGTTAAGAAAAATCTGTAATAAATGTGTTGATTCACAATTTAAATATACAAGAACATTACACCAAATCACAATACCTATTCCATAAGGCTCAGGAGTCCCAGGTTCAAATCACAGAATCATAGGGGTTGGGAGGGACCTCCAGAGATCATCGAGTCCAACCCCCTGACAAAGCAGGGTCCCTAGGACAGGTTGCACAGGGAGGCATCCAGACAGGTCTTGAATATCTCCAGAGAAGGAGACTCCACACCCCCCTGGGCAGCCTGTCCCAGGGCTCTGTCACACTCACTGTGAAAAAGTTCTGCTGCACATCAGATGAAGAAGCTGTAACAGGAAGGCTGTGTGTTTCCAAAGCCAGGGAGAGCTCATCAGTCCTGGCATTTGGAGCCGCTCAGGGACTAAGACAGCCGAGTCCTCTTGGCCCCAGCACTGAGCCAGTCCAGTACTGGCACAGATCTGTCCTCCCTATGGTGTGACTCAGAGGGTTCATCTGCTTAAACAAAGCCCATCATTTTGCTGGTCGACCAGCCAATGACTCCAGGCAACTCTCTGTTTTGCCAGTACGTAAACTTAGCTTGCAAGCACAAATAAAATATTAATCATTAATTACGGTCACTGCTATAAATGCCCATTATACCCCCACCCCCAGAGACATTCCTGATGTCCTTCAGGCTGACTCGCTGATGCAGGAAATTGAAGAAAACAGAATACACAATAAAAACCAAACCACACAAATACTGGATCCAGAGAGGATGGAGAGGGCTAATTCCACTGATGTACGGAGAGACCTGTTTAGCCAAATGTAATTGTATGCTACAGCTTTAAGTGGACAGCTGTGACTGCAGCCTAGAATATAGAAAGGGATGATCCCGAATAAAAGGCTGTTATCAACTATACTACAGTTCTGGCAAGGAAGCTGGGGAAAGCAGTGGATTTAACAGATGATGTTTTAAGTTCTGCTTTTTTATGGATCACACAGTGACATTCTCAAATTCCATGGATCTTACACCCCAAGGACAATGTTAAAAATTTAACTCCTGATCTTACCATTCAACTTGATTGTCACCATCCAACTTCAGATGGACACCCAGCTGAAAAAAACCAATCCCCCTTATATAGGTCTTTGGTTGAAGGAATTTTTGCTGTGCCTTTGTTGGGAGTAGTCATCCCTTCCTTTAAAGATGAGGTCATGAAAGCAAGCTGGATGCCTAAATCCTTCTCGTCTATGATGGATTTCAAAGCCACCTATCCATTATTTCAATATAGAAAAAAGGGGGAAGGGGGGAAGCTAGAGCACAAAACCAGGAAACCTCATTACGCCTCTTTCTCAAGCCATGATTTAAGCATAACTTAAACAGATCGTACAGACCTCGTCCCTCTCTTCCATTTCTGGAAGCATGTACCCAAAATAAGATTTACAGAAGGGCAATAAATGGAGAAAGGTGAGGAATGACTTATGCATCTAGGAGATTAGAGAGAGACAGACTCTTCAGCTTTGCAAAGAGAGTAGGAGAACCTCCATGTCAGCATGAAGTGGTTGAACAAGCAATGATTATTCAATAATTCTCACAGTATGGGAATCAGAATGTATCATTAAGAGATTTAAAACAAGGACAGGGAAATACTGTATCATTGCCACAGGGTCTGTTGGAAGCTGAAATATAAAGATGTTCTTTAAGAAAAGATAAGAGAAGTTTAACATAGGAGAGATCAAAAAACCCCAAAGTGCATGAGGTCCCCCAGCTCGGAGATGTCCTAGTCCACAGGGCCTCAAAGAACTGTAGCAGAGAAACCTCAGTGTTTAGTCACTCTGATTTTGCCTATTTTCCCCTCAGCACCTACTCCTGCCCTCTGCCAGAGGCAGGATACTGGCAAAACACTTTGACTCAGAAACACTCCAGTTGTGTTTTCCTGCATTTCTGGGCAGAATCACAGAAGTATCCCATACATGTCCATTTAAAATTGTCATAGTTTTGCCCCAGCCAATTGGAATTAAACCATGACTACAACATAAAATGTGAAAAGGGGAACGATGTTTGACATGAACCCAACATTAAAGAACTCTCTGTCACCACCACCACTCTCCCTCCTTTGCTTTATTCTAGAAGGAAATAATATTAATATGAATATAATTAATACTAATAATAGAGTATTAAGATATTTCCCTTTTTTTCCAATTTAGAGAGGAAAGACTGCAGGGAAGTAGGTTTTACCCTACTCCCCAAGAGTATCTCAGAGAGATAACAGCTCTATATGAAACATATTTTCTCAATTTGAAAGACAGGCAAAAAACTAAAGAAAGTTCATTCCAGAGGAAAAAAACCCAAGACAAACAGCACAAATATCCAAGACAAGCTTTGGAGGCTGTTTACAGAATTTCTTTTCTTCCTTATTTTCCCACTCACCATCATGGATAGTATTTTGCCACAGAAAAAAGGAATTAAAAATGGTTCATTATGTTGCCCAAAAGTCTCAGTACAAAAACTGTCTTTCTGCCCAGGGAATGACCACGTGCTTGCTGGTGTGAGCCTTTAGAAAAGGACAGGCAATATTTATGAGCCGTTTGAAGGCTTCCTAGTGAATATCCATCTGGAAAAAGTGGATATACAAGTTCTGCGCTCTCCCTCTCCCCCTAGGTCAGTTATCTAATCCTAAAATTGCATCCAATTTTCTCTGAGGAATAGTTCTACGTACGCGTAAGTTAAATGCCTCAAAGGCATCTGAACCATGATTTTCTTAGTTGTAGAATGGCATTAAAAACAAAGACATGAAAATCATGCTTTCATGACAAAGGGGATTTTGTCTCCAGCCTCAAAATTCATTTCAAGCCAACGTGCTTGTTTTGTTGGCATGCAGGCTTGACTAAAAAGAAGCTGGCAGATACTGTGGGGGGAGCACATTTCGAGCATTTCTACTTGTCAGCAAACGCGATGCCTTTCTGCATACATTAAACCACCATTTCAACCAGCTCCAACTGCTAGCAGTGATGGAGCAATGCCAGAGATGCCCTGAACTTCGCCTCACTCACCTTTTTCCACCTGACCCATGAAATGCAAGCGACGCTCCCAGGTTGGCTCATAAAAAATAACAAGCACTCCTAGGATGCCTGTATGGAGATTATACTGTTAATCAATTTATTTTGCATAGCCCCATGGATCACTTGCTATTGATGATTAGGCATTTTGGCTCCTGCAACAATTTGTCAATAAAATAAAAATAAAGAAGGGCTAAGGACAGCACACTTCTAATTTAAAGATGATCTCTCTCTTGAAAAGAGTTGTCACTTTCCAAGCTCTGAAAAGGACTAGGTCATTAACAGATTTCATTTATCCAGTGGAAGAGCTGTTCAATGAATCCAAACTTTCTTGGTAATTACAATACAGGTATCCCAAAGTGATTCATTGTCTTTTGGAGTTCAGTTACTTCTCAAAATAAATATTGTTAAGCTAGAAACTGGGATTAAAATGTAGGTTTTGAGTTACTCACAGCGTGCCGTTCAAACTCAGCATACACCGGCATAGTTTTTACCCCCCAAAATGTGGAAAGCTAAATACTGTTACAGATTGTACTCAAGATATTTTTTTTTACATGACAGTTCCTGACATTTCATTTTAAAGTTTTAATTAAAAATACAAACTTTGCTTCTTGAGAGGGAAAAGAGCAGTGGGTAAATATATTGATTTAGCTAAATTATCCTTATGTTTGACAGAACATTCTTAGGAGGTCACAAGAATTACTTTTTTCTCCAAAGCATCCAATCCCAATGGACTGTCCCATTCTCTCTGAACACTTGCTCCCTTTAAACAAAGCTTCCAGCTAACAGGTGAGTATTGCTTAGTGAGGAAAATACATTTTATTTCTAGAGTGGCAAAGATGCAAATTGCTGCCCCCTTACAGATTCCCTGACCTATCCAGTCCTTGGCAGAGAATGCCACGGCTCCTCTATCTTGCATGTTTAACACACAGAAAGTACACCCAAATATAGGATCAATATAATACCTTATTTCCAAAATCCCTTCCTTTATTGCAGGGTATGAATGATGAATGCAGTATCGATTAATTTCTTTACGTACGATACAGAGGCTTTACTCAAAACACAAGATCTGGACAGCTGTCGATACTGAAGAGGACCTTTCATGGAAGAAAGGCTGTGATGACCTTCAGAGGCCCTTACTCTCTGACTGTCTGCAGGAACAAGTTAATCAGGAGATGAAGCTCTTGTATCTAAGCCAGGCTTGAGATGGAGCCGTGCAGTTTGAGTCAAAGAAAAGAGTTCTCATCCAATCACTGCAAATACATTCCAAGTGGGAATTTGCTAATTGCAGCACTCTGTAAGCTGGAATTAATATAAACAATAAATATAAAATAGTATGCGTGGACCTAGTAAAGTTACAAAAGGAGTAAATGCTAGACATGAGATGTTGAATACGTTATTATTTTAAGACTTGTGCCTAGTTTAAATGGGATAAGAAAAAAAAACCCAACCCAACCTGTTGCAAACCATTTTAGTTCAGCGCGTGGGTAGCTGCTGGAGAAACAAAATTTTGATCAGTTATGCCCCGCTTGGGATGTATAAAGCTCCAATTTTCAGCTTCTGTTAGTTTAACAGGAGGATGGCAAAAATCATGTGGACATTCCCTTCATTTACTTTTGGAACAAACAATTTGCTCATCACCATGTTTTGGCTGATTGCCCGAACAGCTGAAACTGTTGCTTCTCCTTGAAGAATAACATTTAACCAGCCAGATAATAATCCATTCAACCTGGGGTCCTCCAAAAAAAAAAAAATATAAGCCCTAACAGGTCAATACATTGCTTTAATGAGGCATAACCCTGGCTACCTTGAACACTGGTTTTGTGCTGGGTATACACCGGCAAGTGAGATGGGAATATATAGTACTACAGTATCTACTTGGAAAAGGCTGGCTCTATTAAATAGCTGTCCATCTTCTCACACTCCAGGGAAGGAAGTGTTCCTCTGGAACAAAGATGAAGGGAATATCAATGGGGCTAATCTCTTCAAAGTGCTCAGCGCTCAAAGCAATTGCCTGCAGTATTACATAGCCCCTACCCTCATTAGCTCAGCAAAGAAAACACCGCCAGAGACAAAACATTACCCTGCAACTACAGGAAAATAATTATAAAATAAGGGGTTTCCAAGCCACCTCCCTTTCTTTTCCAAAGGACAAATATTTCATGCATTTTAAATAATGTGTGTGCTGAAAATAAAGTCATATATTTCAAGAATCCCCTTTCTTTTCTTTCCAGCATATTTAAATATTGCGGCGTCGGCTCCTGTTGAAAAATGGTCATGACACAACAGAAATACTGTGTGGCACAACTCTTCTCCTGATCAACAGAGGGGAAAAAGAAATTCACTGCCAACTGGGTTTTTTTCCCCCTTTTGAAAAACTGCAACAGTCAGAAATAGGGAGACCAATAGTTTTCACAGTCCCATGAAACGAGGAGACAAAATGATCTGTCAATCAGCTCATATTTGTGTAAATTCCAATCTACCCACTGCCTCCAAATTAGAGAATTTTATGGTCAGGAAAACAAATGTTGAGACGAGAGAAGTGAAATACAGCAGCACTGAGGGGAGAAGTAAGAATTATGAGACAAGGAATTACTGTTGAATAACACAGTCTTCCAGTGCATCCTTTTACTCCCATGCTGACCATAGGAATAATTAAGGATGGTCAACAGATGTTGTGAAGCGCTCCTCAGAGAAAGAGGGCTGACACAGCCGTGTTGCTGATCTGACTTCCAAGACTAAGCAGCATGATCAGGACTAGAAAATAGGCCATGGGTTGTGTAAACCAACTCAGACCACACGGGAATCTCTCCAGGGAGCCTGCTAATGGATTCACTAGTTCAAACACACAAGCCAGGCAGGCTACCTAGGGACAAAGCATCAATATTGGAGCATTGTCTAAGAGCACACAGTCGGGGCAACAGCATTTGCTTATTGCAAAGCTCTGCCCAAGCAGGGATTTCAGCTGGAAGGATAAAATCTTTCTACTGGCGTGGGTGAGCTGAACCAGTCCACCCCCATTCCCTCTATCCGAGGTATAATTTTGAGAAAAACTTTTGCTTCTATGTAACCAGCTTGGTCAACAAATGGTGGACCCAAAAACTTATCACTTTAAAGCAGGGATACCCACTCAGACCTGTACCAAACTTATCACAGACTTTAAAAGTTAATTTTGTTCTCCCTGCAAACTTGGCTTGACAGTTGATTGATGTTTCCCTTATTATGAATAATTTTATAAAGGAATACTCAAGTTTGGAGTAAGGCAGGAAAGAGAAAGAGAGAGATGGACAAGACAAAGGGGAAATGAAGACCTACCACTGCTTGCAATTGGCCACTGTATAGCCAAAGTCCTGACTCAGGCATTTAGAGGAAAGGAAAAGGGAGGGGTTTTTGTGACTGATTGCTACTCAGCCCAGTTCCAGCAGAAATATCCCCTGTGCTGCCCTGGCAGAGGCAGCATGCACGAGAACAGCGCTCAGACACAGCACGCTTGTGCAGCACTGGCAGACAAGCTGAAGCACAGAAAGCAAAGACCAACTGTAAATGCCAATCACCAAATAAAGAGCAGAGAACTAAGAGATGCAGGTGGCTGCATTTGCAAAACTTGTAAGAACATGGATCAATTATATTCTAAAACCCCACAATATGCAATGCCTTGGTTTGTCCAGAAAGGGGTGCAGTGAAAGCACACTGATCTTGAAGTGTTGATCTTGTAGGGAAGAAGAGAGTTCTGATGGGACAGACCTTAAGTCATGATGAGAGAAGGGAGAAGGACTGTAGCTTATACTTTACAAATAGACTTGAGAAAAACCTGAACGAGAAACAAAGCTGGCAGTGAAGAAAGGAAGAACTGATCTCAATTTTCTAAGTAAAGAGCAAATGGTTCAAAGGAATCTGATGATGTGCTCTTAAAATATGGCTTGAACACCATACCGCCCTGTTAGGTGTAGGTGTAGCACTGTATCAAGTCCAAACTGATAAATAACCAAAACTGGGAGTTGTCTGAGCTCTGTGTAAAGGAGCAAGTGGCAGAACAAATTCAAAGAATTGCTCCTACATCCATTTAATTCTATCTATGTATCTCAAGCCTCCTGTATATTTGGAATCAATTTGCAGAGTTTACTACATTCATGCATGAACGCCTATTTAATGCACCCACAAGCACCCAATTAATTCATGCATGAGCACCCAATTATTTTATGCATGAATACTCCATCAGTTTGTGCATGTGTGCCAAATCAGTTCGTGCATTGACACCAAATTAATTGACACCAAATTAATCTACACATAACCCCCCAATTAATTTATGTGAGTAAGAAGAGGAGAGATTTTTGGCTTAAGCTGGGACCAGTAAAGGGGGAGAGAAAGTGCTTATTTAAGTGCTTATTTAATTCTTCATGTTTTCTTTTTTTTCCCCTCAATACCTAGAATCAGTTGTCAGAAATTTACATTAATTATCAATTAATTATTAATTAATTAAATTAAGTCCAAATTTCCCAAGCCAAGACTGTATTGCCTGTGATAGCATATACATAGTCAGAACTGAGGTAGACTCAGGCATTGAAAAGCACCCTAAGGAATCAATTGATGCTATCAAGTAATCTGCCTTGGAGATTAAAGAACACAGAGCAATAAAGTGTTGTAATGAAAAAAGCTTTTTAGATAGACATGGGGGTCACAGGGAAAAAAACACACATTAATGTCAGCACATAATCACACTGTATGGACAAAATCTGATGCTGCTACAAAGATTACTGTGGTAAATTCTGCTAGGGGATTTTCCTCCCACGAAGCACGGCTTTAACTGTGAACAAGAGGGAAACAAATACAAAAAGCAAGCTTCAGAAAGTGGGGGGAAAATAAAAAAGTGAGATAAAGTGTCAAGATCTTGTCCTGCTCTGGTTCAGGTGCATGCCCTACTCTCCCCACATCTTGTCCTCCAAGAAGTTCAGGTGCATGCCCTACTCTCCCCACATCCTACTGGCAACTGCAAAATCCACTTCCCAGTAAAGGAGAGCTGCTTCCACCCTAGAACAGCTCCCCCTACACTGCCAAGGTGAAGCTCTAGCTACTCAGTGCTACTTAAGTGGAACGGATAACCCAAAAATGTGAAGGAAAAGGAGAAAAGAAAGGCACCTGGCATCTCAATACCAGCTTGTCTTTGTAGCCAACCAAAACTGAGGAAATCAGCTAGAAAATCAGGTGAGGTCCAACCTTAACACAAATGAAACTGCCATATAATTAATGAGTATTATTTATATTTACTTTAAGAAAGACAATATATGCTCAACTAGCCAGATATGGATTTAAAAATACAATTTATACCTCTGAACTATTTCCCTCAATTCACACAAGGACTATTTCTGCCAGTTCTGTTCTGGCAGCACAGAAATTGTCACCAAATAAGGAATCTCAACACTGTGATTCTGGAACTTCACCTGAAGACTCTGTGCCAGCAGAAAGTCTAACAATCTGAGGTTTAATCTCAGAGCCTCCACCTCTCAATGAGGCCTGTGTGGATGGCCTGTGGTTTCAATATAGAATCATAGAATCGTAGGGGTTGGAAGGGACCTCGAGAGATCATCGGGTCCAACCCCCTGCCAAAGCAGGCTCCCTAGGACATATCACTCAGATAGGTGTCCAGACGGGTCTGGAATCTCTCCAGAGAAGGAGACTCCACCACCTCCCTGGGCAGCCTGTCCCAGGGCTCCCTCACCCTCACTGGGAAAAAGTTCTTCCCCATGTTGGTGTGGAACTTCCTGTGCTCCAACTTGCAGCCATTGCCCCTTGTCCTGTCTCCACAGACACTGAAAAGGGGCTGGCTGATTCCCCCTGCATCCCATGCTTAAGATAATGATAAACATTAATTAGGTCCCCCCTTAGTCTTCTCTTCTCAAGGCTGAACAGCCCCAACTTACTCAGCCTTTCCTCACAGGGGAGATGCTCCAGGCCCTTAATCATCTTTGTAGCCCTTCTTTGGACTCTCTCCAGGAGATCCCTGTCCTTTATATGATCAGTAATAGCCTGAATAATGTCAAGTGCAAATCTTGAAAATGCTTCAAGCAATGGCATCCCAGAAAATCCCATCAATAATTTGGTATTCACTAAATACAGAGAAATAAATTTTTCATAACACTATTTAACACCAAAACCAGCTCCAGACCAAACAGCAAACAAGTGTCCCCCACTGGACCAATGGCTGTCTCACGTGCAATGCCACGTGATGTGTAATTAAGCAAATAAAACTTGTTTTTAGGCAGCAACACTAAGCAGTTACCCTGACCAGTGGTGACATTTGTTTGACAGTCATTCCTGAACCAGTGTGCCTCCTGCATCCCAAGAATTCTGACCTCCTAAAATAAACCATGGTATCTATCACACTGTAATTTGATCCTGGCATTTCTCAACTTTCACATTAATTTACAACCTTTACATTGATTTAATATACTCTCTCTCTAAACCAAATAGGTACATATTGCCCCTAGAGATGTTCAGAGGCATTGTAAAGCTATTTATTTGTAGTCTGGCAGAATCACAGAATCACAGAACATTAGGAATTGGAAGGGACCTCAAAAGATCATCTAAGTCCACCTCCCCACCCCCTCCAACAGAGCAGGATCACCTAAACTAAATCACACAGGAACACATCCAGGAGGGATTTTAATGTCTCCAGAGAAGGGGACTCCACAGCCTCTCTGGGCAGCCTGTCCCAGGGCTCCATCACCCTCACTGGGAAAAAGTTTCTCCTTATATTCACATGGAACTTCCTCTGCTCTAAATTGCACCCGCTGCCCCTTGTCCTGTTGCTGCCATCCCTGAGAAGAGCGTGGCTCCATCCTCCTGACTCTCACCCTTTACTTATTTATAAACATTAATAAGGTCACCCCTCAGTCTCCTCTTTTCCAAGCTAAAGAGGCCCAGCTCCCTCAGCCTCTCCTCATGAAAAACGTGTTCCACTCCCTTCATTATCTTTGTGGCTCTGTACTGGGCTGTTTCAAGCAGTTCTATGTCCTTCATGGCCTGAGGGGCCCAGAACTGGACCCAATATTCCAGGTGTGGTCTCCCCAGGGCAGAGTAGAGGGGGAGAAGGACCTCTCTTGACCTACTAAGAAGAAACACACATTGAAACTCTTCATACCGATTCATTGCTGAGAGCAGCAATGCCCAGTTTGGATGGAAGTAGGTTAGATGGTGGCACCTCACTGTGTCTCCTGATCCAACAATACAGCAGTGTATTTCTCCAAATGCTGTTTGCTTTCCCCTGGCCTTACTGTAACTGCTATTGCATCTGGTCCGTTGCTGCCGTAGCAGGTTTTGTTTGGGTTGTTTTAGTACTCTGTGATAAGTATGTTGTAACATACAAACCAGAATCCTCTACAGCTTGTGTAACTCCTGCATACACAGCATGAGTAATCGTATGAGTACATTTTCTAAACAGTGACTGGAAAGACAAAAGGAGATGACGAGGGTGTTTAAGGGATTTGTGAATGCCACTTAAGAATATAAGCACATGGAGATGCTGGTTAACTTGCTTATGAAAAAATAAAAGTGAATTTAGCTACAGAATCAGTTACATTGTAGGGCATCTTGCACAGTAACCACAACCAGTCCCCCTTCCTGAGACTGTTCAGGCAGAACTCAAAAGACATGTTCCTTTGGGCTGCTGACAGTAAGCATGATACTGAAGATCACTGCCCCCAGTGGGCTGAGTCCTGGCCAGCTCCATCCCCAACTCCCATTGCAAGACCACAAGCAAGCTTCAGAAAGATGGAGGGAAAGAAGAAAACCCACAGAAAGTGCAATAGTAATTAAGCATGTGATTAATTGCCCCTCACTCAAAAGCATGCCATATCCAAAAGTCTACCTTTGAGCTGAGCTAAAGAACAGCTAAGGCAGAGAGTACCTAAGCAGAAAATGGCTTTATGGTCAAGCATGTATGCCAGGAATAGCATTCTGATCACTAGAGCTAGCAAGGACTATCCCCAACAAAGCCATCAGGAGAATCCCAGTAAGTTATCAACTCACTTGTGATACTAAATCTTTGTTAAGCAACTCCCATCTAGTGCACGTCACACTTAAAAAAGACAGTACCACTTAGAAATAAAAGGGAAGATGTGTTTATCCACATTATGGTTGCAATAATAATTAATTGAAAACAATATGAGGAAAACCAAACAAAAATCTTCCATTAGTTGAGGCCTTAGTGTCTCTGACCTCAATCTCATTTGCTGAAACCGCCCAACTTTTCATAAACCATAATAGCTATCATTACTAGCTATAATTTAAATAATTACTGGGCAGAAAAAAAAACCCTGCTCAACCATGGCTTTCTAATCTAGTCATTAAATCCACCTGTAAGATGCAGAACAATTTGTTTCCAGTATCTGTGGCTTAATGCAGTTGGGTATTTTACACTAGGTGGTATAACATCACTGGGAGAGACTGAGGGATACAGCTGGAAATTAAGCCACGTTTGAGGAAGGTCAGAAGAAACCACCCAAGTTTCCTCAAATGAAACACGTCCCATGCCTGACAGGATATATAGGTTAAACACAGGATATATAGGTTAAACACAGGATATATAGGTTAAACACAGGATATATTCTCCCATCGCTCTTTTAATTATGGATCGTTCTGGCTCTTACTTCAATGTAGTTGTTATTTTTAGTGAATTCCACACAGATGACTGACTGAACAGTTTAAGACTGATCAAAACCATGAATTAGGGTTTAGACAAGCAATGCAGGAACCTGCTGGATCATTTTATCCATCCTTCTGCTGTTGCAGGCATCATCCAGCCTCTCTCACTGATGTATCAGGGGCCATCCTAGGATTAGGGAGGCTAAACCTGGTTTAGCTAGCTTGGCAAAGCTGATATTAGCAAAACAAGCTCTGACAACGATGTCAGCATGAGTTAAATACCAGAAACCCAGGGGCCTGGAGCTAGTCCCCTCAGACTGGATCCCTAGCAGCAACCAAACCATTGCTACACAATACTGCATCACTCCCACCGGATGCAGGGCAGAAAATGCATTCCTTCCAGCCACTCATCAAGTAAATTAAATGCTGCTCCATAACGAATGGGTATTAGTACGCCTGTATTTCTACAAGGCATCTACTCAGGGTACGTGTCTGTGTGTGCAGACAGTGCCCAGCCCTCCTCATCCTCTGTCCCTGGTTAGGTGACATAGGCACCAGCTCTCCTCACACATCAGGACCTGCAACTGCCTCCTTTAGCTAGGTATTCTACTGTCATTAGCTAGCTGTGATCGCACCCTGTTGCACTATGCCTCATCGCCACCATCCATCCTAAGTTGATACCTCTGTTGTGTGGTTACTCCTGCAGAGAAAATTCTGGGGTTTATCCAAATGATGGAAAAATTTGCCCATTTACATCACCTGAAGCTGATAACCTTTCTACTGGAAAGTTCCCATCTGGCTAGAAATACTGTTACCACATTTTTCAGGGATGCAGTTCGTTTGCAAATGACCCAATGTCACAAACCAGAACTTATTCAAACACTCCTGAACAAAAAGAAAATGAGCTCTTTTTTCAAATTACGGATACAAATAGAATAGTGGCTGAAGCTGTCTTTGGAAAGCTGTCAAAAATGGACAGTGTCAATGCTTTTTTTCCCCTTGGAAATGAAAATACCTTATTTAATGGTACAGGAGAAAGATCTGTGAAATCACTATAAAAATAATATAGAATTTGATGGTAAAATTTTCTGCCCAGTGACTCGATATATTGATATTACGCGTTTCACAGTATGTAGGCAATTAGGACAAAATAGCATACTATTATTTGTGTTTAATGATTCCTTAATTATGCTTCATATTCTGTGGAAGCATTATATTTTACATCCATCGTATACTGCAAATATATATACATAGTTTCCAATAAACCTATTTATGACATTATATATTACTGCATCACATCATACCGTTTGTACTACACTAAGTCAGGATCTAATACCCTGCTACAACATGAGTACTTGCCCATGCTTTGCAACTGAAGATTAATATTGGTTTTAAGACAAAAGAGAAGTTACACAACAGCCCCGCTTCAAAGGAAAACTCGCTTTCACTCACAATATTGCTGACATGGTAATACATGGTTGATGAAGAAAAATAACTGGTTGCTTCAATTCTTTTTGCATAGCAAGCACTGCTGTCAACACAACGAAGTTCTGAGGCAATTAGAAGAGGACTTAGAAAGATTGGTTATGAAGTGCGGCTACGGAATTAGCAAATAAAAGAACAAATTGTAATGGAGAAGAAATACTGCTAGAACATAGGTAATCTTGTGAAGTTTATCTCCCCAGTGATCAGATCTGCATTTTATGTGTTCTTTTTGCAATTAATTGCACTTTCTGTCCTTGCACATTTTTTGTTTCATATAAATTAGGCTAATTTGCCACTCTAGTCCATAGAAAACAAGCTGATCGATCAGGCATCTCTTCTTTAAAATTAACAAGTTTTTGCTGTTTCACACATGCTATCTGGCTTCAGGACCAGGGAGAGATTAGACAGATTTCAAAATAAACCATGTCTTTGGTAGAAAAAAATTGGTTTCTAATCTTACCAGAGCAATCAAAGATGACCTGGTTGGCAGAATGTGGGCCCGCATCTATGGATAAAATAGGGACCGATCTCCGAATGTCCCAGAGCTTCATCACGCCAGAGGAGTCACAGGAAGCAATCGTATCACCCTGTAAACGATGGAAACAAAATGAAGGCATCACTTTTGTACTTCTGCAAAGAAGAAAGTGTATGAAACGGGGCTGGGTACCCACTGATACCAGACGCAGCACCTATATGTGAGGTTATCACAGCCTCCTAACAGCTACCTTGACTAGAACAGCTACAGGACGACTTTTGAAGCAAACAGCTCAGGAGAAACTGTAAGTGAAAAAGAGGAGAGAGGTTTATTTTGAATTCTGATACCAGCTGCCCCCTAAGAACACGGCTTGTGATTATCCCTTCGCTTCTCACAAAGACACAGGAAGGGCCCTTTTGCCCTGACTTTCATCTACTTGTGTTTCCAATGCATAGCATAATATTAAATCAGAACAGACACTCCACTTCTGCACAGTCATGAATAGCCATGTTAAAGACAATCTCACTCACTTCAGTGAGTCAGAAGCATGCAGGGACCACCAATGCATGGAAAGATAATGAGACCATGTCCCCACATGCCTCTCCAATACTAATTAAAAAACCGCCAACTAAAAAAGTGGCAGACGATGTATCACATGAACAAACAAAAATCTAAGGCAGCAGGATAAAGGATGCCCAAAGATTACTTTGCTTAGCTAATTCCTGCCACAATAACAGAAAAACCCCTCTAGCTACATATGTAGAAACCTTTACTTTTCATTTTAACCTCCTAAATAAAGATTCAAAATCCCAAAACTACCTCAGGTGGTGTGCACCCAGAGTTATCAAAGTCAATGTCTTCTCCAATTTACGCAAGAGGGTAAGATTAGATTAAAGGACATTGTTTTGAATAATCACAATGGCATGGAACCAAAAATCAGGTCAAGCATGGGTCAGATACTACATCCATGACTTTTTTTTTTATATCCAGTTAATTTTTACACTTTTCACAGAAGTAATACCTGCAAGAAAATGTGTGGAGTTATCTAGAAAATAGAGGAATTAAGATCTGAAAATATCCATTGCCTTCTCGAGTAGCAAGTAATGGCCTGCGAAACACTGTCATGGTAGAAGTATAATGAAATGTTTAGGTTCATTTGGAGGAGATCTAAAATGTCAAAACTCCATTCTGGCTTGTTACAGGGACTAATACAGAGTAATACTGAGATGCAAAGTGATGATTGCTTTGAGAATTCAGCTGGCAATGCACAAGCTCTCAAAAATCTCAGTAACCGTTCCCACATCCCACCTCAGCATCTTGGTGCAGAGCAGGATGGAAGAACTGTTTAACTACCCCATCAGCTGTACCCACTGAATTTGCTTGCATTTTATCTGACTCCTTTCGTGAAGTTCAGTCTATCCAAACAAGGAGGTCAAGCAGGACATTCAGGAAACAAACACCAAGCCCCCAACACGCACATAAAACAGCTACACTCCAAATTGTTGCATGGCTTGAACAGGATCTGAGTAATGCAAGTTTTTAATGGGGGGAAAAAGAAAAATCTTCATCATGGATGCAAGACTGGAAGTGTCATCAAGCCCAGTCCCTTCTTCTTTCAAGCAATGCTTTCAAACACTTGATGTGATGGAAGTAGTGAGTTTCAGATTAGCAGCAGCTCCCCCATTTCTCCCCCCACCCCCTCCACCCCGGCCCTGCATTTAAAAATCTTCCCTTCTGTAAAGCAAGAGTTAAAAAGTACTTATTCACACACAATCTATGTCCTTTAGGTTAAATATAAGGGTTGTTTTGGGGACATATTTTTTTCAGAAATACCCCTCCCTTCTTCCCTGTCCCCGGTGCATTTCACTTACAGCATCACACAGATCGGCATCTTGGGTGGCATTTTATGGGCTTAAACACCTGAAGCTCTTCTTTCTCTCCTCCCCACCCTCTTCAGACAGCACAGAGAACATACCCATCCCTGACTTCTCCAAAGCAACTTTTGCAAAATTGATCACCAGCTTTGGAAGTCCATTCTGAGGTCCCTGTACCCTGACTTTCAGAGAGGTTAAAGACCTGTATCTCAGCCGAGCAGAGGTTTTGGTGAAGCTGGTACACAAGCAGCGACTACGAAGTGAGAGTATGGAGCGTGCACAGTGAAGTGGGATGCCTCCTTTCCTTAGGCCATTATCTATCACATCAGTAAGAGGGTGAGGAACCAAGTATGTGCATGTAGAAAGATCCCTACATTCCTCAGTGCAAGCATTTGGCTGCTGGGTTAGCTCTTTACAACTCGTCACCCTCTCTCTTCTCACTTTCTTCTGCAAAGATTATGTCCATCACTATCAACGTCCACTTAAGAAATCATTAGTACCCCTTATACCTTTTATTTCATAACTACTAATAGGATTCTGACATATTCTTGCATCTTACTCCAGATTTTTTTCTATCCTTAGAAGCATTTTAGCAAATAATGCCTTTTTGGGGTGTTGGTTTTGGTTTGGTATGTGTTGTTTTAGAAGATGCCTGCCTTCAAACTTGTTTTGTATGCATCCAATATCCTGCAGTTCAGTAAACGCTCCTTAATTACAGCTTTGGTAACTCAGCAATTTGAAGGAGATCAATGGACAAACCCAGCTGGGTGAGACCACACATAACCCGCTCGGTGTAGATGCAGGAGACACGTCAGTGGGTGCTCTGTGACTTCTCCTTCTGTCAGCAGCAGTTGCGTCCATGGATTTTCAATAAGACATTTCTCTCAAGTAACAGCATGGTCCAGCTAACAGATTATAATAGCATGAAGAATGCTTCACTGAAATAGATATTATGCAAACATTGGTCAGAGACAGACCTTGTCACAAAGTGATGGCAACTGTAGAGCTGACTTTGACCTTCCCCTGGCCCTGATTTAAGGGATTGTTACTGGTTCCATAATTATGAGGAAAACAACCAGATCTACTTTTATTACAGGTTCTTCCTTCTTTGAATTAATTTTGCTACAGTGCCTGCCCCATCATGAGAGAAGATCCACACCCCATCCTTCTTCAATCTTGCCCTCCTACTCTTTACAGTATTTATCTTCTCCCATTTCTACTACAGATCCCAGAGAAACCCAAGTGAAAGCAAAATTCCCCCACTGAAGGAATTAACACAGTCAAATCCTTTGCAGGTACCAGATACACTGAATCACACTAACTTGTCATTCAAGCTCTCCTTCACAAGGAGATTTGTGGCCACATCAGAAAGGTCGAGCTCCCCCATCCTGGCAGATACTATTTTAACAGAAGCAGTGCTGGAGAAACCTAGTCTGGGAGCACTAGGTCCTGCTCCAGAGGCTTTGCAATCTATCTCAGTAGCAAGATCAACCAGTTCTTGCTGTCAAACGCCTGCAGACTTTTTATCGCTTTCCTCCCAGATGCCTGGAATAAACATTCTGTGCCGAAAAACGCAACACCCAGCAGCATATTTTGCCTGATTTCCATGAAAAGGCAGCAGACCTCATCTGCAAACAGAAGGAAACAGAGGCCTCTGATGGAAACACATCCACACGTGCAAACAGGTATTTTACCCGCCTCTGCTTACTCTGTCCACAGACTTCTTATTAAATGCATTCATTATTGCTGATACCTAGGCAGCTGCTACCCTAAAAACATACCAAAATGACTCGTTAATGAGCCAGCTATTACATTTCACCACTTCTTTGCTTGCTGTCATCTCTATTACACGCCTTTTCTAAATCAAGTAAGCTGGAGATGCAGGATAACAACTTTTCAATAGGAAGAAATAAACCAGGAACAAAATCAAGCTTATGGATAATTTGAAGCTACACGCCATTCAAAGAAAAAGAAAGGGGTAACTCATATGTTAAATGAACTCATTTGCATCTGGCCACGGCCCATTTTCAAAAGCTTTAAAGCAGAATCCCTTGGAATTCTCCTATGAGCTTTGGCTTTTTGCATTCCTTTCATAGTTACTGTCTTGTTTGTTCACAGAAAGTTTTCTTCTTTCTGTTTCTTGCCACACTAAAGTCTTATTTCTGATAGCTTTCTGAAGATGGATTTTACTGACCAGCAAGCTGGACCATCAGTGAACTCATTTTCCTACATGTAGGAGGAGCAGACAATGAGATCCAAGGAGAAAACCTGCAAAAGCCGATTCCCATTGTACTGATTTTCATTTACACTCTATTTTATGCTGCAGCAACCACAGCTCTGTTCTACTACTTCCTCTAATCAAAGAGCATGTAAAATGATTCATAAAACTGGTAAGACTCACTTTCTATTCTATATAATCAAGTTGGCACTTTGTGTGTGCATGCTGAAGTAATTAAAGAATTTATACAAGGATTCAATTAGTCTGGATTCAAAGACTGGTTCTTTTTCAGGCTCCACGCAAAGGATTTTGCAAGCCCTTTATATTTGCCTTTACAGTTCTGCCCTCTGCTCTTTACCTTCCCTGTCAACTTAATGAACATCTTCATATTGCAGAAGATTTCCCATGAAAACGGGTGTGCTCCATAGACTTCATAATCCCAATCTCAATCGGCACACGCAAACCTTTGTAACACAATTGTAACAGGAGGAATCAACAGATTTATATCATTTACAGGAAGTTTTAAGAATCTATTTCCTTCTTTCCCTTTTCTAAAATATACTGTTTTTTTCTTGGGAATATTAATAATGATCAATGAAAGGACCAATCTCACTTTAGGCAAATGTTTCCTGAAAACTGCTGTTTCACCCCAGCAATAGCAATAAAATCTGAAGAATTACACCTCTTGCTTAGGAACACACCTCTGGATTTACTGCTGAAAGATCAATAATATATGAACTGCAACAAGTGGCTTTATCGAATTTAGGCTGCAGTAAAGTCCTCCCAGGAGCATCCTCTTCAAAGTTTAATTCTGAAGGCAGGGCAGTAGTCGTTTCATGACCTTTCGCAAGTATTTTTAAAAAGGCAAAATAGTGAAGGATCAGGCAGCTTATTTTCACTATGACAAGTTCATATCAAATTGGTCCAGTTTACAGATTCCCAAGTCCTTTATTTTTTCAAAAGAGGTTTAGCTGTATGAAGTGTTCTTTAAGGGTCTCTTATGATGACTAGACTAAGATCTAGTGCTGGAACAGGCTGCCCAGAGAGGTGGTGGATGCCCCATCCCTGGGGCCGTTCAAGGCCAGGTTGGATGGGGCCCTGGGCAACCTTGTGTAGATCCAGGCCTGGAGGTTGGTGGCCCTGCCTGTGGCAGGGGGTTGGAACTGTATGATCCTTGGGGTCCCTTCCAATCCAGACCAACCTATGATTCTATGATCTTTATTAACCTCAAAGCAAATAGATTGAAGCTGTAGACCCCCTGCTAACTGGACACATAATAATAATTTTCCCTTTTCATTACTATGGGAATCTGTTTGACCTCCGGCATAACAAAGGGCTGATGAGCATGTTACTGGTCTTACCAGCCACATAGAAGGGGTTTGTTCTGTATACAAAGTGTGGTGGAAACTCCTTGCCCTTAAGTGCCAGCAGACAAAGCGGCCACATGAGGAATTACTTCAGTTACCTCAAACCGAGACAGACTGGAACAATCTGCATTTCTAAGATGCTCCCTGTGGGACACATCATAAGTCACTTAACAATTTTTTTAACATAACCATTTTATATGTGTTAAAATGAGTATTTTTAAGAGAAGGAATCATTACCTCCCACATTTACAGCATGAAGCACATCAGAACCCGAGGGGAGTTATTACCTCCGGCCTTGTTGTCGTGCAAAGAACTAACTACACTCAAAAAATAACAGGGGGCACACAAGCACAGCAGACAGAGTCCCATCCCTGTGCCAACCCAGCCCGTGGGGTGGAATTGGACTTTCTGAGCAGCAACGAGCAAGGGCAGAGGTATCTCAAGTGAATCCAAGCAGGGGTGGGTTAATCTGCTGTAGTAGTTACAGCGGAAAAAGATTTTAATGTCCAATTAAGCTAAATGAATTATGTAAAATATGATAAAGATGGAGGAAAAATGCAGATGTAGCCCATTATTCGAGTGATGACTAATCAATCACCACCCATTTTTGAAACATCAGGCTTAAATCATCCCATTTTTAAATGAAAATAGCATCTTCTTAGAAAGACATGGAATTACTTAGCCCTGTAAAAATACAGAGCTACTCCGATTACCACTTTGAAAGTGTAGTGGTCTATTTTTAATAATTATTTTCACCAAGAGTTGGGGAAAAGGGTGATTAGGGGTTCTTTACAGGCAGTGCCAGTGTTTTCCCATTTGCTTTTTTACAAGCTTTTTTCCTTTTATAGCTTTGACTTCTGCATCACAATCAAAGTCACAATGGATCATTTATGTTTCAAAGCAACTGCACACCCAGATCTCAAGCGATTGGGGTCTGATCCTCCCCTCCCTGGGCATTCTTTACAGATTGAATTGACATGAAGTGGTGAGACACCAGTTCTTCTGGAGATGAGATGAATCCAAGAGATAGATGCAGAAAGAATCATCTCTCAGAGCTTCACTGCTGGTTTCCACAGAAGAACCCTCCAACTTTATTACTTTATACTACCGATCAACGTGCAGGTTTTGGGAGCACAGTGGGCATGCTCTGAGGCAAAAGCACCCACCTCTAATCCAGCTCTACGTACACCATGAGCATTTGAACAAACAGGCAACTCAGCATCTATTATTAAAAACCATTATGGGTTCAAAACTACAAGAATCCACTCCAAACTCACTCTCAATCCCACTTCCACAGCAGTATCAGCACCCACCCCAGCAGTGCAAGGGAGAAGTGACGCTTCATGGCTGGGGGAAGCAGGGATCGTTCCTGCCCCAGCTGCAATTCTTTGGCTGCCACTTTATCCTGCGGGGGCCCCAGCAGCTGAGGTTCACAGGGAATGTGGTAAGTCAGAACACCACTTTACAAACGTAATAGGGGAATTCTGTGTCAACACTTTCCTCTTTCACACCATGCTGCAATCCCGAACACAAGACAGGCTGATCACTGACTGTAACGAAGACAAAAGAATTTTAGCTCATCAGAAGTGCTGTAAAAACATTGCATTCTTCAATTAGCTGCTCCAAATTACAGCCCAAGACTAAATACTTTGCAATTACTGCTGGTACATGCTGGGACTCAACTGGCTTTCGCTATAACATGAGGCAACTGTCTGCAGGTACTCAGAAGAAAGCAGTTGGGGATGGCAAGTCCTGATGGGAAACACACAGGAGAGGGATGCACGCAGGGAAGAGCTGACTGAGGGGTGAATGCTGTTAACACAAACAAACCGAGCAAAGAACCATCAGGCAGTCCTCAGGAGAGGTTTTGAGCAGAAGGGAAATTAATTACAACAGAGTAGCAGCACAGAGATGTCTCTTTAATGTGATCAGTGACCAAAAGTCTATTGCTATTAGAAAGTGATGGAGAAACAAATGTATCAGGAAGCGGAAGAAACATCTGGATGAGATGTCTGTGCTGATAAATGATGTGGGCCACTGCATGCACGGAAACTTAAAAGCTATCAAGATAGATATTTTTTACTTAGCCTCATTTTCTCAGTGATGATTTTGATCAAGTCGAAGAATATCCTAAAATGAAGTTATATCTAGGTTATTAATTTTCTCCTTTCAGAGCATATGGAGTCTCATAAAGAACACCCCTTGTGTCCTCCAAAGGAAAAGCTCCATTAAAAGTAATCAGTGGAAACAGCAAAACTTTGCTGCAGCAGGATTTCCAGTTCTACTGACTTTCAAAAGTGATGATGGATCACGGGTCTCTTGGTTGTTTACATGAGCTCTGCAGGCTTTCCTCTTGCTGTGTGAAACAGAGGGAATCTCTCTTTCCTTTGCCACACGAAGTAGCATGAAGTGCCTTGTGGTCTTTGAGGAGAACAACACATGCTAGGCTTGCAGAAGCCCTTTGCATAAATTTACATATGAAACCCAAGATCACTGCACTCCCTGCAGAGTTACTGCTAGCCATAGTTGACATTGCACTTGAAACAGCACTGCTAAAAGAGCGGTATCTTTTGCAGAGAGGTTTAAAATAATCAATTTTGTTTTTCCTTTTTAACTATCAAAGAAGTGCCTTTGAATTCTGGGAGCTGTGCAGTGAGAGGAGGAGATGAATGATAATTGCCAGCACTGGCTTTTCTCCACATTTTGAGCGATGCCACAACTGAAGTGAAGTTAGGTGCCATCATTACCTGATTAGACACTCCTGAGAGCAATAAGCATAACAAATTCCTAGGGTACGCCGTGTTCGCGTACAGGGATTTTATTGTCATGCAGTTCTTTAAAGTCTAACTAAGTACATTTTTAAAACCCAGGTAGCATCCACCACAATAACATTAAAATATAGATGTGATACATGCTTCCATAAATTCATAAATTAGTATTAGTGGCAATAGATCTACTGCTGGCTTGTGAAATTGTTCAGTTTAAAATGCAGAGAGAGCATCTACATCGCTGAAAGCATGTAAGCGTCAGTAAACTACATGTGCTTTTCTGAAGCAGAACGTAGCAGAGGAACATGTAAAATGAAAAGGTTCGACTCAATACTTGACTCTGAATCTTGTCTTTGGGCATTTTCTAAGGGAAGGACATGAAGCATCAACAATATATAAAATGTATTCACAGCAGCTTGCCCAATTCTGGAAAGCGTATGAACTTTTCTCCCAGTTTTCAAGTATTTTAGGCAAAAGAACGAGCGTGTCAACAAATCTCACCCCATTGTTTTAAGGAGCTACCTCACAAAAACCAGCTAAATACCAAAGAAAAATAATCTGCATTCCTAGCCTTGGTGGACTTCAGCTCTGTGTCCTCAATTATTTTCAGATTAAATCGTTTTGATATTCAAGTACCTTCTAACAGTGATATTTATTCAACTACACTTTAATTGCGTTTTCATAACAGAGAGGCCTTTCCAAATTTGGCCCTACTTTCACTCTTGCATAAATTAATTTTAAATCCAACTTTGAGTTGTATAAGGCCACGTACTACACAACCACGTACACAGCACTGCTTCAAGCACCCTGCTCCCCTTCGGCCATGATTTGGCAAGTGGTAAACAGGTCAAGAGTCCTCTTACCAAACACAGGTCATCAGTCTACACTCACTTCTCTAACCCAGATTTTGTTTAAGCCCTTCTGAAGAGTTAACTTGGCACAGACATGCTTTTTCCTGGGAGAGGTGTTAGAGGTGTTACCTCTCTGCTTGTAATTGGTGGAAAGCCATCCCCACAGCATAGTTTTTTAACAGGTAACCTGGCTAACATAACGTGAGCCCCAAATCCACACTGACCACAGCAAACTGGGAGTGCTGGGCGAGCAGGTTCAGCATGAGCAGCCATGACTGGAGCCCTGGCCTCACAACTCAGCACTGAACATGTGCAATCACAGAATCACAGGGGTTGGAAGGGAACTCCAGAGATCATCGAGTCCAACCCCCTGACAAAGCAGGCTCCCTAGGACAGGTCACACAGGTCAGCATCCAGACAGGTCTTGAATCTCTCCAGAGAAGGAGAGTCCACACCCCTCTGGGCAGCCTGTCCCAGGGCTCTGTCACCCTCACTGTGAAAAGGTTCATTCACATCCAAGTCAGTGATAACTACAGTGCTGCACACTCACAATCGATCAAGGAAATGACCGTCACGTGACTGGGATAGAGCACAGGGATGCTATGCTGCTTTCTCAGGTATTTCCAAATGTTATTTCCTGTGAAATATCACAGAGGTGTGCAAGTTTGACTGTACTGCATGTTGGCAATTTAATTTAAAAGAATCCAGACGGATCTTCTTTTCCTGATTTTGTTTGTTTTGCAAAATGACAAGTTTAAAAACCAGCTGTTAAAATGAAAAATGAATTATGCCAGGGCCTGGACCCACACTGTACATCTGCCACAGGAAAGTCTGGTGCTCTGGGCCAGGAGATGTAATTTTAAAAGAATCCTTATTCCTTAGGAAGCCCAATTGAATTCTTCTCCTCTAAGAAAGAAGGGCAAAGTTTTCCACACTGCTAGCAGTTTTGCATGCTAAGCAGGGCTTGCTTCATGTACTGTATACACAGAGTCACATCCACTGCAGAACACAGAACTAAGCAAACAAAATCACATTAAAGGGGATAATCTCTTTTTCTTTCAGTCATAAGCAAATGGATATAACAATAAGTTTATATATTGAAATATGAAGTCTGAAGACATAAAAGAAAATACTGTATGGTCAATTCATTATCAGTTTTGGCTGATAATGGATCTTTCCAAGGTCCAATCTGTCCTAAAGCAAACTCGGGTTTTTGAAGCTACTGAAAAACTAATTATGTGGAAGCTAGTTAAAAATGATGCCATGTTTTCTCTTCATGGGCTTTACAGAGTTGTCTACAATCCAAATGCCTATGCATTCCTCCAAACTTGAAGAGTTCAACTCTTCAAACTCATGAAGAGTTGAGACAAAGCTTTGTCACACACCAACATTTAAGCAAGAACAAAATCCGATTAAGAGCTTCAATTAGAAAAGTCAAATATTACATTTACTGCTGGTTCAAAACAAATGACACACTAGGATGGCAGACACCTGCCCTGCTTCCTACCCCGTGTTCCTCATCTCCACCCTCTCCGTGTGGTCCACTCCCCAAGGTCAGAAGCCTCAGCGGTCACAACTAGAGACTCTCAGCCATCATGGCACACGCAGCTTGCTCCCAAGAAGAGCAGCTGTCCTTCGGTTATTTGACTTTTCTACAGCACAGGTGCTAGTGGACACCACATTAAACCTGAGGTACGTCTTGAGCTTGTCTCACCAAGGCCATGTAGAATGACTGCCTAAGGGTAAATGAAAGAAAGGTACAAACCCTGAGGCTGGAGGAGAGGTCCTGTGGCAGAACAAGCTTTTACCTCGCCTCTCATAATACAGAGTGTCAAATGCTTAAAGCAAAAGGAAGTGAATTTTCCTGAGCTGTAATTATTTTCAGAGTTAGTAATCTTGAAAGGACTAGGTTTAAAACCTCAAATAACTGAATTACACCGGGGAAAATAGAAAGACTGCTTAATTCCAAGTTTCTGAAGGAAACTAGTGCCTTGATTAAACAATCTTCAAAACTAATACAGGAAGCCAAATTTCTTCCAAACCAAGACAGGGAAGGAACTGCCTTTTTACCTGATTTAGAAGTGCAGAGAGAAACTCTAGCAGGAGTTGGTGCACTTAAACACTGACACTGAAGGTTTCTCAGTCACATCACCTGCTACGTGTGAAAGAAGAAAGGATTTTTCTCTGTCACTGACTTATCAAGGTGTATGACACCTATTACTAATTTTTTCTTTGCAAAAGATCTCTGGTAAGAAACTAAAAATGGTGATGGGAACCCAAATGACACAATCAAAGCGTGACATTTAAAAAGTAGTATCAGATTTCTTTTTCAGTCGCATAGGAGCACCTCTGCTAAAAGGCCATCTCTGTTCTCAGGGACACAGGAGCACAGAACCTTTGGAGAGCCACTCCCACACAAACCAATGGATCATGAAGTTCCTTGGCCTTGAACACGGTCAGGTAAGTCCATACATATTGGAGCTTCCTCACAGAAAGAGTTGGAGGGGTTCTATTTACTTCCAGGGCATACATATTCTTGTTTATCCCTCTCATGAAAATAAAGATGGATCTACCCAATTCTTCAAGAGTGGTTTCAGAACATGCAGTAGGTAAAGCCGGCACATACATGTGACCGTAGGGGTCTGTGAATGCCAATAGCATCAGAGATGATAGGAAGTGATTAAATGGTACACCTGGCCAAGGGAAGAGAGCATTCCAGGGAAATGACTTCCAGAAATAGAGAATAACAGGAGTTTTTCAGAGAATGGATGCAGGAGTGGATTCTAGCACAGTTTTCTGAGAATTTCTGAGTTTTTTGCCAACAAGGGAAATGAGAGTTTTTTGATCCACGCTTTGTTCTTTGTCATGACAGAAAGACAGAATAGATTTTTTTTTAATTTTTAACAACATTCGATGGCTTGAAAATGGTTAACTAATGAGACTAAAATCTGTATTTAAAATGTAATCCAGTTCTGTAATTATATTTCTTATGCATGGAGACAGAAATAAACTAGAGGAAGCACCTATTAGCCCTTTTTGCATGTATAATTGAACACATTTGATATTACTAGGTAACCTTTGTAAGTAACTGGCTTTGAGTTTATGCAAAGAGGTGAACACTCTGAATACATAAATAACAATAAGAGCAGATAGGTTTTTGATTTTGTATTCTGTTCTTTTCTTGTTTGTGTCTGTTAGATGCAGTCAGACATCCCTGGCTTTATTTGGCCATCATAGAAACATCTGAGATCTGACTTTTGCATCATTTAGGTGCAGTAATGAATAAGAACTGACATCAAATATCAATATTATTGGCCCAGCTAAATGGTAGCTGACATCCAACTGGACTGCTGAAGAGGTAAACAAAATTGAAATTTTGTTTTTGTTTAAAAACTGTCTGACATTATTTGTCCTTCAGTAAATCAATGGAAGAATGACCTAAATGCTGCTTGCATGTTGGCTTGGGGACGTCAAATTGGGCAGTTGCTATCAGGCATATTTTTAATAGTCTTGCAGGTTTTCCTAATCTAAACAGTAATTCCAAAAGTACTTTTTTGTTTTCAGGAAACTTGGTAACATTTGTAATGAATTCTTAACCTGCAGACACCATCCAAACTCAGCATAGCAGATACAAACAGGTGAATGATAAGCATGCTCTTCTTTGAACACAAACATATACGTATACGTGAGGGAGAAAATTTTGTTCCATTTCAAATTCATAATGATATAACTGAGCATCTATGGTCTTCATACTTCATTAGCAAAGGTGATTTGATAAGGTGGGAAAATGCTGTACAAAATATGTGCATAATTTATTTCAAATGCCATGTAGGCCATACTTTTTTTACGTGACATACCAACGTTCAAGAACAGATCACCATTCCTCGTATGAATTCTACTGCAGGAAATGGCATTGTTTTCCCCTAGTTCAAAGACATGTATGAATGTAAAAATGTTGGTGCTTTGATTTGTCATCTTTGCATGAATTATGCAGATGCATAAAATCCTCTCCATAATTATCCACAAGACAGGAGAGTGCCAGAACTGACTTGGACAACGCTGCCTTGACAGCCAGATGTAGGCATTTTGGTAGCCAACGGGCTCCCTCCACCATCTTTTGTCAACCATGAGCCTACATTTGTGCAGTCATATGGCATCCAACAATTAAATAGGGTCACCTCAAATCCCAGTAACATTCAAAAATGTGAGAAATTGCCCCTTAGCCACAGTATCTTTGCCTTCCCAGGTAAAGCTATGTCCACATCTATCTTTTACTGTACTCAGAGCCTTTGAAGAGAATTGGAACACGGGGTAGCCTCTCAAAATCCATCCTTCCAGGCACATGCACATGTTTCTACTCAAAAGAAATGAACCAGTTGAAATATTTTTCTCTAAAAAATGAGTTGTGTTATGGGGACATGGGAGTAAAAGGGATGGCAACGTGAACTTCTAGGAGGGAAGACAGAATTTCTATATCTTCAATTCAAAAGCAGCTATATGGATTTTACTCCAATTTTCTCAAGCTTCCCACAAGCAGAAAACCACCTTGGAAAACTGTAGAATTTATGCACTGCTGAAAGCAGTTCCTTTTAGTCCTGATATAGCCACAACTACAGAAGTTTCCAACAGGGCAGGATGACTACTCCAGAACTCGTGTCCCAGCAGCCTCCAACAAATGGCCACGGTTCAGGTGCCAAACTGGCAGTCATGTTCCATAGGAAAATTGCTAATGATGGACTCTGAATACTATTAAGAGTTCTAGATTTAAACATCACCTACTCACTTAAAAAATTATTACCTGCAGTTTCAGAAGCATGGTATGGTAAATAACTCAGATTTAACCAGTTTCACAGAGTTTAATGAAGATTTATTCAATATGCATGAAATTATTGGGGTTTTTTCCTTCTTCCTCATACAATATTCTTCACCTAAAATATCTAACTAACTTCTGGACACACAGCCTGGATGGATTTCTGATATAACTGGAAAGTTTGTTCTTTTTTCTTGCATTTACTCTAGAGGACATTGTGTAATCAGAAGGTTATGTTGTTTCAAAACTCCTTTGGGCACCAAGCAGCCTGAGACACAACTGGCACAAGCCCACTGAAGTGACTTTGGAGCCTACTTAAACTGACCTATATCCTACGTGGAAAAAGGAGAGAATCCCTTGGGCTCTTTTACCAATACAGAACTGTGCCCACAGAATCGGACCCCACAAAGCTTCTGATAAAGCACAGGATCTGCCCTGTGAGATTAGGAATTAAAAGAAATATATATGTGGGAATGGCGTTGTTTTCCCCTAGTTCAAAAACATGTAAGAATATAATAATGTTAGCGCTTTGATTTTTCATCTTTGCATGAATTATGCAGATGTATAATGTCCTCTCCATAACTATCTATATATTAAATAAAAAAAAAAAAAAAAATATATAATTTAAAAAAAATAATCCAGGTAGGATTCTGTCAGCAATAAGCCTCCTCTCTGGCCATTTCAGATTTAAGAAACCAGTTTTCCAACAACTCTTTTCCTGGCTGCAAAGCTTCTTTGGGTAGGTCTAACCATTAGGCTTTCCACTGGCCACTCTGGAAGTGGTATTGCATCTTTGTTCAAACAGTTCAAATCTCCAAAATCTTTCCAATGTTGCTGAGAATACTAATGTTTCTATAGAAACCTTTTTTCTTCATAAAACATGCACCTTTTAACAAAAAGATTAAACACAACTGTAACTACACCTTAATTCACTGGCTCAGGTGGAATATCTTAATTTCTTAGTGAGCAAACAGTAGAGGGTGAGAAAAGGGTTCTATTTTGTGGAAATACAGCACTGCCTTTGCCAGCCAACCTGTGTGACAACTGTAACTTGTATGACTCGAGACCAACTACTTAGTCCTATCAGTAGTTTTCCAGTACATGCAGAGTTAATTTATATAACTGCAATTACAGCTTCTGAAATTATATTCCTCACTCAGTTTAATCAATGCTGCACTGGATGTTTCCATTTTTACTAATTCAATCATTGAGAATGTCAACCAATGATTTTAGTCTAGATTTTAATGCCAACTATAATATTCTTTATCAAAATAACATGCTTATCTGGAAAATTATCAACACACAGCCTTTCAGCTTCCTGTTAATCATTATAGGTCACATCAGAGCACGAGGCTCTTTGTAAATACCTACATTAAAGACAGTGCTATAGTATTGCTATCTCAGTTCCCTTGCAATCCTTGCTATTGGTAAATGACCTTTGTTCTACACCACGGTCTTTCAATATACCACGAGGCAGGCTATCAGTCATACAGATACACACATGTGGCCAGGGAAGAATTAGGATGCCTTGAGAATTGCTATTCCCCTTCTCAATATAAGCTTATCCCCCACTTCCAGCTATGTCAACCCCTCGGGTTTGCCCTGTGAAACACGTAGGGTTGACGTAAGCAGTTGGTAAAAGAGTAGAGAAGAATATTCAGGAACTCCTACAGTAAGAATTAGTGTCTTGCTCTGCTTGGGATGAGAGTGGCAGTGAGAGAAAAGCTGGTCCCTAAGAGGGGAGAACACAAACCAGCACATGCCTCACTACTTCCACACTAGTTTCAAAAAGCAGAGTGGCCAGGAGAGCTAGAGGATCCATACATCACCAATGTTTGATCATTTCAGAATATTTCATATCACCTCAAGAATGGCTTAGATACCAAGATACCACAAACTGACCAAAGGAGGAAGGTGGTGGGCACAAGGAGGGGGCAACTTTATTGTAGCAGCTTCTGGGACTATGTGCCAAACTGAGCTGCTGTAGAAGTTGTTACTGATACCAAATTCACCTGCAGAGGTACCTATTTCACCAAAGTGCATGACAGTATTTAACAGGGCAAGAAACATGATCATAGAATCCTAGAAACACTTAAGTTGGAAGAGACCTTTAAGAGTCCAACCACAGCCTAACACTGCCTAGCCCACCTCTAAACCATGTCCTCAAGAACAACATCTACACGCCCTTTATATCCTTTCCAGGGATGGTGACTCCACCACTTCCCTAGGCAGCCTGTTCCAATGCTTGACAACCCTTTCAGTAAAGAAATTCCTCCTGATATCCAACCTAAATCTCCTGTCATGCAATTTGAAACAATATCCTCTCCTTCTATCACTTGTCACCTGAGAGAAGAGACCAAACCCCACCTCTTTACACCCTCCTTGTAGAGCACGATAAAGTCTCCCCCTCTTCCTCCTTTTCTTAAGACTAAAAATCCCCAGTTTTCTCAGCCACAACTTGTAGGACTTGTGCTCCAGACCCTTCACCAGCTTCGTTGCCTATCTCTGGACATGCTCCAGCATCTCAACATCCTTCCTGCAGTGAGGGGCCCAAAACTGGACACAGCACTCGAGGTGCGGTCTCACCAGAGCTGAGTATAATGGAACAATCAATTCCCTACTCCTGATTGTCACACCATTCCTGACACAGGCCAGGATGCCATTGGCCTTCTTAGTCACCTGGGCACACTGCTGGCTCATGTTCAGCTGGGTCATGTTCAGAGGACTGTTCTTCTCCTCCAGGGACCTCTCCAGCCACTCTGCCCCAAGCCTGTAGTGTTGCCTGGGGTGACTGTGATGTTTCATGATGATTAAACAAACAAGGAAATCATATGCAGAACCTACCTTCATGTTGAATGTAGCATGGTTACAAGCATGCAGGTGACCACAGAATGTGTAAACACGGAGACCCTAGGAATTAAACATAAAAGAAAGCAATTAAATAATTTCTAATGATATAATTATTCTATATCCTTGTAAATAGAAAGACCTTGGTTTTATGACTGCGTGCAAACCAAGGTATTTTGTGTACTACAAACCAGCTCCTGGTTGCTAGAAGAGGAACCTATTTCTCACAAGCACTAAGCATATATATTCTCACTTTGCACGACAGGTAGCAATGTCATGGAAAACTCACATGGCTGGGGTGTGTGTGTGTGAATTAGAAGGTGTAATCGCTGCTTCCAAAAGCCTGAGCTTTCTCTGTCAGGCAGTGATTCAGTAGATGCCTCTTGATACTCCCCACACACCATTAAAGCCTTCCTTAAGGAACTGCAAGTGTGCAATCAAAATTAATTATCTTTTATCATCTTCTGCATTAGGCCATAAGTGACCTACATAGTGCAGAACATATGTCAGGTGTCACAATTGATATCTGACTTGTTCTCTCAGTACAGTAGGCATCCAACCACAGTATCACCCACTGAAAAAAAAAATGAAGTCTTCAAGATGGGGAGACAAAGATACTAAAAAAAGATGCACTTCTCTGTTTTCATAAAAATCCCTGGGTTTACAGGCAACAGGAACAAAGATACTTTCTATTAAAAGTGAAACCAAGGTTAGAATGGTGCAATCACATCCTGCAGAACAAGTTTTCACCCTAAGAAAAGATTTTCTTGACACTGGAATCAAAAGACAACTTGTTGCATTGGAGAGAAGAAAAAACCAACTAAACCAAGACCTGAAATTCCTTGCTACTCATCCTAGTTGTCCTTCTTTGTACTTAATCCAGCTTGAATCAATCTCTTGGGAGCAGGGGTAACATAGGGTAATTGTACCTTCATTATGCTTTTAGGATTTATACCATCAGCTCAATTCCATTTTTACTTTCCCAACCCACAAAAGAAACACAAAAAAAATTGAAAAAAAAAAAAAGACTTCTCCTCTTAAATAAGATACTTGAATTCTCTTTTTCTCTGCCAAAACCTCCTACATTTTTATTGTGGCCAAGCTTTATCAGTATGTTCTCACTATTTGCAACAAGACCTTTCAGGGAAGTAGTTAATGAGGTTTGACCACAAAGTAATTCTGGAGGGACACTACTGGATAATGCTCTCTAGTTCCTGTTACATCTCTGAACAATTTAGGACAACTGAGTCCAACAAAACAGCAGTTAAAGGGTATTAGATTGCTGCTGTAAATATCTCAGGGGTTAAGAGCAAAGAGGGAAAAGAGCCATTGAAGCCGAAGAGCAGTGTTGACGCAGGAACATCATACGGGTATTCATTATCTGCAGATAAATTTCAGTTGGAAATTAGAAGACAATTCCAGTGAGATAGGAAAACTTCCCTCCACTCCAAATAGTAGGGATAAAAAAAAAAAAAAAGTCTCATTAATTGTGAGAAGCTGCTTGAGAAGTCTGGAAATAAATGACCTTCTCTGGCATGTGATCTTTACCCTGAGCTGGGAGACCAAGGACACTCTTTCCAGTCTTGTTCATATGGCATTAGAATACAAATCTCTGATAAAACCCAGCATTTAATGCCTCAAAGAATTCCTTTCATTTAAAAACTGCCATCAAAAAAAGAAAAGGCAGCAGGCTACTTCGTCAAGGACTAGTTTGGATCTTCCCATATCTTTCATTTACCTTTCTGTCTGGAAGCAGCCTCTGCTTCAAGGCCGCTTACACTGTTGCGATCAAACTAGGAAATTACTATTATTCCCATGGAAAGATTGTAAGACAAACACAGCAAGCAAAAAAAGGCTCTGGACTATTAAAACAATCCACTATCTTTAGAGAGCAAGCACACCATCAGTGTGAAAAGGTTGCCAGAGCGCAGCTCTTGAGCCCTCTGCGTATCTCAACAGACTGGTGGGGAAAAAAAGTGCTTCCCACATCCCCCCACTGCAAAAGCCCATATATTTACACAATTTCTAAATAATAAAACCTCAACCAATAGATCCTGACAAAAAGAAGATTTAAGTAATTATTATCCAATTATAAATTCGCTGTTTGAATAGAAATGCGATTACACAAAATTCCCAGGATGCCAACGGACAAATTAAATCTGATAAGATAATGTAATAGGCAAAGATAACCAAACACAACTGAGCAGGCTAGCAAGAAGAAAAGATTTCAAGGACGTAAGAACCTACCTCATGGCCCAGCAGCAATATCAACTGTACCCAGCCCACATTAACAACCCAAACCTTGGTCCATGCTTTGCACGTAACAAGTAGCCAGCATAAAATAACTGCTGTTGCTCTGCAGGGCACAGTATTTCCTCCTCAGACACTCTCAAATGCCACCATATACATAGAAACAATATAGAAATAGCATAAAAATAGAAATAGAAATATAGAAAAAGCATCCTATCACAAACCAAAAGGGAGAAGAAAATCACATGGACACCATGCCATGAAACAAATAAACTTTCTGAGTTCCCTTCCATAAGTCAATTCAGTATAAACCACCTAAAAAGGGTTTGAATAGGAATAGCAATAATAGTCATCATAATAATTAAAACAAAGCTAGATGAAGCCAAGGGTTCTAGAAGTGCTTCTCAGCACTATTGCTGAAACTTAATCGCTGAAGTGCCACTCTATTTTTATTCAAAGCGCAGGTAGTGTTTCCCTTCCCATCACTGAGAAACCCAAGTTTTGCAGACATAGAAGCCATAAAAATACAAGGGGAAAGCTTACTATTCACCTCTAACATCCTGGTAAAATCAAACAGTGATAAATACTCTCTGTAGCAGAGCGCTTCTTAAGATGGCGTGGAGAAGATCCTGACACCCTTTTGCACATGTATTCCGCTTTTCAGTCTTTAATGGGAAAATAATCTACTCTAACACCACCAGGACCACTGCTTCAGTCAGTGTGGAACCAAATCAGGTGCAAAATGGGTGTCCAAGTCCCAGGCTTAATCTCCCTCCCAGAGAAACTTAGAGCATCTCTCCTTCAGGGGAATTTCACTGGAGCACCTTGCAAAATGGTCCTCAGCTTACTCAGGGCTTCTAGTCACCCAGGAACCATCTATGTGCACCTGCCATTTGGCTGAGTTTAAGTTCAAGATGAGCAGGGACAAACATTTGGGACTTGTATGGTAAGAAAAGAGCAGAGGAAAAGGGACGAGCTTGTCTTTATGTTAGGGGAGTTGTCAGAAAATCGTGCTCCTTTATGGCTACCTTCAAGGTCTTACTGATCACCACCCCACTGACAGAGATAACATTATCACTAATCGAGAGGAAGAGCAGCAGCAAAACATCAGAGCAGAGCTCTGCAGCTGTAAAAAGGCCCATTTTTCCCACATTTAACCCACAGGGTCTATCCAGTCTCCTTTCATATGACACCCCAGCAGTATAAAGGGCAGTAAATTATGGAGAATACATTATTATTGTTAACTGAGCTATCAGGTCTTGATTGAAATATTAATGGAGGAAATCTCTGTTCTATTCACTCCTTGAGCTATTGCCCAATTACATTAATAACGATACATTCTTCCTCTGAGGAAAATACAGATAATAGCAACGTTCAAAGAAAACAAAATATGAAGTGTTCTGCATTGTTGGGTTGGGTTTTTTTTAAATGATTATTCACACATGCACACACACACATATAATTTTCCATTTTGAAACCCAGAAATTAACATCAGAATCAGCAGTTAGAAACACCGTGGCATTATGTTATGGAGCCTATCAACCTCTCAGCTTCCACTGAGCACAGACATTAATTGCCTACTTTGGACTGGAGCTATCCAAAAGACAACTTTTTTTTTTTTTTAAAAAAAAAAGTAATCCAGTATTGTAGCAAAGCAGCCTGACCTTTGGAACTACAGATCTCTGAGCAATAATCCTGCTGCAAATGTACTTAAACAGGAAACCCAAATTCCAATGATTTTTTGTACTTACTTTCACAGGATAAAAGACCAAGATTTTTGAATCAATAGTGAAATTCTGCTGTAAATCCTCCCTATTCTGTCCACTTAGACACACAAATACCACAGCAAGAGAAGACTGGCTGAAGACAATCATCGTTAATACACTACAGCTTATTTGCATCGGTAGAATTAAGTTCAAGCGTTCCATATGTAGCCCAGCAGTTGAATCTTCCTAGACTTCCTTTGATTATCAGTTTAGCAGCAACAACACACTCCCAAAACTAACAGGCCATAATTCAAGCACCTCTGGAGAAAACACACAGCCAAGAACTGTTGAGTACCATTTAAAAACTACTTGTGTTTTCTTAACTCTGCTGGTTTGGTTATTTTTCTGGGCTTTGAATGCCCTGCCACACAGGAGAGTGTGGTGTGAACAAACTTACTTTGCCAAGTTCAAAACCCAAGATAACAAATCCATTAGATCACGCTGAGCATAATATACTAGGTGCAACATGTAATTATCTTTATTAGTTTGGTGTGATACAAGCTTTTAGATAAGAATATCCAAGTACGTGCTTTATCGAAACAGTATTCTGATAAAAGATTTATTTCTAATTGCTTGGTTCATTTACAAATTAACTCAAGGAAATATGTTCATTTAGAAGGGCTGAACTAAGGAAAGTGAACTATAAAGCACTTCACCGTGGAACTCTGCCTAATTGCCTTCATTAAAAGCAAACAAAGAAACCCCAAATCCAACAGTTTTTCATGAAGGGTTTAATTTCATTTGGGCATGGGGAAATAGTATCTTCTATAAAACTTCTGATCTTACATTGGCAGCCTTTTTCCAGATAGTGAAATAATCTAATGCTCAGGAAGGTCACTTCAGTAGACTTGAGCTTCCCCTAAAGCAAGTGTCATGCCAAGCGTACCGTGACTGCTGGCTATTGACTCACTGGAGAGGGTCTAACCTTTCCCTCAATCTCCTTTGCTGAAAATGGCCAAGGGCATCTCTTTTATAGCCAAGCACCAAATTAAAAGCATGACTCTTGCTCAAATCCTTGCCTTGCTCATGACATGCTCTGTCTGCTTGGTCCACCTGTGTGTCACATCAGCAAGGCACTGGCAAGCTCAGAAGGAGACGCTTGACGTATCCTGTGGACCCCGTGGGCTCTGAAGTCACTCCACACCGCAGGGGAATTGCCTGTGCTGTTGCTTTGAAGTAGGTGCACCAAACCCATCAAAAGGCATTTGGATCTCTTTATGAGAGCAGAAGCTACAAGGTAATTTTTAAAAGAGAGAAAACTGATTTCCACGGGCTACAACAGGTAAATGAGAAAAGCAGAGGGTCTAAACACACCTACCCCACACTTCTATCTTTGTCGAGACAGCTTGTTTATTTTAGTCTCCCCTTTCAGCCCAGCCTGTGAAACCTCACTTCAGCAGTTTCCTGCATCTCACGAAGCCGGCGTGCATCCCCCGCAAGGCCAGCCCAGCTGCTCACAGCCAGAGCCACGCTCTTCTCCATCTGCCCCATCCAGAGGGCACCACTCGGAGCACGGCAGAAACGCGTCCATCTCCCAGCTTAGCCTCTCAGAGGCTTTTATGAGCACATGACGTGCAGTATCTGTACAAGAAGCAGCGAACACATTTGGAGAACAATGTTACCATCTGTCACCACAGGTTTTACTCAATAAGCTCAAGCCTTCAGCATGGAGTTTGCTTCTGTTCTCCTTGCTCAGAATAGAACCTGGGGCAGGGAGGGGGTTAATCACGTAGAGAAGACTGCTTCTTGATGATAGACCAGGGGTAAGTCCAGGGCCTCTGTAATCCTGTATTTGGGGGATAAAATTAACTTGCAAGGGTTGCTTGTGTGGCTTACTACGCAGGTACATACACCAACCCCGAAGTACATCAATGTCAGGCTCACTGCTATTGCAGTGATCTCCCTTGCCCCCGGAGAGCATTTTTGGTTTTTTCCTTTAAAAGTTGTATTCACTACATCTTCCTACAGAAAGAGAAATATGAATCTCCTTGAAATGCACAAAGTTCTATAACAACTTTCATACTGTGAAACTTTAAAAACTTGAGAAACAGCATTTTTCTAAAGCTGGTTGTTAATGGAAACTAGAAATAAAGCTCTGCCTGCCAGGCTAAGCCTAACACCATGCTTTCCATCACAGACCAGCCCTTCATTTCACTCCAGAGTTGATAACACCTACTATTAAAAATAGGGAGAAAACAAAAGTAACCTTGCTCTGGGACACTCCCAAATTATCTCATGTTTCTGCAGCTGAGCTCTCACCTGACCACAGCATCAATACGTCTTTCACACCAAACGTTCAGTCATATTCATTTTGCTTAATTGGAAGGAGAAGTATGTTTCTAGGCCAAGACCTTGTATGCTAAATCTGTTCAAAGCAAACCTCTAAGGCTCCCCTAAAAAACCACAAAAAACAGGAGTTTATAGTAGAAATGCTGACAGATGATATTCTTGCCAGCATAATATAACCTGACTCGAAGATAAATGTTTCATGAATTTAAAAAGTTGAAAAAAACCCTCCTCTGTTCAGCTTTGTTCTCGAGATGAAAGTGAATTATCTTTTTGTCTTCTACTGACACTTGGGTTTTTGAACAGCAGTCTGCGGAAACCTGTAACCACAGGCAGTATTTAAACAGACATGACCATGTGGAATTCTCTCCTTACTAAAATCCTGTAAGAGGCATCAAATTTCTAACTATACAAGGAGGAAAAAAAAAAAGATTTTAGAGCAAGGAAATACTTTTGTGAAGAGAGAGAAGAGTCATCTCTACTTGAAGAGACCACCCACAAGAGCACAGTTCCGCCTGCATGGCCATGACAGACCATCCAGGGAGGGAAGGGAGAAATTTCTTTGCTGGACACATCATTCTTTTAGAAGAAAATAAAGAGAAGAAAAAGAAAAAAATCCCCCAAAGATATTGAAATTCTTTCACTGAAACCAGACCTGAACATTATTCCCCTGGTTGATATTGGCAGATGGCTTCAGTAACAGAAGCTCCTGTATCTTAGTAAGGATTTGTAAGGCAGGTGTACATATATCATCCTGTCAGCACCAAAAGAGCCAAATTTGGTAACTGCATTCCTCCTGTCCAACGTAACTCCCGGAGTTTAAATGTTCCAGGGAGGGAAGCATCAGAGGTGCAAGAACAGAGATGGCTGGGAAAATCCTGTATGGTGAAGCCCATTAACTGCAGAATCTCAGTGCAGGATACAGCCCTTGCTACCTCCACCCCTCCCTCCCCCCAAATTAGGTAGCCCATTTTTACCATAACAGTTTATTTTAAATTAACTTGGTATTCCAACACTTTTGCACTAATTACCAACTCTTTTCAGGACAGCATGAATGACAGATACCTAGTAGGGCTGTCTGACATTAAACATTACGAGATCTAGTGCTTGAATGTAAAAAAAAAGATCAAAAGGAGGAATTATCATTCAATAGAAGCTGCTCATGGACTATAACTGGAAAAGTTATGAGTGCAGGGAAAGCGTGGGAAAGAAATACAGAAGAATTTCTGTTGGCTTTGAGAGGGAAATGACACGAAAGTGGAATAAAACAATGAAAAAAAAGTGAGAGGGCTACATGGAAAACCCTTCCTTCCTTCCTAGGCAGATGCTTTCAAATTTAAGTTCCATGCTTGGAAAGTTTTTACTTTTCCTCTGTTCAGAGGTGGACAGCACCTGGCCTGCAAGAAAATCCTAGAGTCTTCAGAAATCAGCGACTCCGCAAAGCAACAGGATCTTATGTGATGAGGAGCTGAGTGTCAAGTCTGAAGGACTTTAGTGTTCTTAAAAAAAGAATTTCAGTTTTGGCCCAAATGCCAAACTGTAGTGAATTCTTACCAGAACACCAGTTGTTCTTCCTGACAAGAAAAAGGAAAAACTAAGAGCTGTTAATTGAAAAAGACAGCTAAGAGGCAAAGGCAGGTACATACACAATGGTGCTATTAAGTAAGACAAACGAGTAGGCATAAAAGTTAAAAAAAAAAAAAAAAAGAAGAGAAGAAGAAGAAAAAGCTGAAGATTTTCTTCCCTTCAGAGTCAGTATAAATCAAGAGTAAGCCAATAAGGTCAAAGTTATTACTTGTCTGACAGCCATTTGGAGAGTGTTTACTTCTATTGGTATAAATGAATTTGTAAGCCTCCTGCATTCACACTGTGAGTTCTGTTCTGGCAGTCATTCTGCATCAAATGCATCTCATCCAAATCTCAACTGGCAGATATGCAGAGAAAGATACCCAAATGAGAAAAACAAAACAGGGCGCACGGAAGAGAACACGGCTGTGGTTCTCTTGTGCTAACCTGCAGCTGCTGAAGAACAGCACTTGAAGTCAGGTTTGCTTTGCTCTCAATTTGATCTGCGTTGACCAACCGTAAAGGAATGACCATGTTTCCAAAGTAGGGGTCTTGGCAAAGAAACCAGTAGCTGAACAGAAACGGAAAGCACATCACTTGCCCACCAGGATCCAGTTCCCAAATAAAGTACTATTGGGATCAACAGTACTGCTGACCTGAGGGACTAAGATCAGAGAAGTGAATCCTTACTATTTGGTTAGAAAGAACACAGTAGTTAAGCACTGGTAAAAAGCCACTGAAATAACAATTAAAAATAAAAGAGAAAAATCAACAATTTAATTTCAAAAAGTCTTAAAATTCCAAATTTGAAAAAAAATAATCACCAGTGGAAGAGAAAATGTTGAAAGCAGCCCTAACAAAAACCCTGACATGGATTCTACATATGAGGCTCTGCTTAGGCTGCCTAACTATTCCAAATGCAAGGAGAAAAAATGCTTAGCAAAAATATTCCTCATCATCTGCAATGTCAAATTCAGAATTTTCTAAGTTTTCAGAATCAAATTCACTTTTTGAAAGTGAGATTTTTCTAGAGCAAAGAGAAAACAGGACGATCTAGGTAGTGGTAGAAATAGCTTAATTTTCTAGCAAGTCTGCAGCTTGTTTAAGTTTTATTTAGCATTCAAAGCACAAATGCTGAACTACTAGCTGAGTATCTCACTAATACAATGCTTAATTTCCATTCTGTTTAGGAAGAGGAAAACTTTGTCTCAAACTTATGGGCCTCATATATTTCCATTCTCTGATTTAGCCAAAATACAGGTGTCGGGTGTGAAGGCATTATCCTTTTTGTCATTGCCTTACACTACCATGAGGATGTATCACAAAATGTAACAGATTTGGGGCCTGCTGAAGCTAATGTCAAAATTATTTCCAGTTTCCCTCACAAAATAAGGATGCTCAGTAGCGCCTTTGCTATAAGAACAACCTTCCACCTGATGTGAAGTTTCCTTGCATATGAAATTACTTACACCAATAAATATGCTTATGGTCAGACTGAAAGATGGGAAAATGCACCCTTCTGACTTTCACCATGCAGAGCATCCCCCATTGGAATCACCTTGCTGAATCCCAGCCTAAGGATTACCAGTCTTTCATCATAACGCTGCTCTCAGGAGAAACCTGTTACAGGGTCTCGGTGGGAAAGGACTTAAGAAAAAGACCAATTTTGAAAGTCCCACCTGCTTTATGGAGCTTATTGAACACTTTGCAGAAAAAAATATTTAAATCATTAAAAATATAATCCAGTGGTTTAGCTTTAAGTTTATTAATATTTCCCAATACACAGAATGACTTAAATGAAATAGGAATAAGCGTATTTTTTAATCCCTCAGTACTGCCAGTGTATCTGGAGACTGGACTTATGGGACTATGGAGTCTGCAACTATTTATATCACCTTCAAAGAAGCCCATGTTGAGGGCTGAAACCAGAAAATCTTTACTGGGAATATCCCACAGCAAAACTGATTTCATAAGTTTTACGTAGAGGACAGGAAGGGTTGGACTTGATCTCAAAGATCTTTTCCAACCTAGTCATTCTGTGATATAAATACACACATACATAAATACCTAAATACATCATCCTTCATATGAAAGAAGATCAGTCAAATAAAAAAAAACCCAAAAAAATAATATTCCAAAGCAATATGAACATCTTCCCCAAAACATTTCTGTCTGGTGCTAACAAGGTTACCGGGGACAAGGGTAGATGAAAACATTTAGCACCTGAGAAGCAAAAGCTCTTCATCTGTTTTAGCACCATTTTCCCAAGATGCTCACATCATGGCACAAGGTCGTAGAGATACTTAAGAGAAGCAAAACTCCTGGAAGCCTTTTCAGAGACCTCTTGTAGAGTTACAGCGTGATTACATTACCTCTTAAATTAAAAACAAAAATTAAAAGGCAAAAAAAAAAGTTTCCTACAAAGTTCAGCCTCACTGTCAAGACTTGCAAGGATCTGATCCAGGACCAAATGCATTATGACTAAACCCAACGCTGGGTAAATTATTAGTACCATTATTCAAACAGCTCCCAAGACACGGTGTTTGTTTTGACACTGACAAAACCTCCCCGTGAAATATCTTTCCCAGGATGTTTTCCTGGTAAGGGCTGTGGCACAGGCCCCTAATCTGAGCAGCAGGAGAATATAAACAGCAGGGTCCTGTTAAAGGGGTTATATGTCATGGATGTAGCCTTGGACAAAAGAATTCCAGCATTCGGGGGTTGTGAGTTATTTAACGGCGGCTGCTCTGTAATTGTTGGTGAAATAATCTCATTGACACATACAAGTTAGGAAATAGAGGTCTCATTAACAAAGCCTCTAGCCTTTATTAGATCATATAAATAACCAAGAGAGCCTGCAAAAGATCGATTACAGCCTTTAAACGTTTACAGAATCAGTGTTTAATTAAGACCATTTTAATATGCAAATCAAGCCTAATTATCATCATTTGTTAATGTTAGCCTGCCTGGGCTCTAAACAGCTTCAGCTGCAAATATGGTAGCAGTATCATATTTTTTGCTGGTTCCCCCCACCTCCCCCAGCAGGAACTGCAGAGCAAACAACCAAGTTGTGCTACCAACATGTAGGAAGGCTTTCGACCTCGCATTTCCATTTACCATTTGGAGATGAAGGTCAAAAAAAGTGCTCGGCCTAGAATAAAAGCCAGCTAAGGCGTGATGCGTTCCTTCACCCACTATTTTGTGGAGTGCTTTAATTAATGTATTTCCTTCAAAGAAACCAACCCCTCCGGGAGCTTCTTTTGATGAAAATCTGCCCTTGTTCAATGCAGCGATTGAATGGTTTCTCACACAGACCATTGTCAGTCAGAAGCTGATATTGGGACTTTTTTTCCCCCCTTCTTCCCTAGCTTCTCCATCCTGGGAATAACAGCCCTCCTGCACTGAGAAGCCACAGCATTATGGCAAAGCCCTTGGAAATTAAAGCACAGAGCAAACAAGGGAACAACACAGCCTTCAGCAACGTGATGGGAGGAGCAGCCAGAGAGGAATACAAAGCAGCAGGGAAGGAAACAAGCCTGTGTTCTGACTCTTGAAGAAGCAAAATCAAAGCCTCGAAGCTCTCAGGAATTTGTTTTGGGAAAGAGGGCAGGGGCAGCCACAACACAATCCTGGCAAAAATCATTCCCCTTTCCCCGCTGTGATGGGCTACGCTGATTAAAAGGAAGAAAGAGACCCACTCACCATTGGGTGGTATTGATTCTTGCCGAACGCGTACACACAGGTGGCGGGGGAAATGGCAAATATTTCTGTTTGCAATATTCTGCAATATAGGCCATCACTGTATTTTTCTCTGCCATACGATTTTCTTTAGTCATATTCCTGATGTTTCAGACCCTCTATCTGCCAGGCGCCCAGCTGGTAAAGACAAAACCTTTCTTCTTTTACTTACTCTGTAAAATACTTAGCGTTTTTAAGTCAATTAAGTCCTCATATGAAGAAGGGAAGGAAGGGAAGGAAGGGAAGGAAGGGAAGGAAGGAAGGAAGGAAGGAAGGAAGGGAAGGAAGGGAAGGAAGGGAAGGAAGGGAAGGAAGGGAAGGAAGGGAAGGAAGGGAAGGAAGGGAAGGAAGGGAAGGAAGGGAAGGAAGGAAGGAAGGAAGGAAGGAAGGAAGGAAGGAAGGGAAGGGAAGGGAAGGGAAGGGAAGGGAAGGGAAGGGAAGGGAAGGGAAGGGAAGGGAAGGGAAGGGAAGGGAAGGGAAGGGAAGGGAGGGAAGGGAAGGAAGGGAAGGAAGGGAAGGAAGGGAAGGAAGGGAAGGAAGGGAAGGAAGGGAAGGGAAGGGAAGGGAAGGGAAGGGAAGGGAAGGGAAGGGAAGGGAAGGGAAGGGAAGGGAAGGGAAGGGAAGGGAAGGGAAGGGAAGGGAAGGGAAGGGAAGGGAAGGGAAGGAAGGGAAGGAAGGGAAGGAAGGGAAGGAAGGGAAGGAAGGGAAGGAAGGGAAGGAAGGGAAGGAAGGGAAGGAAGGGAAGGAAGGGAAGGAAGGGAAGGAAGGGAAGGAAGGGAAGGAAGGGAAGGGAAGGGAAGGAAGGAAGGAAGGGAAGGGAAGGAAAAGAAGGGAAGGGAAGGAAAAGAAGGGAAGGGAAGGAAAAGAAGGGAAGGGAAGGAAAAGAAGGGAAGGGAAGGAAAAGAAGGGAAGGGAAGGAAAAGAAGGGAAGGGAAGGAAAAGAAGGGAAGGGAAGGAAAAGAAGGGAAGGGAAGGAAAAGAAGGGAAGGGAAGGAAAAGAAGGGAAGGGAAGGAAAAGAAGGGAAGGGAAGGAAAAGAAGGGAAGGGAAGGAAAAGAAGGGAAGGGAAGGAAAAGAAGGGAAGGGAAGGAAAAGAAGGGAAGGGAAGGAAAAGAAGGGAAGGGAAGGAAAAGAAGGGAAGGGAAGGAAAAGAAGGGAAGGGAAGGAAAAGAAGGGAAGGGAAGGAAAAGAAGGGAAGGGAAGGAAAAGAAGGGAAGGGAAGGAAAAGAAGGGAAGGGAAGGAAAAGAAGGGAAGGGAAGGAAAAGAAGGGAAGGGAAGGAAAAGAAGGGAAGGGAAGGAAAAGAAGGGAAGGGAAGGAAAAGAAGGGAAGGGAAGGAAAAGAAGGGAAGGGAAGGAAAAGAAGGGAAGGGAAGGAAAAGAAGGGAAGGGAAGGAAAAGAAGGGAAGGGAAGGAAAAGAAGGGAAGGGAAGGAAAAGAAGGGAAGGGAAGGAAAAGAAGGGAAGGGAAGGAAAAGAAGGGAAGGGAAGGAAAAGAAGGGAAGGGAAGGAAAAGAAGGGAAGGGAAGGAAAAGAAGGGAAGGGAAGGAAAAGAAATTACAGTTACAATAGGCAATGAGTCTTTCAGGGCAGAATGGATAAAAAAAAGTAATCATCAGAGTAGAAATCACAGAATTGTAGGGGTTGGAAGGGACCTCCAGAGATCCAACCCCCCTGCCAAAGCAGGTACCCTAGGACAGGTCGCAAAGTTAGGCATCCAGATGAGTCTTGAGTATCTCCAGAGAAGGAGACTCCACAACCCCCCTGTAGAATACAGGGGACAACTTGAAAAGCCCCCAATTCAAATGGAAGCAGAGTGGCTCTCACCCAGCATCTTGACTGACTAATGGACATCTTGACTTCATCTGGAGACTGCAATCAGGTATAGCACAGAACTGTGGTATGGCAGAGATCTGTCGGGAGACCACTGTCCAGCTCCTTTTTGGAAGGTCCCCTCTGGAGATGGTCTCAGAGACTGGGGTGTGTTCAATAAAACCCGTCTGCTATTGCCAGCACAGCAGGTCTGCACAGAGGAATTGCACTAGGCTCAGGGACAAACCCTCATGTAGCAGGAGCACCTAACTCTTGCAAACCCTTGGGTGATGAGGCATTGAGCCACATAGACAAAAAAGCTGTTGAAAGGGGCTGCTGAGACAGCTGGCAAACACTGATGGTGGATTTATAGCCTGTTTCTACTGCGTGCAAAGGCACAGACTAATAATGACAGTGGGAGATGCTGTCATTTCTGGGTGAATATCTGAACTTGAGAAAACCACAAGAATTTGGACTGAGCGTACACAGAAGCAGCTCCTACAAAGTTTAGTTTTCTAGAGCTCTTGATTAACTGTAATGAAAGATGCTGACATTTTCTTACTTAACCTTCAATAGATAAAACAGCCAGGATGTTGACAGAGCCCATGGAAAGCTTGAATTTCAGTGGAACACTAGCAAACCCAAGAGCGGGGGAAGAAAGACCAGAAAACAAATGCAAACAAGAGCAAAGGAGGCTTTAGCAGAGAAGGTTTGTGTTCAGAGGCCACTGAGCTCTGAGCTGCACCATCAGGACTAGGACAGGAAAGGAAAACACGAAGGAGTACTTCAAATCTTGGCTTTGTTCAGTCATTGACTACAGCCCTGCAATGCTGTGGATGTTTTCCCTAAAAAGGGGAGGCGACGGTGCTGAGTCACCTCATACAGGCACACGGTAAAGGGACAGCAAGGGCAGTGAAGTGACCGAGACAGTAAGTGAGCCACTGATGTGCAGCCAAGGGTTCACAGTCATTTTCCAGGTCAGCTCCATGCTACTTCCTAACCTTGGGGTAAGAGACAACCCTTTCTACCCTGGCTGAAACTTCCTGGGCTGTGGGAACTGCTGGGCCCTGACATACCTGCTCCAGTTTTCCAATCCAGTTACACACAAAACCAGCTACTTCTGAGGAAGGTCCTACTTATGGAACAGGTACTTAAGCTGCCCACAGAGTCATATTAAAAATATATGAAATATATCTTCTGTTTGACACATGGCATGGTCCCGTTACCCATACAGATGTCCATGTGCTTTTGTACCCTGCTGAAGTCTTGGTCTCAGTGTCTCACGTCTGCCTGTGGCTCCAGTGATGGAAAGTTAAAAATGTTCCCAAACTCCCTTCCGTCTCTCTGAGTGTTGTCATGTGCACTCAGCAAGATGAGAGAGCACCTGAGTCAGAACTAGATCTGATAAATGCCTAAAATATATAGGCATATCACAGAAAACAGATATGGCTGTCAAAAAACAAAGACTATTAAAAATTAATTTGAAAAAAAATTATCTGCATTAGACATGCACATCAACAATCCTGCTCCATCACAATGTTCAGGCATCTACCAAATTAAGTGCTACATCTTACAAAGTGATCTCCTCAGTCTTCAATCATTTGAACACCCAAGCTTCAAGAACATTTTTATAAGAACTGTCATTAGTAAGTAGTACTACTTACACAGCATTTCACACCCTGGACAGAACTGAACCTCTGGTGAGAATGCAGTAAGTGCCCATTTTCCAATGCAGAGAAAGGGAAGGGCGCTGACATACGTGGCTGAAAGCTGTGGGAGGAATCCTGATGCTATGGTTAAGCAGAGCAGGGCACACCAAAATTTCATTCCCTTTCTCAGTATCACTCTTGGCCTATTATCTATCTTTTGCAGGTCAAAATTTTCAACAACACAATTTCAACTAGCAACAAATGAAATACAACTACAAGTCTGTCTTTTGAGAAGAGATTAAATGAGAAATTCCTTTTATTTTTAAAGAAAAAAAGCTTTCTGTGTGATTTGATTACAAAGCCCCAACAAATGTAAAAAACTATTTGCTTTTTCTGCTCATTCTCTTGCTTTCTCCCTCATCACCAGGGACAGTATACGTTGTTATTCCTAGATCTGAGATGTAGAGCTCATTCATTAATTGTATCAGTCTTGTAATTTTTCAATTTAAGCCAGATCTTTCCCAAATATTGCAAGACAGACAAGAAAGGATAGTTTATGTTTAAGAGGAGAAAAAAATATGCACTTAACAAAAAGAAGCTCCAAAGGAAAACACATGAAGCGTTTTAACTGCAAGCGACCTATAGCTTACATTCCATTTCTGCAACTTTTCAAATAAAATCTCAACCCAAGTGCTTTGGTTTTGTTTGCAGCAAAGCTCTGCTGGGCTTGTGCCCTCCTCAGCCTGACTCCCTGCGGGGAATTAGCAGGAAGCAGGATGCCCTGGGTTCCCCCTCCAGCCGGCAGATGCTCCGCAGCAGCATAGGCTGGCCCAGGTTTGCGATCGGGCTCTGCCCTTCGTGCAAGCCGTGCTGCTGTATGGCAGGGTCACTGCAATGACACGGCACAGCTACTGCCTGAGCTCAAAAATAAATTCATGCCCTTGCACGTCGTCTTCAGGCTGCACGCAGAGCACCTCTTAGCTGCGGTAAGGCTGTACGGCCAGCACCACCTCTCAGGTCCCATTGTGATGTATATCCACCCGTCGAACAAGAGAAGATGGCACAAGAAGCATTACACTATGAGGTATCACATTCTGTTCCGTTTTCTCTTCAGTGAGCTGAACCACAAACGAGTGACTCAGACACCAGCGTGAAACGAGGACATATCGCCAACGGGGTTTTTATAAACGGTATTTGTTAGGAAAAGTAACTCTCTAAACAATATATGACCCATGACTAATTTCAGGGGGTCAAGGTGATCTTTGCCCTCCACTGTGTAGAGTATTATTCTTCTCTAAAGAAGTTCAGAGGTTAATGAATAAAGCGTCAGCAAAGAAGAAACGAGACTAAGCAAGAAAACGCTCGTTCTTGGGCTCTGCTATAAATAATGCTCTCATTAAAATTCTGCCTTGGAAGAAAGGCAAGTCCATTAGTCTAGGAGCTAATTTTTACTGGCTCCTTAGATGTATGCATATTAAAAATTCAGCTTTTATAATTGCCAGCCATCAACCACCTAGTCAGTGCTGTTCTTGGAGTTTTTAATTATTTACTTCATTTGCATAGACACTCCAATTTATGATCAACCATTTAGTTATCAAGGGACAGTTTTAGTAATTCCTCTTTTACATTTTTATTTATTCCTTTTGTATCCCTAGCAGGAACATCAAGAGGTCCTATGCCCAAGCTGTATGGCAGTGGGACATGCCCACCCCAGCACCTCCAGTCTGCCACTGTGATGCATAGCCAGGCTTCCCTGCACCCTGAGCCAGGGCAACACATACAGCATAGCCACGTGGCATCTGGTAAATGTCCCTATCTCACCTCAGAGTGCTGCAGCAGGGTGTGAGGTCAGTGCTCCTACCTGATACCCTAACCTCTTGCTCCTCAGCTGCTGCACGCCCTTGTCTGGCACCTTGGCCTCAAGAAGAGGGAAGAGCTTGCTCTCAGGAACATGCTGCCTCTCTGCTACGAGTGCTCTGGCACTTTGCCTCAAAGCTGTTCTCCTCTGGATTTTCTCTTCAGGGCTGTTTTTTCCTGCTCCCACAACCTTGCTCTACTGTCTGAGGACACCACAACTGCAACACCTCCTCCGGGACTGCCCCTCCTCATTAGGAACAGGGCCCAGCCTTTTCTGTTCCTACTTCTGAGCAGACAGTACACACAGTTGTCCTCAAAACGCTGTCCACCCATCTTCTTAGACACACAAAAAGGGGAGAATACACAAGATGAAACAGGCTCTGAAAAGGAGGAGTTCAGAGGTTGCACCAGAGCACATCTGTCCCAGCACCCACCCCAAACATGTGCCACAGACAGCCAGGCTGTACCACCACTGATGGATGCACCCTCAAGCTGGATGTGAACGCCCCCGCCCCCTCCAGCACCACTTGCCCAGAGACAGCTGTGAATCTTGAAAAGCCACCCAATTTTTTGCTTGTCCTTAAAAACAACTAAATTATCGAATGAAAGACGTGTTGTCTGTCTTCTGTGTTCAACGACAGGCTCCAGCAACAATGGGAACGATTGATTTGTAATCCCTGGTATCATTGTGCTCCTCCCCGGGTACCATCTCTGACGGCATTTTGCAGACAGGATACCAGACAGCAAGTGTGAAGGGAGCAAAGCAGCCTTGCCTGGCAGGAAGGGAATTGATTACCAATCCCTCTTTCTGCCAGGCAGAATTTCTTCGCTGCAATTCATACTTTTCAATGGGCTGTCTACACCCAGCTTCCAGATGGCTTTGGGGGGAAGCAAGGGCAATGACACTAGAGATTACAAATCAATCACTATTATAGAGCCTTTTATTTGGTAGAAGCTTCTGAGCAGAAAACAGATACCAAAAATATATAATACGTCCTGATTTTTTGTTGGCTGTTTCCATTCCTTAAGCTCTTTTATGCCCCCTTTTCCTCTGACACCACTGCTTTCTCTTCTCTCACTGCTTTTACTTCCATCTTTCTTAGTACATATTTCTCATTTATACTTGATTTTATCCTTCTATCATCTTTCTTGGTGCTAACCTACACCATCCATAGTTACCTGCTATGGAAGTAAAACACAATCTTGCTTCCCTCTTCCCTCCCTTTCACACCCAGAGCCCCCTTCCCAAAAAAATGCAATAGCAACACTGACAGAGAACAGAGCAAGGTGTACCCAATTTTTACTGTCTTGAAGCCATCTCATATATCATTCTGACTGCTTTTACTCATAGCAGTATGTTGGGTTTAGCACAATAGGTGCCATGCAATAAGGAGAGAAGGTAACAGAGACTATAGCATGAATGTAGCCCATCAGCCACAATATAAAACATCTATGGAAAGCTCCTCGTACGCTGCTGGACACTGAAGCCACTGCTGCCATAGGTGACATTTCTCATTACTACATTCATTTTATAAGGAGGATCATGGGTGGCATCCAATACAGTCAGAAGAAATCAGAATATACTGTTATTCCAGAGCTTTTGCATGAGAACAGCCCTGTTCACTCAGCTGATTTTGCTTGCTTTTATGCTTTTTTCCACGTTTTAATTCATGTCCTCTTACTAAAAGAAGTGTCATCAGCTGGAACAAGTGAGGTAGGTGTTGATAACGTGTTTGTTGGGGAGAAATTAAAACTTTTTAAACAATAAACCTGATTAAGGGACAGGTCAGTTTAAATGAATCCACTAATATGCATTTGCTAAAATAAACATCAGAAGTATTGAAAATCTGCTTTTTAAAAAAAGACTGGCTGAGTCAAAACACCTTGCTGTTCTACAATGTTCACATGTTCAGATTTAAGTATAATTTTGGAAATCCAAACATAAAAATTGTCAGACAAAAATATTTAAATGTTCTGGCGATGCAACAGTCTGGTTGGTCAGAACAGAGATTTTATCCATGTATTCATTGATACACAGAAAGTTTTGAACATACTGACTTTTCATCCTAATCCAAGTAGGAAGTTGTTTGTTGCCTTCTTCCCCCTCTGCCCAAATTCTCAGGAAAGCATTTAATTATTAAAACCCCTGTCCCTCTCCTCCCAAGAAGGCTATTACTTTACTCCAAAATCTAAAATTCTGATAGGGAACATGGCTAACACCTCGTTCAGAGCCAGCATTTCCCATGCATGAAAGACTCACGGTGGATTTCCAAGTGCACCAGTTATCACAAGCAACACGTCTGAGTTACGATGCTACTACTCTAAGGTAGACTACACCACTCAGTCACGTTCTACAATCAGGTGGAATTACTGAGGCCGGAGAGGACTGCTTTCCCCGATAACACAAGAGCACAAAGCACTGGGTTAAAGACTGCAGGGGAAGCCCTTTCACCATGAGAACAACAAAGAGGGAAGCTGAGATCTGATGCGCCTTGCTGAAGAAATGAACACCGTGTCCCTTCACACCTCATTCAACCTCTTGAGAAACACAGTGAGATGCTGGCGGGTGTGTTTTTCACTGGTTAGTACATCCCAGTTGCACTGTATTTGCTGAAGTCAAAAAGGTGGAGAGGGGAGGCCAGCACAACCCATTTCACACATCCAATACAAGACACAGGGTTACAAATATTTATGATGACTTTTTTGACAGCATCAATTCCAGCCAGATGTACATGGGGTCCCCAGACTTTCAGCAGCTCTTTTGCACAGCCCCTGGCCAGCACTGTGGACTCAGAGGTCTGCGCTCTACCCACCTCAGGAACCCTTTCGGGGGTGAGAGGGCCAGCACTGAAATCCCCTTGCTCCTCTCCAGAGGACAAACAATGTTCTTACTAGGAGACAGCCCAACATCCAAAGAGCAGCTAGTAAAATAAAGACTTTTCCACAGAAATATTTGGGTGAATCTGCATTTTATGATGAAATTCTCCTTTATCACATAATTGTCAAACAATATTAAGAGAGATTTTGTGTTTAGGTTTGCTACACAAACTAAATCTCTATCCTTATTTGGAAAACTATATACAGAAATAATTGTGTTTACTCTATTGATTCAACTATCAGAAATCTAGAGATTTTGAGAAAATATTTCTTTTTATTATGCCATTTCTGACAGCGAATATTCCTGAAAAGAAATAGCAGGCAATAATTTTAATGAACTCTTACTGCACATTACTTCAGAAAATTGTTCTAAAATTGCTAAAGAACCACCAATTTGTCTAAACAGGATTATTTAATAACCCTATGGATTAGCACTATATAGTCAGGTAGGCAGAAGCTATGGATAGAAGCCACAGCTCTTTTTCCACTTCATGCCTTAAAATAAGAAGGGCTGCTCTAGAACTAGTCAAAGCACTGAATTTGATACCAGAAAAAAAACCCCAACAAATCATCATCTCCTTCAAAATCTCTGCTAATTGGCTGATGCTCATAGAGCAATTCAGTGACATTCAAGAAGTTTATATTATTAGACACATTGCAATCCATGTTACCAGCACCTGAAGGCTTCATTTCCTCTAAGGTCATATACACAAGGGAAGAAAAATTATAGAGAAGGAAAACAATTTTTTTTAGGTGGGTTTGTCAGCAAATACTGGCAGTAAGGCACTGTTTTTCTGATTCTGTAATTTTTATGCCTTTATGTTAGGCAGATGTTTATCTAAATCATCTAAATTTCTGTCTTTTCTGGTTTAGACACATTTAGTATTAAGGGATGCTCCCTGAGTAACAGCATACATTAAAAGTTAATTAAGAGGAAGTTAAAGGAGAAGGAAAGTAATTACTTTTTTCATACCCCCAACAGACATTTATTTCATTTTGGCAGATTAAAAATGAGAAAAATTGGAATAAAGGTGTGGAAATCAGCAACATGCATTTTTAGGGAAAAGCTTTACTACCCATTTCCTTACATGCTAATTAGGAAATGCAATCCACTTGCTAACGTTGAGCAAGACTACTCATATAAGTGGCTTTATTAATTTGTTTAATAAGCAAACTTTTCAAAAGCAGTGTGTCTAAATCAAGCAGCTGCCATCACAAAACCAACCCGTCTTTGAACATTACACTCCCCTGTTTTCTCCGTTATGCCGTGTTGAATAACATCATCTTCATCATTTCAGGTTTAATATAAACATTTACTCTTGACTACTAATTCAGATTTCTGAGAGTGCAAAGTATAGCCGGAAAAATGTGTGCATACTTAGCCCTCCACACTTGTAGACACACATTTTTCTAACTTGCAGGTGAGGTTTAAAAGTGTCATTGATAGCCAGTCACACTCTGCTGGAAACACTAGGGTCTGAATTAAAAATAACATTTTGATAGCAACACGAGCATTTTTACTCCAGAGAAAGAGTAGTTTCTGGTTATATTTAAAAAAAAAAAAAAAAAACAAAAAAAGAAAAACAAAAAAGAAGGTAATAACAAAAACAAAGGAATGTCATGAAGGAAAAAAAATAACATCAGTCTTAGCCACAGCAAAGCTGCTCTATTTAAAGTAGGACAATTATTCTTCTAAAATAAAGCCCTCAAGCTCTAAAGATGCTGTGTGCCCTGATGTCAGGTCTCAGAAAGACTGCAGCGGAGAGGAGTGCACGCGTGGCCCTAAGGTTGATCAGCTGCAGGGTGTCCTCAGCCAGCCCAGGAAAGGCAGTGTTCCACCCCAGGGAATGTCAGCCCTCTCCCTGCCTACGCTCAATTGAATCCAGCTGAACTTCATCATCATGGGTCATGTCAGCGCTGTTGGTGGCAGGGGGAATTCAAGACACGAGGCTCTGCATTATTCAGAGAGGAGCTGACAAAGGGCTAATTTTTAATGGCATGATTAAAAGGGAACCAAAAATGGGAATACTCTGCAAATCTGTAGCAGATCTTGCTAAATCAGTTTTCCAGATTTGGAAAGGAAAGATTTGAGAAGGAACTCAATTCACAAAAAACCCATCCCTAAACCAACTTTGTTCAAATATCTTACAGAGTTTTTCCCAGGATAAAATCACAGGGATTATTTTGGTTGATTTGGGTTTTTTTCCCAACCCCTCAAAGCATCTATCCTATTTCTTACAAACTTCATTTTTCTAAAAAATTCAGATTATGCTCATTACATATGCCTATTAAGGCTTTAACTGGGGAGTGGAAAACACTTAGGCCCCAAGTTTCTTATGTGAAAACATCTTAAGTCATCCCATAGCCCTTCTCTGTGGTGGTGACACTGCAGGAGAGCCACAGAGCCAGTTTGGGGGTCGGTTGGTCATCAGTCTGTAATTGTCACAATTACAAACTTCAAAATAAATGGCAAGTAGAGTTAAGGCAATGGAGGTTGAGTACTTCTTGAGGCACAGGCTCTGAGACAGGTGGACAGGCTACCTGGATATCTGGAAAGCATCGAGGCCCAGACTCAACTGTATAGGGTTCTGTCTCAACCAGGAAAACCAGCTGCATGAGTTTACGGGATGGGGTGGGAAGGTTTGGCAGCAGGCCTGAGGTGGATCTGGGATTGCAACGTGCAGAGGAACCCACCTGGCCGTACTCAAGTCCTGACCATTCCTGCAGCTTCCCATCAAAGAACCCCTTTGTTGCTTTTGCATAACCCCAGAATAAAAACAGGGAAATTTATACAAAATTAGGGGGATGGCACAGTATCAGCATGCACCACCAAGCACCTCCTTTCCAGTGAGCTCGATCCCAGAGGTGAATCAGACCCCTAACATTTATTCTAGCCACCGACTGAGGAAGATTACGTACAACGTCTTTGCCACATTGCTAAATTTTGCATCTTGCCTATCGGTTTTGTCCCAGTGTTTTCAATCTGCATGTGATAAATGTCTTCTTTTGGAAAGATTATTGCTTCTCTATAAAACTATTTTTGAGAGGAGAGAGGGGAAAGAAACAATCAGCTGAGTAAGGGACTGGCATGTAAAATACTATCATTTGCTAAACACTGGCCCAAAACCCACTTGGAAGCAGAGTAGCTGGGCTTGAGCCACAGAAGAGGAAAAGCAGGGATGCAATAATTACATATTTATTTTTGGAGAAAATGAAAAGCTAAATAAACTATAAAACTAGTGTTTACCGGTAAATTCTTTCTGTCCTGTAAATTGTGACTGTCCCTGCATCACTCAGAGTGCTGCAGGAACACTCCGTTCTCAGGGGATCAACTGGTGGTACCTTCTTGGCAGCGTTTCATTCCTCCCGTGTTGGTGCCAGGACACTTCAGGTCCTAAAACAATTAATTTTAGTAGTGCTGCAGCAAAGTATTGCCAGAAATAGGAACTTGGGAGACAATGAAGTGGCCCCCAAAGCTTGTTTTTCTGTTCTAGCTGTGAAATCACCTCACAGTCAAGACAGGCTCTGAGACTGCACTCCTGACAAGAAGCTGATGGGCCTCAGCATGCCAGGGAAGCAGGATGGACAACAAGCCATCCAGACATAGTGTTTCTGAAGGGATTAGTGCCCTCATGACTGGATTTGGCATGGGATGGTGTCTGTATGACTGGGATTTGTGACAGGGACGTAGCATCCTGTGCTTTGATAAATGTGCATCCTTGAGGTTATGCTTAATTGCTCAAAAGAAACAAAGGAGACACCATTAAACACAGAAGGAGAATGAAAAAAACAGAAGGAGATCTGTAAGCAATCCCACGGCACTCTGAGAAGGAGCTTGCCTCCAGATGAAGAGCCTGAGCCTTAGGAGGCAAGAGAGCCTGGCTGTTGACTGGAATGACACAGCAATTCACACCACTGGTTGGAACACCGTCCAGACCAGCGCAGTGACAGAGACAGGTCTCTTTTAGTCTCTTCACATAAATTCCAGCATGTGATCACACTACCTTGCATTCACTGCTGCTGACTTGGGACACTTGGGGCTCTCAGGGTCCATCCCCCCAAAGTGAGTCACTATTAGCTTTGAGAAATTCACAATTACTACTCCATCACGTTACCGTTACCTTGTCTGAAAGACAATAAAGGAACACACACTCTTGTTTCTATAGGCAATATGAAATCCCACCAGAGTAGTCTACAGGAGCAGGTTTAAATAGAGCCGTACAACACAAATTAGATGCTGCTTCAATGCTTCTCCTCTCCAATAGCCCATGCTAACATCTTCCCCTCCCAGCCCCACACCTCCCCCCAGTCAATGTTGTCCTCCTCCTCAGGACAACAGTTTTTCATTCCACCTCCCCCATTTTAGCAAACCTCTCTCTCTCATTTGCATCAATTTAATCCTTTTTACAGAATAACCCAAAAGACACAAGTGGGGAGAAAGGTTTGAGAAAGAGAGAATTGAATATTTTAGTATTTTAGGACTTCACCTAAAATAATTTTTATATTATTTATCAGTGAGTCCAGAGGAGGCCACAAAAATGATAAAAGGGGCTGAAGAACCTCTCCTGTGAAGACAGGCTGAGAGAGTTGGCCTTGTTCAGCCAGAGAAGAGAAGGCTCTGGGGTGACTTAATTGCAGCTTATCAATGCTTAAAAGTGTCCTACAGGAAAGTGAGAGAGGGACTGTTCACCAGGGAGTGCAGTGATAGGACAAGGGGCAGTGGCTTCAAGCTGGAAGAGGGCAGGGTTAGGTCAGACATTAGGAAGAAATTCTTTACTCCGAGAGTGGTGAGACAATGGCACAAGTTGTCCAGAGACATTGTGGAAGTCCCATCCCTGGCAATGTTCAAGGCCAGGTTGCATGGGGCTTTGGGCAACCTGGGCTAGTGAGGGTGTCCTTGCCCATGGCAGGGGGTTGGAGCTGGATGATGTTTGAGGTCCCTTCCAACCCAAAGCATACTGTGATTCTGATTTATTACAGCACACTGAGATGACAATCCTCTTACGTTCTAATGGGGTTTTTTTCTATGCCCCATGCTGCAGTCTACATCAGCAAGGAAGGGTGGAAGGGGAGACAGAAAAGAGGTGGAGTGACATGCCTGGTACTCACCAGCTGTTTGAGAAAGAGAAAAAACATTACTCAAATTTCATACCAGTTTTTCTATTAGACCAACCATGCTGCCTCTCAACACAAAATGTCCTCAACTATTTATCAAGCTTGTAAGTGTGAAGCTGAGTTCAATTATAATCAAAGAGCTGGTTTTTGGCCTTAGATCTTAAAATGCGAACACCACCTCTCCGTGCTGTTGCCTTGGGGGTATCAGAGCATAAACCTGTTTTAAACCTGCATCTGCCTAGCAGTTCTCTGTACATTAAATATGTACTACAAAAATTCTATCATATGGGAAATGTTTGAAGTATGAATTACCACTGCAAACCCTCACTATCCATCCACGCTGCATGAGGCATCCTACTCAAAACCGATTTGACAGCCTACAGCTTTTCCTTCGAAACTGGAACCCTCAACTACTTTGCAGGCGACACTTAAAGCTGACTACTGGAAGCAGCAAGAAAATATTTCTTTAAGCAAATATCTTGCAAGCCCTGAAAACCCAGGTTTTTTAGCATACAGCCAAAGTTATCCCAAAGGCCTGCCTGTTTTTCAGTTCAAGCCGTTTCCCAGACAGTATCTCCTTTGCTACTGTGACAAGTTCATGTGAACGGGAAGTCTAAAAGAAGCCACCCACTGAGGCTGTGGGGAACCAGAATGGGAATAAATCTGTACACAAGCAGCAGCGGTTAGAGGGGAGTAATCTATACAGAGTAATGGATTGACTCACCACTGCTTTTTTGATGCAGTATTTACCAAACTGGAAAGCTATGTATTGGGAAAATATTACTTCCCACCATTATTGTTAGTAGAAAGGAGAATGATTTGTAAGGTTTGGGGTTTGGTGGTTTTGTTGTTTGGGGTTTTTATTTGAAAAGATCATTTTTTTGGGACTGCGTAGCCACAGTCATCAGACTTCTGAAATGTAAGTTCTTACAGCTATGACTGGGAAGGGGCAGTGGAACACACGGTGTGATATATCACGGCTGGTACTTGGAGTAGAGTCTAGCACAATCTTTGCATTTGAAGAGCAAAACCTCATCGCAGAATATTCTGTATAGACAAGTGTGTCCAGATGCCCTACTTCAACCGATAGAACAGCAGCTCTGTACTTAGTAGCACATAAAAGCAGCTTGTGGGGAATCCAGATAAAAGGAAAGATAACAAACTACCCACTCCTTTCTCCAGCATAACACTGCAGAGCATGTGGAGGTGGAGAGGCGGACGTATTGATTCACTAAGAGGACCTTTCACAAAAAGTTCACGTCTAATTTGCTTTCTTCAATTAGTATGTGAGGAAAGAAGATTCCACAATTAACTGTGCAAAGGAAAAACCATTTAGGATGCAATGCCTCTACCTTAACAGACCAACAGATTTATCTACTCCTCCTGCAACCTGAACAAGAGAGTAATTTTTCCCCCTCTGCGGTGGATTGCTCAGGATTTGGTTCAGAGCAAATATCTTGAAGCAACCATGACAATTACTACCCAGAGGAAGCGTTTACAGTTGCTGTGCACAGTAACTCAGTTCCCCCAACGTCTGTAGAGCTCACAGTATTAGACAACTCGCAGGTACCCTTGATGTACACGCTTAGCTGAAATCCCTCTCCCGTGGTTCAATGAATTAATACACGTCTTCCACAGGCACAGGAGGCACTGAACATGGCAGGTGTTTGCTTCACAAATTTCCACATCCGTGCTTCAAAGCTTGGACTGGGCTCCGATTACCTTGCACGTGCCAGCAGTGTAGTGACACTGAACTGCATGTGTAACAGGCTGTCTTCATACCTACAAACTGCTGCCCCAATCAGCTACGCCTGCAGTGACATGTAAGCTAGACATTTTATCCTAAAAGATCTGTCACAGAGGATGAAGTATTCCTAACAGAGCTCTCGTCTCAAAAGCTTTTCCTTCTCCCAGTTGTCAGGATAGGATCACTGAATTTCAGCGATGATGCAGCAGCTCTGACTGATTTTACTCTACCCTACATTAAGAGCGCTTCGTGAAAAGCTCACTGTGCAGAAGACAATCAGCATGAAACTCAGTATTTCCCCAGGCAAACTGTGCCTGGCTCTGTCCCTTGTTACAAGTGACTGGTTTTATGCCAAACTTCACAAAATCATGAAACTGTAGGCATTGGAACAGACCTCAAAAGATCAATGGGTCCAAACCCCCTGCCAAAGCAGGGTCCCTAGGACAGGTTGCACAGGTCGGCGTCCAAACGCGTCTGGAATATCTCCAGAGAAGGAGACTCCACAACCCCCTGGGCAGCCTGTTCCAGTGCTCCGTCACCCTCACTGTGAAAAAGTTCTTCCACATATTGGTGCAAAACTTCCTGTGCTCCAACTTGAGGCCATTACCCCTTGTCCTGTCCCCACAGACCACTGAGAAGAGCCTGGCCATTTCCCCTTGTGTTTCCCACACTTCAGATATTGATAACCATCGATCAGATCCCCTCTCAGTCTCTTTTCTCAAGGCTGAACAGCCCCAGTTCATTCAGCCTTTCCTCACAGGGGAGATGCCCCAGGCCTTTAATCACCTTCATCCATCAGTTTTTAAATCCTCCAGTGTCACCTCTCACTTCTGCTGTGTCAGAAGCAATAACTTTAAGTAGTCTTTGGAAAATTTTCCGGCAAACACCTTTGTACTTTCCTCCCCGCTATCCTCCACACCTATAAATACCCACAGGCCAACTCGACTGACCTCTACAAATTTCCCCTGTCTCCTCACACATAGAAAAGAAAGTTGCTAATCAATGGTCTGTGTAGTACAAAGCATTGTTTATGGTGTTAAACAACAAACTAATGGTTTCACTGCCATTCTGTGCTCTGGCTTCTTTCTGCCTTGGCTCTCAGCTCTCTGGAGCAGAAGGATGCACTGCACGCCACAGAGGTTTGGGAAGAGAGGTGTTAATCTAATATCAACTGAGTAAATTTAACTATTATTTTTAATTAATTTAGGTATTGGGTGGCCAGTAGTAATCTGGCAGGCACATTATTACACACATACACGCACTAAATTGCTTTTTTACTAATGACTCATTTGTTTTATTCTCACCTCTTTCAAAAAAGCGATTAATTTGAAAATGACCTTTTGAAGATTGTACTTGTGGACCGATCTTTTCATTTTTAATTACTTTCTTTGCTTTAATTGTTACATTAGGAACTATTAAGAAAGGAGCCAGCTTCATAATCAATAATTTAATTAGAGTTTTAGGACCTAGAAGCCAATGCAAATGTTATTCTGCAGGCAGGCCTTTCCCAGAGCCTCTGAAAGAACTTTACTCCCATTTTCTTTCAAAGTGACATTGGCAACATAAAAATTAAAGTCATACTTACTGCAATATATCATGCCCACACATTATAGATATACAGAGGCGGCTGGTAAGAAGTTCAGATTCGGGTCAATCTATTTGCTGGCCAGACAGGAATACAGCCTGCTTCGCTCGCTTCATTTCCAAATAATCAGTGACACAGCCGAATGCCCTTATGCCGCATGCTGCGACAGAACCCACCCCCCGTACGGCACGCCAGGAGCCAACGCTATCCAAGTGTTTACTGATATCTATAGCCAGACCATTCCCCTGGCTAGAACTTCAAATATTTTAAATTTATCTGTTTATAGGTCTCTAATTACTACTAATATTCTAAGATAACCAGGGGCAACTGAAAACTGCTCCGCTCTAATTCTACAGCCGATGAAATCTGATTCAATGGTAGCAAATTAGTGCCCTCCTCCATCTCTCTGCCGCCTCTCCACGCACTCTTCCACGTTTACAACGCATCGACATCAATGATAGATAGTAGGGAGCTTTCAGCAGAGCTGTGAATTGCGTGGAGCCTCTGCCTGGAATACAGACATCCCAAACTTGTAATTACAGGTATGTTTCACAGGACCACATCACTCCAAAATGTTTTGCCTGGAAGCCACTCCTAGCTGGTAAGGTTTGAGTAAATGGAAAGCAGTGGGCTGAGACACACACGCTGCCAACACATCCCCATCACCAGAGTGGGGGGAACCATCCCAGGAAATGCAAGGGAAACAGCACATGGGTGAAAGGCAGCCTTAAACTGGAGCAGAAGCTCTGGTGGAAGGCACAGTGTCATGCAGAAAGGTGGCTGCAGCAACCTGCTGGGAGGCAGGCAGGCATGCTGGAGGGTCTGTGAGCAAAACAGGGATTCAAAGACAGGTACACCTACAGCTTGCTAGGAAAGGATCAGAAGACTGCTCTGACAATGAGAAAAGCATTGACATGATAAAGGAGCCAAGGCTTGCTCTAAGGCACCTTCAAACCAGGCCAGGCTGCACTCTGAGAATCATAGAATCACAGAACATTAGGAGTTGGAAGGGACCTTGAAAGATCATCTAGTTCAACCCCCTGCCAGAGAAGGATCACCTTAAACTAAATCACACAGGAACGCATTCCCGGCAGGGTTTGAATGTCTCCAGAGAAGGAGACTCCACAGCCTCTCTGGGCAGCCTGTCCCAGGGCTCAGTCACCCTCACAGGGAAAAAGTTTCTCCTTATATTCACACAGAACGTCCTCTGCTTCAGCTTGTACCTGTTGCTCCTTAGAAGTAGCCTTGCTTGGAGGGTGCAAGGCACTTCTGGCTGAAAAGAAGCATCAGGCTGCAGAGGACCCTATTGCACTCTTCTCCAGTAGCAGCTTAAATGACTGTGCACCCCATGATGGAAAGGTTTTACTTCAACTAAATAGCTACATCTCTGACAAGATAAAGCCATCTATACATTTTGCAGGAATTAGGAGGCAAGCCAGATACTAAGTTTTAGTATAGAGAATTTGCCTTGTCTTCTCAGGCTTCTCCTTGAAATGGAGTGTGGCTTTTGTATGTTGTGGAGATGACACAGAAGACGACAACATGCTAAAGGGGCTGCCTTCCCAATGGCAAGAAGACTCTGATGTCTAGTGGACAGGCTCAGGCAAGCCAACATACAAGAGCAGCGTAATAAAACAGCAATCATAACCTCTTAAGAGCCATTAGCTCACCCGGAGGCTTTGCAGAACAAGCTAACTTGTCTGACCTAAAATGCTTAGAGTCTAACTTAGACCAAGCTTAACAAGGGGGAAAAAGGGTCACAAGATCAACTGATTATACAGTTTATTAAACTTTGGATTTAATGGTTTGACTTGGGAGCAAAGTCAAGCAGGCAAGAAACAGGAGGGACAAGTCAGGATGGCATAGAGTCAAAGTTCCCGGCCGAGGGCTGGCCTGCAGACAGCGGCCCAAAGAGCAACAGTTGTCCTGCCTCTCAGGAAGAAAGAGACCCCAGAGCAAAACAAGAACATAGAACACAGTCTTGCTCACATCTGGGTCAGCTGGTCCAAACCACAGAGGTATATGTTCATTACTTGAAGCATTTCATTTTAACCTGCCCTTTGCCACAGAAGTTGTGTCAGAGGAAAGTAGGCCAGGAGTGTTTTTAAATGCGACAGTGGCCATATCAAGCTTTTCCCTGATTATTTTTCAAGGACAGAAAGAAATCGAGGCATTTTTTCCTCAACCATTATTTATAGTATTGAAAAAACCTGGCACTCGATCTCTAGGAAAGCGTCCCAAACAGATTTAACATAAATCTCTTCAAGTTTTGCTTTTGTCTCTTGTCATATTACTTCTCAGAGAAAATACAATCCATATTGATACCTATTTGTTCTTGATTTCATATTTTACCATGACTCAAACTCCTTTTTATATTAAAACAAGGAGGTTTAAAATATGAACCTGTTATTTACAAATACATAGAATAGAATCAGGAACACAAAATCTGTCACACTTCATGCCAGAGACTGGACTTTTCCTTGCACATCCCTTATTTGCGGCAAAGTAATTCAATTACACTGAGAGATCTGAAGTTTGCACAGAACAGCACTTTGTCTCCAACACTGACAGCTTCAATCTTTGACCTATTTTTGAACAGGGTTGACTTGAACCATAAACTGCCTGTCAAAGTTCTTCTGTTGTTTTTTTTTTTTTAAACAACCCATCCTGTCTATGCACTCACCTCTTGAATTCATTCCTCAGAAGTTCAGAAGGGTTGAAATAAAATTGACAAATCCAATACCCTGAGGAAATTCTGACTGATAATTTTGTCTCAGGTGTTTATTCAGGGATAAATCAACTGGAATAGGCTAAAAAAAAATTAAAGACAACCAGATCAGCTTTCAGAATAACTCCTGTTGGCTGCTCTGTGCCTGTGTCCTACGCCAGATCCTGAAATCACAGAATCACAGAATTGTAAGCACTGGAAGGGACCTCAAAAGATCATCGGGTCCAACTCCCCTGCCAAAGCAGGGTCCCTAGAACAGGGCACACAGGTTGGCATCCAGATGGGTCTGGAATATCTCCAGAGAAGGAGACTCCACACCCCCTGGGCAGCCTGTCCCAGGGCTCTGTCACCCTCATTGTGAAGAAGTTCTTCTGCATATCGGTGTGGAACTTCCTGTGCTCCAGCTTGAAGCCATTGCCCCTTGCCCTGTCTGCACAGACCACTAAGAAGAGGCTGGCCATTTCCCCCCACATCCCACACTTGAGATCAAGAAACATTGATCAGATCCCCTCTCAGTCTCTTTTCTCAAGGCTGAACAGCCCCAGGTCACTCAGCCTTTCCTCACAGGGGAGATGTTCCAGGCCTTTAATCATCTCTGTAGCCCTCCACTGGACTCTCTCCAGGAGATCCCTGTCTTTTTTATACCAGGGAGCCCAGAACTGGACCCAACACTCTGAAGTTTTCCCCGAGTTTTCCTCGTGAATGCCCACTCCAAATAAGCCCAGGCACAAAAGCCCCCCACAACAGACGGGCTGCATCCCTACCAAGTTTAGAGAGTACCCCCTGCCATGCTTTAAAGTTACTGATGAAAAAGTTCTGACTAAATCCCTGCTGGAGAACAAGTAGACTAAAAGATAAATCAAGTTTCCCAGGAAGAAACAAAACCAGAACAGGTTATTTTAAGGAGTTGTTAATTTGAAAATTACTACGTTCTGACAAAACCAACACTGAAAAATAAGCGGTTGTTAGAGGAAAGAAAACGTGTTATCTAGGGAAATGACTAGTTAGGAACACTTGCACTGAATTTAATCAAGGAAGGGTTTGCTAGCTTTTGGACACAATCCAGTTGCAACAGGAACCACAGCAGGGTTGTCCCATGCCATAAACATCACTCAGTGGGGGAAGATGGGCTGTATTGTGAAGGAGAAAACTGCAAGACTGGAGCTTAGATAGCATCACTGTAATTATTCTACAACCATATGAAACACGTAAGCATCATTAAAATGCCACACAACAGCGGGCAACCTTTGCAGAGAGCTCAATAACTGGTGCATGTAAGTATTTGTTCTCTGGTAGGACACAGTCTGAAAAGCCCTTTTAAATAGCTACTGCCCTTAAATGATTTGTCTACTTAAATCTGATGCCTTTTACCAGATCACAGAAATTAAGATCACAGTGCCCCAAATTCTTGTGGAGGGTAAACCCTGCTTTTCTTTGAACTCACAGACAGATCGCTTAGGATCTAAAAGTCTGTAGGGTAGATCACAAAAAGCCAAGTCCCAGGCAGGCCCGTGCCACTACCCCTCTGAGACAAGGACAGCGGGGTTGCTATGGAGCATGGGAAAGGTGCTGGAGGGCTGAGCACCCTTTGCCATATCTCCTACCAGGAGGTTTCCCTGCTGTTGCCCAGAGACATAATTGCATGGAAACTTAAAGTCTATCAAACCTTGGCTAACAATCAAAAGCCATTAGCAGAAAATAATAAGCAGACGGTAGGGAAGTTTTAATTTATGAGGGGATAATGCTTTAAGAAAGGGCTGTAACTAAGACCTTTTATTATCTGGTGCCACATTTAAAGAAAAAACCCTGCCCTAAAGGAACACCCAGCTGCCTTTCATTCTTTGCACCAACTGCTTCTTCCCAAAGTCTGTCCCTCAGTGTCATATGCAAGTCCAACCTGCCCTACTCATGAAGTATGCTGTGCCACACTCATGAACCATTTCCAGGGGTTGGGACCTGAATCCTTCATGCCTGCGAAGACATACCCCTGCATGAGCCTGAAAGGAGGCTCTGCATGGATACCCAACTCCACTCCCTCACTTTTGGGCAGGGAGAAAATTTACATCAGTCTTTGAGGAGTACGATGGCCACAGTCAAGTTCCAGCTCGATGAGAATGAGTTGTTATTACTGGGAGCTATTTGCTGCTGTTACAGCAGGATTTTGGGCAGTATCATCCTGTTTTTTCCTTTTTCCTCTGAGACTGGTGCCTGCATTATTCATCAAAGACCACGCTACCTCGGAGCTTCTAACTTTTGATTGTGCTGTTCAGCCCACAAATTACTGTCAAGGATAAAATCTGATGTGCAGAGCTTGAACTTGCACCCAGTCCCTGCTCCGCTGTGCTGTCTTACCCCCATTTAAGCCATCTTTGACACAAATAGTAAAAAGCTGACATGCTTGATGCCTTTCTGTCTGGATGCCAGGGATACTAGCTTGATAGCAGAGCAGGAATAGGATCCTTTTGTTTGTGTTCTATGACTGATGAAAAAAGGAATGTGGAAAGATAGGGCTCCTCTTAAATCACTAGGGAACTTTGCATCAAGTCAGGAATACACCCTGGGTAATGAAAAACTAAGCCACAAACACTTGAATGTCAGTGATCAGTAGAGACCTAAATGGACCATGATTATGACACAGTCTCTCAAGCGTTATTAGTTCACAAAACCAAAGAGAAAAGTAGAGCACACCATGAACCTAAATTTTGACAGGGCCATGCATGTGAACTTCATTCAGAGAAACAGCACCACTGATGGGGATGGCACCATCCAGTTAAGGACACGCTCAAGTCTTGCCAAATCTGTCGGATGCATTCCTTAGGGCATTTCTACTGAACACTGACTTCTAAATGACAGTCACTTCACTGCACAGCTTAAAAAAAAGAAAAAACAACCAAAATATCCAGCCATAGAACCTGACATTTCAAAAATGGGAAAGCAGATGAGATAGTTACTAAATCAATAAGTTTCAAACATGCAGAATAAAAAAATGTGAGTGCTTTTTCCCCCTCTATTTAATTATTTAAGTGTATAAATATTTGGCATTTTATCTGTCTGAGAAAGAGCAAAGATTCAGCTTGGCTCAAATGTTATCCAGACAAATCTGACTAGCCCCAAGAAATTACTCATCAGACTGTGGGAGATGCAGATGAGTGGCAGACCGCTTATCATGAGAAGAATTAACCCAGGCAGGTGAACTTGTACTCTCGGGGTCTCATGTTCTTTTGCACCTCTCACATTTATCATCGGACACGCTTTGCAATTCATGAGTAGAGATGCTCACTCTGATGTGTCAGCGAGAAAATATTCCTGTGAAAAGCCAGAATATGCTTGTCTTTCTATGAAACTGGCATAAAGAGAAATAAATTCTGCAGCTTATCTTGGCACAAGAGCCATCGGCTCTCCTGGCAAGAAATTCCTACCACTGGATTGCAGCCTCGCGCTCGTACATCTTATCTACTGGGATTCTGGCACGGTATGAGGATGGTTCCCATCCAAATCCAACACCAGCCTTGCATTTTCTCCCAGAACATTTGGAAAGAGCCATCATCATCTAAATACTATTCACCCTCCTGTGTGCTCATTTCCCTACACGCAACATATTTCTTCATTTTAAAATGACAAGATATGTGCTGTAGACTTTTCCAAACCAGTAGATCTGACCCTCAGTTATCCAGGGAGCAAAAAACCAAAATCACATGTTTGGAAAGTCTGAAGGCTGCATTATTGCTTCTGCTTAGTAATCACAAAGATTTATGTTCCATCCTGCCCCAAATTCAGAGCTCGTTCTCCGTTCAACTTGCACAGTTTTGACTTACAGTTCTCTGCACCCATTATCTTTTAATAATAAAGATAATAATGATTGAAGAGCAAGATGTGATTAATAATATTAATCTAATTTATGAGAAAACAAACCGGAGTATGATTTTTATGTTTCATTAAAATTATCTTAAATGTACTCCTTAATGCTAATTGATCTCACAGAGGTGAGCAAATCTTCTGTTCCAAATTAATGGGAGAAAATCATTCATCTTCTTTCTGGAGGGAACATTTAACATCATTCAGCATTTAGAGGGAGATAGCGTCTTCACAGTGATTCCAGCACTTCAGTGATGCTCCAACGTAGCTGAAATCTGCAACATTTCCCACTGAACAGGGAAACAATTGAGCAGAATAAATAGGCAACAAATGCCACGTACAATGTTTGCTTTTTGCAAAAGGTCCTTCCTATCTTAGCAAAATTACCCAGAGCTGAAAAACAGTGCTGGTGAACAAAAACAGAGCAGGCTTTTTTTTTTCCTTAAGTTCAAAGAAAAACTCTTTTATAATTCTGTTAATTTGCTGTGAACTGGAGATTGCTGAGACATTTGCAAGATAAAGTTCCTTGCAGGGTTTACTGAAAACAAACCAAAGCAGAAATCTATTTTTCCATTGAGTTTTCCACTTTTGTGTGTGTGTGTTTGTTTTTTGGGTGTTTTTTTCTCTTTTTGAATTATTCATCTTTGGATATCAAATATTCTTATAAACGAATGCATTTAGGAATAATGAGTCATGACTAGCTTCATTTTAACTTCTTGTGCTATATGTCCAGGATTATCATTAAATGACCTTCTATTCAGTGGGTTTTTGTGAGCCATAAATAGAAATTGCCTTACGAGCATCTAAAGTAGCCCAACTATCATTTTCACGTCAGTTTTTCTTATCCTATGTTCATAGAGCTCTGATGACAATACCTATTAATACACAGCAATAGCTCTTTTCCTCCTTCCTCTCCAATCCCTCCCATGGATACAACCTGCTCCATTCTGCTGCACCTTTACAATGTGTGAGAAATGCAAAGCAACCGTAATACCAACTCAAGTAGCAACTTGAGAATTTCAAGAGCTGCTCTATGACACATACCACAACAGAGCAATAATTGTTGAATCATCTGATGAAAGAGGGGAAAAAAATTTCCTCTCCCCTTGTTCTCATATTCTACTTGAGCACGATTTACATATCTGGTCTGCAAAGCAGCAGGGACAAATACACTCTTTGGTGCACTAAATCCATTTCTACCTATACCAAAGAATGAAGGCAAAGAAAAAGAAAGGAAGAGATGCAGAGTTTCTGATGCTACCTGCAGTGATATATTACAGAGAAAATAATACATATTCCATGAGAAATCAGCAGTGAGTTCTGGGGGCTAGAGAGGGATCCCTTCTAGAGGAAGAATAAATACAGTAGACTTCTACACAGCTTGTTTTTCTTCTGTGGCATTTTCCTCTGTTTCCTTTGTATGTAACTTAAAGTACATGCCAGCATTTAAAAAAAGCCCAACAAACCTGACCTTCATCTGCTCCATCTGTTGAACTGACAGAGCACCATGAGCAGCAATGCAGTCTTCCAGACCCAGATCATCGGTTCCTAAAACCACCACACCACCTAATTAAGTCTGCTTATTCAGCAATCCACTTGCAGGTCCATTTGTCTAACTGTGAGGCCTCAGTCATTTCCCACATCAAAGAAATGTTATACAGTGAATTTGTTTGGTCCAAAGATAACATCTGCGTTGGTGAATATTCTGTTGACACATCAGCCTTACTTTCTATTTTGATTTTAGACTGGTTCTCATTTTTCTCATAACATACATGTCATCATTTTGCTTGAGTTCAAGAAAAAGGCTGCTTACCGTTCTGGCATCCCAGAGAGATAAAGTCTTATCAGCAGAGCTGGTGAGAACGGTGTTGGAGAAGGGAAGAAACTCAATGCTACTGACTGAATCTTTATGGCCGCACATCGTGTATCTGCATCGCTCGCTGAAAAAGAAAATAAGAAAAATACAGCACTTGCCATTCAGGATCATAAGAGACAAGTTTAAGTAAATTAGTAATGTATTTCATCTACCTTTCCTAGATACTCTTTAGGAAAAAAACCCAAACAACCCCAACACTGACAGCTATTCATCACCCAAGCACTACACTACAGAGAGAAAACCAAACCCCAAACCCGTTAGCGATTGCTTCCCAGTAACAAAGGCCATGGTTGGGTGGGTAAAAAGAAAAGGAAAAGCAGGTTTTAAAAGATGGAGTTGTAAGAAGTAATCATGAAAGCACCACTTTTTGTTTCCTCAGTGCTTCCTTCAAAAAACCTTGTTTGATGTAGAATTTAAAAGGAACATGGATGAAAAGGTAGGAGGATGGGGACACAGACAGCACCATTTCCTTTCTAAAGATACCTCATTCCTTCTTGGTTACAAAGGGACTAAGGAATCTGAAGCACCATGCCAGCTTAACCTTGAAGAAAGCCAGAGAGTACTGGTAGCCCCACTTTCTTCTCAAGATCTGCAGAAAGACTTACAGAAGCCAAGTGATGCCTGAGAGTACTTCGCTGAAGGTAAAGGCTTGTCACCTGTGAAGATGCAAAAGGCCTTTGCCCTAGGAAGAGGTCTTTTACTATGGATGAGGGCCCCCAGTAGCCATGATAAGCTTTAATTTCTCTAAGTCAACCTGAGGAAACAGAGGTGAACCTGCAGTATCGAGGTCTTTACCACGAAGTGACCACAGCTCAGATGGAATTACTCTGCAACATGGTACTGAAAGTTCTTTCATGGTTGAATACTTCCAACTATCCCACTTTCTCCCAGCTGATCTTCTATGAAATAATACGCTAAAGTTTTTGTTTGCTTTTTTATCTTTTAATGATTTAGTTTCCAAGACAAAACTGTTCCTTCTCAGTCCAGGGTATGAACCTGATACAGGTCCAACATTCACCACCCATTATAGCTGTATGCAAGAGTTGCCCATAGTGATACAGGTGATACAGGTCTATCATTTCTTCAGATACACATCACATTTCACAAATTTGTAGTGAAAACACACAGGTAGGTGAGCATACCATGGAAAAAACCTAATCAATGTCAAGTCAGTAGTAGTTCTACCCCGCTTTGTTCAGCTGACTCCAAAATAGTATGAAAAAATAAAAGCCAACAACTCATCATAAATTATTACAGCTCTCAGTGAGAGCTCAGAATTTTATTCCCTGCTCATGTGATTCCGACAGTAGAAACACACCTCCCCTGAGCTGGCTGCTGAATATATCATCAGGGCTTGCAAATTAGATTACTGGGTGGCTCTTAACAGAGAAATTTCTTACAATATTTATTAAGGAAGCTGTCAGCACAGGGAATTAAAGATGTGATTTTTTTTTTCTTCTCTTCCTGCCTGTATGCCACCAGAAGACTCTCAGAGCTCTTGCAGGTTTTATATCAACAGCACAGAAGATCAGTATCTGCAGACCAGATACCAGCATGTACAGCAAAAGGGTTTTGATGGACACTGCCCTGATCACTGATCTAACAAAGTGACTTCTCAGACCCAGTTTAATGCCTTTCCAATTCCCAGACTGACATGCATCTGCTGCGCTGAGCTGAACGCCAAACCTGTCACCACAGAAGGGATAGTAGAAAGGAGATAAGTTTTGAGTAGAAATATTATCCAGGAAATATATTTCAAAGGAATATTAGATTCCACTTGTATCATTTTACAGAATCTCTGCTTTTCTATTATAGGTAATACATTATACTGTTCAGTATTATCTGCTCTATAGACTATATGTGTTATTTTATCACAAGGACTCATTTTAAACTATTCATAAAGCATTGTGGTGGTTAGAGCTCTGTGTATAAGATCTCTGATACTCATGATCACTTGATATATGACAATAAAATAAATTTGCATTTCAGAGTCACACAGTAATCTTTGCACCACAGAATATGCTTTATTCACCTTGGATCATACACTTCTCTCTATGGGTCAGGATGCCATCTTCTAAAAGTGGCTGACGATTCCCTGCTTGCTTGTCACACTGTTACTTTGATTTGCTGAACAGTCTCCAAGAATCAAAATCCCACCATGTAATTTCCTGTGAACTTAGTAGTTTTCAAAATCTGGACAACTTTACATACCACAGCGTGACAGTGTCCCACTAGAAGAGAAGAGGACATTTTCCTGTAATAACACGGTGTATATGTGTCCTTTTCAAAGGCAAGGGGAGAAGAATATCTTCATCCTGCACTAGGGAGCTTGGTGTGTGAAAGCACATAGGAAAAGAAAAAAAAAAAAAAAAAAAAAAGAAAGAGTATTTTCTTTGTGAGTCAATGACATAAGATATGGACCATCCCAGGCAGGCCAGCTGCAAGAACAGGCTTGTGAGAGATTAATTAGGTGCCAAAGGAGAAAGGCCCATTCAGAATTCCTTAGAAAGGTGAAAATGGACTACAGTGATGGAACATGACAGCAACAGAAACAGTGGGAGTGATATATACTTTTCCATCAAGAACATAAACATTCAGATCTGATGCTGTTGTCTGTCTCTCTCCTTGCCACTTCCATATCATTGCGTACCGATGAGCAAGCTCTGGCTCTCAAGATTTAATTTACCACTCTGGTAACTGACTGACTGATATTTCTAAGAACCTCCAACTGTTACATAAAGTAAACTCATCTTTCCTTCCAGCTGAGACATAATTCCAGCAAGACTGTCCTGTATACAAAGCTATCTTTTGGTCAGAAAGGGGAACATTTTATTTAGATGTTCCTTTTCCATAAAAAAAAAAGTTGATATGAAGGGTAGAGCATCACCCTGTTTTTCATGGGAGCTCATATTTCTATCCAATGCTCCAAGTTTATCTATATTAGAATAAATCTGTAGCAACATACATTATCCAGTGGTTTTTTCCCCTCACTCTGAACACATAGCCCCACAGATATAAGCTTCACCATCTCTGGAAATTTTAGGTCACGAGAGAGGGAAATATCTATGAATACTAGAGGTTAGGCATTTGCAGCCGTTTTGTTGCCTATATCCAGAAAAAGAGATCCCTGAATTAATGATGCCACAGGTAGAAATACTGCTCTGTAGTTCAGTATTTTTTGCTGTTGCCATTCTGAACCTCACCTTGGACGCAGGCTCCAACCCTCATCCTTTACCTGCATTATTACTACTTTTTCAACGTTAGCCATCAGTTAACACATTTTCCCGACTCACGACTAATTATCCTCAGTGTCCTCTTTTTCTCCACAAAGTCAATTTTCCCTCCCTTAAATGCAGGTAAGGTAATGATGTCCATCAATAAATCAGCCTTTATTCCACCTCACCAGGTTTCGATTTTTCTTAAGAGGTTCAAACAAACACGGACAGACTGTTACAGCTATAAGAAAGCACACCTGTACTGTGAACGGTGGCATTTACATCAATCATACTGTTACCGACATCAACAGCAATGGGGAAGTTTTACTCGCACGTTGTTTTGAGACTTCTCTGTGGAGAATCCCATTCCAGAACGGTTCGTTCAGATTCAAAAGGGCTTTCAGTAAAACTGAATTGGAAACAGATGATCATAGAATCATAGAATCACAGAATCGTAGGGGTTGGAAGGGACCTCGAGAGATCATCGGGTCCAACCCCCTGCCAAAGCAGCTCCCTAGGACATTTCACTGAGATAGGCATCAAGACGGGTCTTGAATATCTCCAGAGAAGGAGACTCCACCACCTCCCTGGGCAGCCTATTCCAGTGCTCTGTCACCCTCACTGTGAAAAAGTTTCTCCGCATGTTGGTGCGGAACTTCCTGTGCTCCAACTTGCAGCCATTGCCCCTTGTCCTGTCTCCACAGACCACTGAAAAGGGGCTGGCTGATTCCCCCTGCATCCCCTGCTTAAGATAATGATAAACATTAATTAGGTCCCCCCTTAGTCTTCTCTTCTCAAGGCTGAACAGTCCCAATCTTCTCAGCCTTTCCTCATAGGGGAGATGCTCCAGGCCCTTTATCATCTTCGTAGCCCTTCTCTGGACTCTCTCCAGGAGATCCCTGTCCTTTTTATACCAGGGAGCCCAGAACTGGACACAATCCTCCAGGTGGGACCTGACCAGGGCAGAGCAGAGGGGGAGGATCACCTCCTTTGACCCGCTGGCTACACTCCTCCGGATGCACCCCAGGATCCCATTGGCTCTCTTAGCCACCGAGGCACACTGCTGGCTCATGGCCAACCTGTCATCCATGATGTGAAACATTTGCCCTTATACAAGACTTTGCTGAATATCAACAGGCTGCCATCTCCGCGCTAATGTCCAACACTGGCCAGCAACGCACTAGGTGGGTATTGCATCAACTGTGCAGCAATTGAGAAGAGAATGCAGATAGCAGGTAGGATTCTCTCACCCCATATACATCCCTACCTGCACAGATGGAGTTAAAACTCAGTAAGGACAACATCTTGGTGGGAACTGGTTTTTTACTGTCTGCTGGTACATATTTATTGTTAAAGGCTGTACAGAGCACAAAGCACCAGAGAACCTGCAGTGCTCCACGGCAACTTAGTACTCATTTCCAAAGACTCAGGGCAAACCAGAGTGACAAGGGAAATTACATGTTGCAAATTCTTTTGCTATTTAAAAGTGTTTAAAAAACAAAACAAAACAAAACCCCACCCAACATCCACTCACTGGCAGTTCTATGGAAGCAGGGCAAGCTCTGCCTCCTTCCTTGACTTCCTCTTAAGCGTGTGGTTTCTATGTTAAGGTCCAGTTGGGTGAAACTGTTTCAATGATTAATTAGGTAGTCATAGTTACTTCTTTTATTGCCATACCATATTAAATCTCATTTCAAGCATGATAATTAAAAGCACCTATGCAGCCAATCCAAATTAATGAGATTTTAATCATTTTAAGTCAGTGCCACTACCAACCATCTCTTTACACACCTTCCAAAGGAAGGCTTTGAATGCGCATCACTCCCAACCTGTACAATCCTTCCCAACAACTACTCTCAAACCACCCCACAAAACAAACACTAAACAGAGCCCTTTCTCATGTCTATTGAATAACATTCATCCATGTGACCAGCAATCACTAGCAGGCAAGATGTCAAGGTAAATGACACCAGGAAGTCACCTGCACTGTTTCTGAGGAAGCTTTGTAAGGTCACATAGCTCCCAGCCTCAGATCCTGTTAGAGTGATACAATTGTAGCAGTTGAAAGGAGATACTTTTAACAAAACCAACTCCTATCACTTTCCCATTATAAGGCTTTATCTCTAAAATGTGTTTAAATTAGGCACAAGAGCTTTTCCAGCCAAGATCAATGGGCAAGTATAGCAAACGGGCTGGCTTAAGACATTAAAACGCCAGTTTGTTTTATGCTGTTATAAATGCATCCTATCATGTCTTTACATTTTATGACCTCTATTTTATTTCTAGGTAGCTTCACATATGACACATCCAATTATTCATGTCAAGAATGTAAAACTACCAGTATTTCAGTAAAAAGCACCTACCATCACTTATGACAATGATTATTTTTTTCTCGACCCATTATTACTCTAAATACCACACATTTTACAAGACATTGACATGTGAGGACGCTTCCTCTATAAAGTACATTCACCTCTGAACAGATATATGCTCCTGTGATACTGTCAATAAGAGCCACTTAGTTCAATTATTACTTACCTTGAATGAAACGAAGCTCTCCAAATCGTGAGCCTTGGCTTGCACTCTTTCAAACTAGCATTCAGCGCTGAAAACAGCAATGCCACAGTGTATGCTGCTACTATTTTTGTGAAAATGTAAACATTTGTCCTCCAGTATTTATCAACATTTAGAGAGAAAATATAAATTAAGCCCTTCTCTGGGTAATTTATCTTCTTGCTCAGCACTCATGGATCGTTTTAATCTTTGCAATCCGAGTGCTCCGCAAAACAAAGAGCAATCCCCCGATTTAAAAGAAGCTGTAAATCTCTAGCAAGGATCAGTTTGCAGAGTTACTCCTGAGCTATTAAATCATGTGAAATCACTTTGTATCATTGGTTTCAGGTCATTTTAATTGTTACACAGAGCCGGATTAAGCTTTTCTGTCATTGCTCGCCTTGGAGGCTGCTTTGAGCTTGGCCAGCTGTATCACACAGCCACGGCGCGGGAGTCCTGCTCCCACTGAAAGCAACACAAGGTTTACCACCGCTGTCAGTAGGAGCAGGATTAGATCCAGGTTTATCACCACAGGAGCCTGTCAGCCCACACTTTTGGTCTAGCACACAGCAAATTGAGCATGTAAATAGAAACTGATCTCTGAAGCGGTATGGACTTAACTGGGAAGTTCAAGGGTGCAATTCTTGCCCTTTGTCCTTTTCCTCCTCCTGCCAAAAGCAAAGCAAAGCCTCAGCAACTAAGGATGGCTTAGCCAAGGAAAAACGAACCCTGAACACAATATGAACGTTTTACTCATATTTCCTAGGTGTATAAACAAATATTACTCATCTGACTCAGTAAGTTTACAGGTCCACAATCAAATACTATTACAGCCTCTCCTTAGACCTCCTCGAGGAAACAGGAGAATGTCGGAGTCACGCTCTTAAAGCACAGAGGCTCTGAAATGCATCAAATCGCTTGAATTAAAGGGATGCAAGTCAACTTTCATAGTTGCATTTTTTGCCTCATTTGGTAAGTTTTGAAGGTTTGTTTTTCAGAGTGCAGGTTTCTTCTCTGAAATTTAGCTGAGTTCTTGCCCCCTTACTTTTCAGGGGTGAACTGAGCATGGCAGCTTCCCTGTAACCCCAGCTTACAAAGGCTGAACACCACCATCAGAAGCCCAGCTTCGGTTCCTGCTGAAATCAGTAGCAAAAGGTACAGTGCTTTAGTAGGTGAACAGATTGCACCCTGCCCTTAGTGGGGACTGCAGTCATGATCCTCTCCTGGCCCTGCCTGTGCACACTCCATGCACACACAGGGCAGGCTTCTGCGCTCACACGGGATGTGACTACACATGCAGGTCAGCCTCCCGGTCTGGACTGAATCTGTCCTAGATGAATTGCAAGCCTTCCCTTTTAGCAAAGCTCCAAAAGAAAACTGAAAGGCAAGGTCTGAGCATGACTAGCTCTTAACTTTGGATCTTTCCTTCTCAGGTCTGAGCACACTGAGTGCTCACCAGCCCACTCAAGTCCCAATATTCCAAATCATAAGAGGAGCAGCTGAGGGAGCTGGGGGTGTTTAGTCTTGAAAAGAGGAGGCTGAGGGGAGACCTTATCACTGCCAACAACTACCTGAAAGGAGGGTGTAGAGAGATGGGAGATGGTCTCTTCACCCTGTGCCAGGGCAGGGTCAGATTAGATGTTAGGAAAAAATTTTCCCTGAAAGAGTTGTCAGGACATGGAACAGGCTGCCCAGGGAGGGGGTTGAGTAACCATCCCTGGATGTGTTTAAAAAAATGGTAGATGAGGTACTTAGGGATATGGTTTAACACAGGACAGGAATGGATGGATTTGATCTTAAAGGTTTTTTCCAACCTTGTAATTTTGGGGTTCAATCTTGCAAGCATCATATATGTGTTAAAATCTGCCTACAGCAGGGACGTGGGCCAAAAGCAAGTCCATCATAACGTGCCCGTGAGCTTGTCTGTAAACCTTTCCTCCAACTGAAAAAAGCAAGCATGGGTTTCTCTTCCTCTGTGGTGCCACCTCTGCTCCAGCACAGAGCCTTGCTCCCACCCAGGCATTTGTTTGCTGTTACAAGCTATTCAGTCAACAGCAACACCCAAACAGAACAGGAAAGCTATGTTGTTGTCTTGTGTCGGAGATTTATTTAATCTCCGGGGACCTTGCCTCCTTCCATATTTTGCTGTTCTAAAAATGACTTTGTCCTGTTTTTATAACTTGAAAGAACCTCTTAGGTAAACAATAGCCAGGAAAGGGGAAACTGGAAAACTGAACGTACCTGAGAACACAAAAAATACCAAAAAAGCACATGCAGAACAGAAAGGGGGCAATGCATTACATTAAATGAAGTCTAATAGCTTAGATCTTCAGATTCAGCAAGGTCTAATAGCGAGGGACGTTTGGTCAAAACTCCCCTAATAAATTTATAATTAACCAGCAAAAAGCAATGCTCCAGTCAGTTTTCTATTCTGCAGTGAAATTAGATAACAGCCAAATTATCAGGGTCCTGGAAGCGGCGTTCTAGAAACGCAGGAGAAAGAGATTGCAGAACTTTGTGTCTTCCCTTTGGGATTAAAATGCTTATTTGTCTCAATTCCTTGTAATTTATGTAACAGAATGGGTATTACTGGGAAAGCAGCCAATTATACCACATTTATTTTTCTGGAGGAGCTCTACTATACATATTTCGTAGAACCTGTGTATTTATTGAGTGTGTGGAAACTTCCACTACTACTGAGGTACTGATCAGCTTACTAAGACATATCAATGAGGGGAAAAAAAATACAGCCAAAACAAAAAAAGCACAAAAGCAAAGCGTTAAGGATGCAGCAGTTGCTATGGTGTTGAACATAGCCTTGCCTGCCTGATGCCAGCCTAAGAGATGAGAACCACTCTGATGTTCTACCATTGATTATTGAGCACGTGCCTGCTCAGAGCAGGTTTGGTTGGGTTTCACAAAAGACTTTCACAGGTGCCGTGCTTGGTGAGAGCTATCTAGCAAAAAGGGGGTTTAAGCAGTTACACGATGTTCTTTGAGCTATTGGAATACTACTCAAAACCAGGATCTGTTTTGGTAAGCACTGAGAATAATAAATATGATTGCCAATAGCTTTGTGTGGTCTTTGAGTGAAAGGGACAAATTACTGAGTAATATTCTACTTCAGCTTTCACTAGAAGGTGTGAAAAGCTAACAGTGTATGCCAATAATCTATCTCCTTTTTTTATTGGCTTGAAACATGAATAATGAATCTTCTCATTATTATACTGCAGATTTAGCCTTCAGATTAACATCTTACATTCCTTTGAACGAGACAAGTGTTGTGTAAGGAGTATTACTAGTTGTGTTATTTTCTGCTTTCAGGGAAAGGAGGTTTTGGTGCGAAGCTGCTTTTCTTTTTAGAAGGAAAGATAAAACCACAAGGCATAAGATCTCTACTTTGAATAAAAAGACAGTATGGGGAAAGTTAGAATAAAAAGACAGTAAACCATCTCAAACTTTCCCCATTAATAGCACGATTTTCTAGCAATATAATTAATCACAGTGTGCACCCATAACAAGCGTCATTGTACAAGATCAACAGTATCCACGATTACAAGATCAAACTGTTTTCTAAACTGATTGCAGAATCCTTTACAGATGCTGTCTGGAACAAAGCACATCTTTAAATGTGTTTTCTTAAGTGTTCAGCTGAACCAGGACCAGGAGACACGTCACTTTGCCAAGCTTAGCCTAAAAATGGCGGTAACCATTAGTACTTCCACAGCCATCTCAACAGAAGACACGCCAATAAATGATCACACATCAGCTCAGTCAACCCTTTTTTTAAATCATGTAGACTGCATCACAGTAACAAGGAAGGCCAGAGAACCCCAAATGCCTGGGCAGCACATCACGGCCACCCTAACAGTAGAAAAAGGGCTGCAGTTGCCAGAGGTGTCTTCAGAAGGGTGAGGAATATTTTTATAACATCGCACTCGGTTCCAAAAGGACAACCACCAAGACTGAAAGTTTTGCAGTACAGCCCATATATTTTGATACCAGATTGCAATATTTTATTCATTACCTTCTACTACGAAGGCTCAGTTGAACTCTGTACCTTGTCAAGGTTTCTTTAAAATCTCACTAGTCAACACCTAATCGTTGGCAGCACCGGGTGTTTTTCAGCTCATGGAAGCAGCTGTTGCAAAAGCTTCACTTTCCATTGAAACTGGGCTCCAAATCAACTTTGATAAGTGATTTCAGCTACTTCAGTTTGAACAGAAGCGTGTAACTTACACTCCAAATTTCTTAGAAGTGTGATGCATTTCTATATGCTTCAACTTTGGGTTATTTTGCCTTTGAAATGGAACATATTTTCCCAAGGTTAGAATCAGGTCAATAAAAATGATTTTGAGTCACGGGAAAGGAACAAGATGTAGGTATTTATACCCAAAATCTAGCTCTTCGCAAGCACCTTTTTCAAGTACCATCTTCCTGGTCATACACAGAACCTTGGTCTTCCTTGTAAGTATCAGTAAAAGGCTGATGTCTGGGAATGGCCCCAAGTATTTTACCCAGACAATATATAGCATATGCAATAATTCACCCCTGAATTCAGTCAGAAACAATACATTACTTAACACTACTCTAAGGAACTCAATTTAGTAGGCATTCCCAGAACATCTGTAAAATACACCTGTGGGATTTGGACCCCACATAAACTGCCTTGGAACCCACTCCTAACGTGATGCAGGAGCACAGACCCTAGATTCCTCGATCAGATTTCCATAACTAGGCTTATTTCTTCCCTCTCCCTGAGCAAAATCAACATCCATGTATTAAAGCACCCGTTCATAGCTTTAACTTTCTAACTTTTTTCACCAGGTCTGACTACGTGCAGATAATAAATTCACTCAGCTGAAGAAAGATTTCTGCAGACCAATGGGCCCAGCACTCAGAGTGAAAAGGTTTGAAGGGGTTCCCCTCCAAGGTCAGCTCTGGTATTCCATTGTTACTGCATAAAATGCCTTTTCAGTCTAGAACTAGAACACAATCTTTTCTTCCTCTGAGATGCCTGGCTCACCCTTACACTAAATGCATAATCATCTCTCCCAGAATTATTGACATCAATCCGGGGCAAGGTGCAATCAGGTTCAGAAAGGTACATGATGATGCTTATATTATTTTTTTCTACTCTAACCCTTGCTCAGCACTTTTTGCAAATCAAACTTCATAAGGGATTTTTTTTTGTTGGACAGTTGAAGATGGGAGCACCAGAAATCACTTATTGAAAACCATAGCCTTATTTTATTAAACAATTATCTCCTACTCCCTCAAGGCATATGGGTACCAGATAATCAGATAAGCGCAATCTCAGTAATAATAAAATAGATCTAAACCATTTAAGTCGACATTAAACACTGCAGAACTAGTATGAGCATGTTTTCTGCTCAGCAGTTCTGCAGCCAAATAAGCAAAGTCTCTCTCCCAGGTGACAATGGGTTATCCTCAATTATCATATCAGCTGACATCAGCACTGAACCCATGTCCTGCTTTCACAGTCAATATGGGAGATGCAATGTTTTTATTATTTTTGGCTTTTTTTTTATTACTAAAACTTTACAGGTA